>JAPDPK010000080.1:2372500-2972500 GCA_031772115.1 Heritiera littoralis | reverse complement strand
CAGCGTTTCTTGATTCCTGAGTGGACTAATTAAACAAATAAAATCAATATCTCATATTGACTTATTCGAGCACGGCCATGCATTTCTTAGTCTCACTCTATCAAAGGGCCCAAGACATCACTCTTGTTATATAAGAGGGATAAATCCTATCTTGATCAGTCAACATCCCTCTACATAGATCAAGGCATACCCAATTACTACCTTTATAGTCCATCCTATTACGAATGACATCTAGCAGCATTAAAGTATGCAATTCTCTATGTTGGGATCTATGATGATCTCAAGTCAAAGGATCACATATACCATCATCACTATGAGAATCGCTTATGACACTCATATAACAATCTATGTAGCGTTTTCATGGAGGGCCGATCCAGTACATAGTTCTCTAACATGTACCTATGTGATGACTTGATATCCTATATCCATGACAATGGTCATCAGTCAACCACATACTAGTCTTATCGTATCATTGTTATCCTTGTTCACAATAATACTTGACTAGGGATATTTTAAGAATAGTGTGTTATTACTATTCTAAGGACATTATCATATAAGATTATATTACGCAGTTATAAGACAAATATAATAATGAACTATGATAAATAAAATGTCATGATACATAAAAAAAATGCCAAAGTCAATCATCTAATGAATGGTTCTAAGGGCATAATCCAACATTGTCATCCTCCATATCAAGAACACAAAAATCACCTAGAAAGACTAATCATTAACCTGTACAAGAACATCTTCCACTACTCCTTCAAGATAAGCATTAGATCGATCAACAAGTTATATAATCACACTAATTTCTTTTTAATGTCCAAGATTAAAAAAGCATAAATAGAACGTGGCATAACATTAATTGATCTCCTAAATCTGTCATAGCATTTTTAATTCTAGTGTTATCTATTTTACAATGAATAGTAAACGTACTAGGATCTCCACACATAGGAGGAATTTTTCGTTGGAAAACTGTTGAAATATTCTTCCCTACACTTACCTTTTTATTACCTTGCAATTTTTTTCTTTGAAGTACATAGTTCTTTTAAGAATTTGGCATAGCAAGGCACTTGCTTAATGGCATCAAAGAGATGAATAGTGACTTCCACCTTATGGAATTTCTCCAAGATTTCCTTTTCTTGTTATTATTTCTTAGCTTTTGCAAACCTACTTGGAAAAGAAGGAGGATAAGTAGAAGTATTAACGGGAATACGATTTGGACTTACCTTAGGTGGGAATATGATTTGCTCTTCATGACTGTCTTTAGTTACTGCCAAGGGAGTTGCTTTCTTTGTGCCTCCAATTCTTTCTCATTCCTTAAAATTATGGCACTCACATTCTCCCTAGGATTTATCACTTTTTGGGAAGGCAATTGTACCAAACCTTGCACTTCCAATCTACTTATAGAGGTAGCCAATTGACTAACTTGGTTCTCCAAATTCTTAATGCTCATCATTTTATCCCGTTGAAATTGTAAAGTATTAGAAGCAAGGGATTTGACCATTTTTTCAAGAGACATACTTGAATTTTAATTTGGAGCTCATGGTCTTTCTTGAAATTGTGTCTTGGCTTGTTGGAAGATGTTTTGCCAATTGGGAGGTGCTTTATGTATAGGTTGTCGGTTCCCATAGCTTAGATTAGGATGATCTCTCTATCATTGATTATAAGTATTGGAATATGGATCATACTTGCGTTGTGATTGTCTTAAGAATCCTCTCATTGCGTTTGCTTGCTCCATGATGTCCTCTTGGAGTGTTGGACACATGTCAGTGGGATGTCCTAGGTTAGAGCAAATGCCACAAGTCTTGACTTGTTTCTTATTTCCTACAACCAAATCACACACAAGTTAGGTCATCAATTCGTCTCTCAAGGGAAAAAAAATACCTATCTCATGTACATGCTTCGGTGGTGGATTATGTCTGGGACTAACTTCTTGTGAAATTGCAGCCATGTTGGTTATCAAATTCTTAGCATCTTGAGGAGTTTTATCCACCAATGCTCTTCCACTTGCAACATCAATTATGCTTCTATTCATGGGCATGAGCCCTTCATAAAGGTATTGAAATAAAAAAACTAGAATAAGAATTAAATTATAAGAATTAATTATAAAATTTATGAGATTCATCGTAAAATATTGTTACTAAACCTACATCGAATTGATTAAATACATAGCAGTGGACTGCTTTAATGAAGCAACCGAGTGGTACTAAATACTTTAATTGTTTAAGAGGTAGTCAACTGTTACAAAATATTAGTCGACTACCATTATTTTTTTATATTTTAATATAAAACAATGGAGAGCAGTGGACTTTGAAAGGAAAAAAAAAATGTAATTTTGATTGTTTTATCAATGATAAAAATGTAATTTGGGTTGTTTTATAAATGGATACAAATGTAATTTAAATATTTTGATTTTTTTAATGAATAAAAAATATAATTTACATTATATTACATTAAAATAAAAATTTACCTGATAACTTATTAAACTATTATTTACATATATATATATTAAAATTTTATTATTTATTCAATTTCTAATTGATATTTAATATTTCAGGAGATCTACTCTAAAATTCTCCGTTTAAACTTTTATTTCAATCATAAACTCTGCCGGATTAATTTTCATTAGCAAATGGAATGATGCCGTTAATCACTATCTATGGCTTCAACTCCTTTTCGCCTTACAAAAATCTCACACCCTTTATATTCGCTTTCTTCCCTTTATCCCACAAAATTCACATTGCTACTCATTGCAACGGTACACTCAATTAAGTTTACCGCGACCCCATTCAATTTTTTCAAATACTTCTCTTCAAATGATAATTCAACCATCGTTCGCTCCTTTAATTTCGATTCCTATTATGCTAATTTAATCGACAATTCGGCCCGGAAAACCAACTTAACCCAAATCCATGCTAAGTTACTCCTCCTTGGTATCCATCAAAATGGTTTTCTAATGACAAAACTCATAAATTCTGCCGCAAACCTTGGGGAAGTCAGCTATGCACGCAAATTGTTTGATGAATTTCCTGACCCAGATGTGTTTCTATGGAATGCAATCATTAGAGGTTATTCTAAGTATAATATGTTTGCTAATGCTATTGAAATGTATTCAAGAATGCAAGTTTTATGGGTTAGTCCTGATGGTTATACACTCCCTCATGTCCTTAAAGCTTGTGGTGGGTTACCGGGTTTTGAAATTGGGCGAAGAGTTCATGGGCAGATATTTAGGCTTGGGTTTGAAAAGGATGTATTTGTTCAAAATGGGGTTGTTGCATTTTATGCGAAATGTGGGAAAATTGCAAGTGCCAAGGTTGTTTTTGATGGGCTAGAGTTTAGGAATGTTGTTTCTTGGACTTCCATGATTTCAGGGTATGGTCAGAATGGACAACCTACAGAGGCTTTGAGGGTTTTTTATGAAATGCGGGAAACGGGTGTAATGCCTGATTGGGTTTCTCTTGTTAGTGTTATTAGGGCACATACAGATGTAGAGGATCTGGAACATGGGAAATCTATTCATGGTTGTGTTATTAAGATGGGGCTTGAATTGGAGCCTGACTTGCTCATTGCACAGACTGCAATGTATGCCAAATGTGGGCAAGTAATGGTTGCCAGATCCTTTTTTGATAAAATGAAGGTTCCAAATTTGATTTTGTGGAATGCCATGATCTCTGGTTATGCAAAGAATGGTTATGCTGAGGAAGCTGTTGAACTTTTCCGTGAGATGATTTCTAACAATATCAGAACAGATTCAATAACGGCCAGGTCTGCTGTTGTAGCTTGTGCACAAGTTGGTTCTGTTGAGCTAGCTAGATGGATGGACAATTATATCAGTCAAAGTGAGCACAGAGATGATATTTTTGTCAACTCAGCTCTTATTGATATGTTTGCAAAATGTGGAAATGTTGATATGGCCCGTACGGTCTTTGATAGAACACTTGATAAGGATGTTGTCCTGTGGAGTGCCATGATTGTGGGATACGGATTGCATGGTCGGGGACAAGAAGCCTTAGACCTTTACCAATTGATGAAGCAATCTGGTGTCTGCCCTAATGATGTCACTTTTCTTGGTCTTCTCACCGCTTGCAACCATTCAGGTCGTGTAGAGGATGGATGGCAACTTTTCCACTGCATGAAAGACTATGGAATTGAGCCCCGCCACCGGCATTATGCTTGTGTGGTTGACCTTCTTGGGCGTTCTGGTTATCTAGATCAAGCTTTTGATTTTATTATGAACATGCCAATAGAACCAGGTGTATCAGTATGGGGAGCACTTCTAAGTGCTTGCAAGATTCATCGCCATGTGACACTTGGAGAATATGCTGCAGAACAACTTTTCTCACTAGAATCTTATAATACAGGGCATTATGTGCAGCTCTCCAATCTCTATGCTTCTTGTAGAATGTGGGATTGTGTTGCAAAGGTACGAGTTTTGATGAGGGAGAAGGGGCTAAGCAAGGACCTTGGATATAGTTTGATAGAGATCAATGGGAAACTTCAAGCATTTCGTGTGGGAGACAAATCACATCCACAATCCAAGGAGATTTATGAGGAACTTGAGTCATTGGAGAGAAGGTTGAAGCAAGCTGGATTCATTCCCCATACAGATTCTTCCTTGCATGATTTGAATTATGAAGAGATAGAGGAAACACTTTGTAATCACAGTGAAAGGTTAGCCATTGCCTTTGGTTTAATAAGTACCGCACCGGGAACTACACTTCGGATAACAAAGAATCTACGGGCATGTATTAATTGTCATTCGGCCACCAAGCTTATCTCAAAGCTCGTTAACAGGGAGATAGTTGTGAGGGATGCAAACCGTTTTCATCATTTCAAAGATGGGGTTTGTTCTTGTGGAGATTATTGGTAAGAAGCACAAGCTGTCTGGATTTAGCATGAGCATTATGGTCTGTTCAACTCACCCATATGAAGGCAGTTTGTAAATGATTCATGGCATTTAGCTTGCATCGGGTATGAAATTGAGAAAAATCAGGTTGCTCGCATGAATTCATACTGGTCTAATGACTGTGATACATAATGAATTTAAGGGTGCCCTCCTCTTCCTTGAATTTTCTTTTGAGCACCTTCTAGAAGATTTTGATGGGCTAATATTCCTAACAGATTTGATTTGAAAGGGGTGTTCAGTTCACTTCCTACAGCATCTTATGCCAGATTTCATTTTCAAATGACATGAAAGAAGTATGCCTTTGCATGTTGCAGCTTCCAGGCAAGTGATAGTATACAAAAAATGCAAATTAGTAAGTTTAAAATAAATCTTGGGTTGGTTTACTTGATTTAACTAGTGTCTATGATCTTTGATAGGAAATTACATTCATAATTAGTGGTGATGAAAAATTTTGAAATTCATATTGAATGAGATAAAGAGAACTTTTGAACACTAATAACTTTACATTGTTAGTGAAGGCGGAATATATTCTTGTTATGTTTAAACATAGATGATTAAGTCAATTACCAGGGGCTAATTTATTATTTTCAATCTTTCTCGTAAACTTTTTCATCTTTTGCATTAAGAAGTTTCTTTGGCCAAGATTCAAAAAAAGATTAAAATAAAATGCCACATGTGTAATATAGGTCCTGCTAGAAACCTAGAGCAAGTTCATTTCATGACTGCATGCCATTTATTTTTAACCTATTAGAAAGATTATAGTGTATCACATATTGAACGAAAAAAATAGTGGATCACATAATATCTCTGGAAAGAATATGTTTGTAGTTGTCTCTATATAACTTGTTCAATAAGTTGAAAATCTTGGCCCATGGTTCCTGGTCATTATTCTTCAGCAGTTGAAAACCCTATAAGAACTTTTGGGTGGCTATGGATTCCAATGCCACAGATAGGCAAATATGTATGGTGGTTTTCTGTCTTGCTGGTAGACTTGTTAAATTAATAATGTATTTAATATCCACCAAAGGTTGAAATTCCAATGGAAAGGAAAGATGTGGTTCATATCCTTGACCTTTGGAGTAGAGAATTAGTCCATCCTAATAACTCTTTATGCCCCCAAAAGTTCAGGCTACAGTTAATAGATGCCAAACATATGCTAATATCAAGTTAATTAACAAACTGCAATAAGCTGGCATTGAAAAAAGCCAAAGATTAGTGCATTTATACGTGGATGAAATTATTTGTGGTTAAGACCATATAATAATTTAAAAGATTGCAGATCAACCTGAAAGTTAAAAAAAAAAAGAAAGGAAGGAAAAGACGGAATTTTAGATTTGATCACCATCCTGAAGCAAGTAGAGTGGTTGTCATTATAAATACACAATGCAGTTTCGTATTTTGTATGACTAAGTAAAATATATAATTGATGAAGTAATTTTTCTTAAGAATAGATGATGAACAAAAGTTATATTTTCGCAAGCACACGAATCAAAGTAGTATAGCCTGCAAATACAAGAGTCGATCTCATAGAGATTTGTTAAATTTATTCAATTAAAATTTAACTACTTATGCTATAAAAATTATGAAAGTCAAATAAAAGAAATTGCCTAAGTATCTAATTAATTACTAAATTAACTAATTAAATTAATTAACCTAATAAAATCAAGAAATTAACCAATAGAGAAAAGCCTAAGAATTTCATTTCACCAATACATTGCAATTTTATGTCTTTAATCCTAAAAATCTCAATTCAATTCTAAGGTTCATTCTTCCTAATATATGATTACTCTGTTTGATGACAACTATAATCAAGTTTTTTTAATCATTAAATTATCTATGATGTGTAGCATAATCAATGACTAAAAACCCATTAAAAATTGAAGAACATTTAACAAGAACCAAATAAATATTCTAGCTTGATGTATGAATCAAATATTTATTCAATCATTCAAGAGAGCTATACATGGCTTAGTATATGATGTGTACCCTTATCATGTCTCAAACAATCAATTAATTTATATTAAAGGTGATCAATCAATAACACAAATTAAAAGATTGAATTAATCACAATGAATAATACTAGAAATAAGAATTGATCAATTAATCATAAAGCATAAGATATGCAAGTGGGCTCAATCAAATTCCTAGTAAAAAATTACTTTATGTTTAATCTAGCACAAACCAACAAATTATATTGAAAACTCATGCTTATCAAACAGTAGCTAATAAAAAAATTAATAACTAATCTAATAATGTAATAATGCAATTAATATTAAGTCAAAAAGGTGGCAGCCTCTCAAAACCAAGCTTTATGCAATTGGTGTGAAACGTGTACAACAAAAAAAGATGTTGCTTTGGCCTTTGTACAACAAACGTGTACCAGTGCTCATGGTTATACTGCTCACGCCCTAGCCTAGCTCCAAGCAGTTTGTTTCGATTTCTTAGTTCTGCACAAGACCATCTACGGTTTGCTCACGTCGTTCTCGATCTGCCTCAGTTCCAGCAAGAAGGCTCTGCTACGAACTGCCCAAAGCTACAGCCTCGATCCAAGCACACGATTCTACTCAGGTTCTTCAACAGCAGCAGTCACGGGTTGCTCACTTGGTACCACTTAATTCTGTAGTTGCTTCACCATAATCGGTTCTACTCTTTTCTTTTTCTCCTGTTGCTCCGCCCACTCTGTCTATATCTCCTTCTATAATTTTTCTTTTTAGATTTCTAGGGTTTTTTTAATCAAGAATAAATCCCAAATCTTCATTATTATTTTAATCCTATGGTCCCAATAATTCTTAAAAAATCAGGATTTAATTACAACTTTAAAAAATCAAACAATATATATTTCAAAATTTATTCCAATTACAAGATTTATTGTTTGATTTCATTCAATAACTTCAAAATTAATTCCAAATCACTTTTTTTAAATTAATTCACAAGATACATTAAACAATTAATTTTACACGAAAATATAGTAATAAATGTAGTAATTAAAACATAAATAATATAACAAATATATTATTATCAATAGAGAAATCATTAACTTCCCTCAAAGGCTTCCAAAGATTCTAGCCCATTGTCAACTTCAGATGCAGGAATGTTGGGAGTCTATGACGTGCTTTCATCTTCTGGAAGACAAAAATTATTTAGATTGTTTGTTTATTGTCTTGCAAGACTCAACAACATGAGATGGAAGCTCGGGGAATACTAATAATAACTAGGTGATGCTCACAAGCAAGGTTGAGTTTCACTCCTTATCTTGAGTTTGGTTTGTTACTAGTCTTTGAAAATCTTAGAACTGAATTTTTTAGCAACAAAACCTTTACATGTTAAAAAATCTCGAGAAACAAATTTATTTTATACAATGACCACAGATGCCAATTTAATTGAGATTAATATCAATGTTTAAAGATTTTATTAGTATTTATCTTCAAAATTATGTGATAGAATGCTTATTACAGGAGAACATTTTCATTGCTTGTAAGTCAAAGTAGCAGTGCAAGTTGCAAATTTAAGATCTGGTGCTCTAAGTTGTAGAAGTCTAATGTCTGGTTGCTTGGTGTTTCGATCTCAATGTCTCATATGCGAATTAGGTATTTTTTTCACAAGTCATTTCCTTTTATTATTTGACCTAAAAATATACATGCAGTCAAAGTCATTTAGATCACAAACCCATCTTGACTTGAAAATAATATTGACCAAGTAATTTCCTTAGAAAATCTTGTAATATCTGAAATTAGAGTTAATTTCCCATAACACTGTAGAATTAATGTTTGGTAAATCCTGTTGATATTTTAGCACTTTATCATTTTTTGGTGGAAGGTCATGAAAATGAAGCTCTGCACAAGGAGGAATTGAGCTCATCTCCAAAATGCTACCGTAGTTCAAATCAACCAATAATCAATCCTCACTATATAAAAATACACTGTCTATACAAAGGATTCTTTCCATTTTCACTCTCTATGCTTCATCTATTCAAGCAGCAGTGTCCCAAGAGATCATTGGTGCTTTTACCTTGTAGGTTTGTTTTACAATCAAGATTTCTATTCTCAATCTTCAGTTCTTAAAACAGTATATGATTGTAGTTTGCTGCAGACAACATTGTGCTTGTGCATCAACCATGGGACGTTTATTACAAGTTGATTACTGGTAGTTGTTACAAAACAAAGAATTCTGGAGAAAATCTCCATTTCATTCATCATGCTTGAAAAATTACAGAGGTGTTGGATTTTATACAACAGAAATTCAAAAAAATAGTTGGCGGGAAAATGAAAACTAATAAAACTTGTTACCCGCGCTCATACAGAAAAACAATCATTCAACTAATTTTTAAATCTATCGTTACTACCCCTGCTGGAAACATCTTGAAGCTGCACTACTACTGGAAGCATCTTCTATGCTACTGGAAACATCTTCTGTTGAAGTTCTATTATAATTCTGGTCCCGTGATACCCCCCCCATAAGCTGGAGAATATAGATTTTGTATGCCCAGCTTGAAGATGAAATCAGTGAACACAGAAGGGTGGTTGGCCTTTGTGAAAATATCAGCAAGCTGGTCTTTTGATTAGTGGGAAGTCTAACAAAACAATTCTCAACAGGTTTGTAATGAGAAAAGAAATCTAAAGAACAGGCAACATGATCTGTTGCTCCCGTGTCAATGATCCAAGAAGTAACAGAAGAAGAAATATTACCTGCCATGTTGCTCAATGAGGTAGAGATGGTGTTTATGGTGGAAGTAGTAGGTTCTTGTGAGGAAGGCTGGATTAGATGGAGCAGCTTGTCATATTGGTCTGGAGTAAAAACAAGGTTCTCTTTAGCTTGCGGCTGATGCAATGAAGAGGAATTTGCAACACCAGAATCATTCTTTTCAGAAGCTGATTGATCTATTCCTTCAACACAATTGGCTATTACTGATCTCCTCTTAGGCTTAAAACCAGGGGGATAGCCATGTTTCTTGAAACATTTGTCGACAGTGTGACCATAGAATCCACAATGAGAGCATTGAGGTCTGTTCTTGGATCTGAACTAATGCTCTTTAACAAAGGAGAAAGTGCCTCGATTATAGAATGCAGCTGGTTCTGGAGAGTGCAAAATACCGTTACTACCATTCAGTTGTCGCTCATGCTGAATCACAAGAGCAAATACTTTGTTGATAGTCGGAAGAGGTTCCCTGAGCATAATTTGTGACCGGACATTGCTAAAATTCTCATTCAATCCTCGAAGAAATCGAATCACATAATCAGACTGTTGATAAGCTCGTACAGTGGGTAAGGCTTGGCAAGAACATTTAACATCACAATGACAAGATGGAATAGGTCTCAAATTCACCAACTCATCCCACAAAGTCTTTAAACTGGTGAAGTATTCAGTAACAGAGAGAGTACCTTAACGAAGAGCATAGAATTCTTCCTGAAGCTCTGCAATTCTAAATGAATCTCCCTGTGCAAATCTGTCCTTTAAATCTTGCCAGATCTCAACAGCATTGTCAAACCAAATTACGCTTTGAGCAATAGAAGGACTCAAGGAGTGGATTATCCAAGATAGGTCCATTGTGTTGCAACGTTCCCATGCAGAATATAGAGGTTTATCTGGAGTTAGAGCTTGAATAGAACCATCGACAAACTTCAGTTTATTCTTTGACAGCAAGGCCATTTTCATGGCACGAGCCCATGAATGATAATTAGATCCGATGAGAGGAGAGGACACGAGAACTAATGATGGATTCTCATTAGAATGCAAGTAGTAAGGACTTGCAGGTTGATCTTCGGGTTTTACTGTAGGTTGAGCCATGAAGAAGAACAAGAAGAAGATGAAGGAAATGGAGGAACGTTAAACCTGGCTCTGGTACCATGTTACAAAACAAAGAATTCTGGAGAAAATCTCCATTTCATACATCATGCTTGAAAAATTACAGAGGCGTTGGATTTTATACAATAGAAATTCAAAAAAATAGTTGGCGAGAAAATAAAAACTAATAAAACTTGTTACCCGCGCTCATACAAAAAAACAATCATTCAACTAATTTTTAAATCTATCGTTACTACCCATGCTGGAAACATCTTGAAACTGCACTACTACTGGAAGCATCTTCTATGCTACTGGAAACATCTTCTGTTGAAGTTCTATTATAATTCTGGTCCCGTGATAGGTAGTAACCATCAATATCTGCCTGCTACAAGGGTTTCTCTC
This sequence comes from Heritiera littoralis, assembly GCA_031772115.1. NCBI lineage: Eukaryota > Viridiplantae > Streptophyta > Magnoliopsida > Malvales > Malvaceae > Heritiera > Heritiera littoralis. Next base: position 2,961,408 of record JAPDPK010000080.1, on the reverse strand, counting down.
TTCGTCTCTCTAGTAATAGTAGCATGCAGGTGATCAATCCATTAGTTGGTTTCTACGAGCATGCTAGGCTGGTGGTGATAACGAGAGTACTTTCTGTTGTTTCGTCTTTCTTTTTCATATTTATGAGTTTTTTTGCTGTGAAACATTATTTTTGTCTAACCATAGGTATCTTTGCTTGTTTTAACTAATTTTGTTCAAGTTAAAAGTAATAAACTGAAAAATTTTTTCAACAATAGCGATTTCAAGATTCGAAAGTGTTTAAATGCCGGGGAAGCATCTTTCTGTCTTTCAATCCACTGTACCCATTCTGGATTTTGTGTTGGATGTTTTTGGATGAATAGATTTAAGCATATTGGATTTTGTCGTTTGCATGGAGTAATTGGAATCTACACTGTACCCACCTTTCATTTTTGTTGAAATTTATATTCCCGACGTACCGGCAAACAATGGATGGACACAAACATTGTTTTACAAAAAAGAATTAAACGCATTCACATCGAATACACCTGTAAGTAAATCCGATTTGTCGTGGGGTGCAAGTAACATCCATTTTGAAAAGACTGGAACTGCTACTGAAAATATTACAAAAAGACTAGAGCTTTTGGCTGGTTTCTGTGATTCGAATAGCATCCGTTTTATAAGTAAAAAGGAAAAATGAAAAATAGAGCAAAAAAAAGAAAAAGACTAGCATCCATAATTGATATTGACAGAACGGGGAGAAAGGTTTGAATTGAGATTAAAAAAACAATAAATTTAATATAAACTAAGATGAAAAGATTTTGCATTTGACATTGTTATCAGAATGGAATATTAGCCTTTGTGCTGTGTATATGTTGGAGCCAACACCAAAAGGGTTACAAAATAAGCTTTAGTTTTTGGATAAATTCCACTGCATCTCTCATGGTTTCAGCTTTTCTACTATTATATCTAGTTTTAGTTCTCGAGTATCTTACGATTAAATTATATTATTGAAAGAAAGAGAATTTCTATATACACCCTCAAAATATCCTTTAAACTTTACTACTAAATACATTTCAATTTTAAAAAAAATTATAGTGAAATTACTAATTTGACCTTCTATTAAATACACCTTCCTCATCAAATCCCAAAATCTCAAACTCTAACTTCTCACAATATCAAAATTTATTTCAAAATCAGCAGAAATCTTCAAAATCATTCTCAAATATGTTTTGTTAGCCTTATTTTTTTTGGTTGATTTTTGTGCTATTTTTTTAAAATGAATATTTGCTCTCACCGTGTGCAAGCAAGCTTGCACGTGAAACACTTGTTTGCATAAGCAGGTTTGTGTGAGAAATACCTCTTCATGCAAGGTACACTACTAGAAAAAAGATCTTTAGCAACCAAAATTTGCAATGACTAAAATAATCGTTATAAAATCTCATGACATTTGCAACGACTCTTCATAGTCGTTGCTTAACTAATTGTTTTTATATTTTATGCAACGACATTTATTGTTGTTGTGAATTCTTATCAAATTGACAACGATAAAAAAATATCGCTACAATATCTTATTATGTTTGCAACGACTTTTAATTGTCGTTGCTTTTTTTTTTGTTCTTTATATTTTATGCAATGACATTTATTATTGTTGTGAATTCTTATCAAATTGACAACAATAAAAAAAGTCGTTGTGATATCTTATTATGTTTGCAACGACTTTTAATTGTCGTTGCTTATTTGATTTTTCTTTTATATTTTATGCAACAACACTTATTGTTGTTACGAATTCTTATCAAATTAACAACGATAAAAAAATCATTGCGATATCTTTTTATATTTGCAACGATTTTTAATAGTTATTGATTATTTGATTTTTCTTTTATATTTTATGCAACGACATTTATTGTTGTTGCGAATTCATATCAAATTGACAATGATAAAAAAAATCATTCCGATATCTTTTTATATTTGCAACGACTTTTAATAGTCATTGATTATTTGATTTTTTTTATATTTTACACAACGATACTAAAGTTGTTATGATATTTATATCACGTTGGTAACGACAAAAAAAATATGTTTCAAAATCTTATGAAATTAGCAATAATTTTTCATAGTCATTATTAAATTATTGTAATTTAATTTTTTATATAATTATCATAATTTGTAAAAAATAAATATAAGAAATATAAAATAATAAAAATTACAAGAATTAAATTATATAAGTCAGTTTTCTAATTTGTCTAGATTAAAACTTGTAGATATTTTAGAATATTACATTAATAAATACTACAACTAAATAAGACTTCTACTGATTTTAGGACAAATTCCTATAAAAAAACTCTACGATTAATCACAAAAAAACATAATTAGATTTTTTACTTAGAAAAAACGCTCTTGCAAAATAAAGAAGCAGCTTATAAAGCAGAGTCGTTGGAGGACTCGCTAGTGTATCAGCTATAGGAGAATATCTGCAACCCGACAATCATAGCCAAAAGTGTGATAATCACGATTTTCGAGCTTAGTGAGTAAATCCATTTATTTAGACTTATAATTTCATATGGAGTCTTTAAGAGTCATGAGAGTTTATTTAATTAACTGATAATTAAATTTTTTATCCTTTGAAATTTAATTGAATTAAAAAGGGAGGATCTAAATTAACGAAATATATATATATATATATAGACACACACACATTTATATATTAAACAAAAATATACAAATGTATATATATGTATATAGATTAAAAGGATAAAAATATATACAATAAGTGTGTGTGTGTGTGTGTGTGTGTGTGTATATATATATATATATATATATATATGTAAATATAATGAATATATATAAAAATATATATAGATATAATGAGTAAACAAAAAGGGAAATATAATTATAAAATATATGTTTATATATATATTTTTGAAAGATATATATATATATATGTATCATTTAAAAATATATACCTAGTATAATCTATAATAGATAAATATTTATATAAATAAATAACATTTAAACAAAAAATAAAATAATGTTTGAGTTAGTGGGGTTTGGTGTACATGATCTGTTAAGGTAGATCACGTCTGCCTTTGTTCCCAAATTTTTAAAACAAAAATCATACACACCTATAGGCTACAGATGGAGAGAGAGCATGAAGGGGAAACAAGAGTTAAGGAAATGAGAGAAATCACGTGAGAGAGAAGAGAGAGTGAGCCGAATAAAATTAAAAAAAAAAGAAGAAAAGAAAGATTAAAGCAGTGAAGATGAGAGCTAGGCGTAAAGTGTGAAGATCCCAAATTTTCAACTCTAGACTTGTAAATTGATGTACGATTAAAGTAAATTAAATATTGAAGATATAGTTAAAATTTTAATCATTATGAAGTGATGAATTATGTACAAACAATATAAGAATTTTTCGACTTCAAGTTTATAAGAATTATGAGGAATGGAGGAAACTAAGGACTTAAAATGATGGATTAAAACATCTTAATAAATTACATGAGAGTAATTTATTCAATTGATGGGTTAAAACATTAAAAATCTTATTGTATTAAATATACAAGGGTTCTTAAGGAAATATTAATAAAGAAATATGTGTGTCATAAAAAAAATAATGTACTATAATATATATTATAGTGTGTGTGTGTATATATATAGTATAATTAATTAGATTATAACATAAAAATTATAATATACAGTAATATAAAAGATAATATTATACTATAAAAAATATATATTTTAATAAAAAAATGATATAATATTATATAGAGTATTATATTGTATATATTATATAATATAGAGATTTAATATTATATTATATTATATTATATTATATTATATAAGATGTAATGTATAAAAAAAAAAAGAAGAGAAAAGTAAGACAAGCTTCTTAAGGAAGTTGTCAGTGGGTGGGTTAGTGGGTGAAAACCCACTCATCCACGCCACACGTCTGCTACAAAGCAGGCTTAAAAAAAAAAAGAAAAGGAAATTAAAATTAAAATGAATAAGTTGAGTTGAAGAGCAACAGAAGGAAATGAGAGATTTGAGAGTGGATTGAAAAAGGCGAGAGAAAGCGAAAGAATATGGAGAAAAGCAAAAAAAAAATGGAAGCTGTAGCAAATGTTTGTGGTTGTTGACAGCTACGGTGAAGTGGCTTTGGAAGGCTAAATTGAAGTTGAGTTGGGCGACATTCAAAGGTTGAACTCGTGAGCATTTGAGGGGGTTTAGACAGTGGGCGACCTGGAAAGAAAACAGAGCAGTGGAGCAAAGACACGAGAGAGAAAGAGATGCAGAATCTTGGTGAAGTGGAGTTGTGAAGGAAAGAGGGAGCACGCGAGAGAAGAGGCAAACTGAAGCTGTTATTGATTTTTTTTAAACATGGCTTAAGGGTTGTTTTGTGCTGGTCTTCAAGCTGCAAAACAGAGGTGAATAAGATGTTTTCGGGTTGTCATGTTAGGTTCCATTTTTATCTTCTGTGTTTGATTGTATGCCTTGGGTTGCTTATGTACAGTTCAGCGATTTTGGTTGTCGGCAGAGGGTTGGGGTTCGACTGGGTTGAAGTGCTGATGAGGTGTTTGTTGTTTTGCTACAATGAGTGCTGGGTTTGTTGCTCTGTTGGCTTACTGATCGTGTTATTGGCCTAAATATTATTGATAAATGCTAAAAAATGGTTTGGGTAAGTCTTTTAAATTTTTTTTCATTTCTTTATTTCAATTTTGTTTTTGAATTTTATGTTTATTATTTCAAGTTACTTATATCATGAAATTTTTTTTTATTGCAGGAGAATAAGATTACGTTGAGAATTTTTTTTGTTCATTTATGAATTTTAATTGTTGTAATATATTTTAAGATAAATGTATTATAAATGGCTTAATAATGAATATATATTTAATTTATTAATGCTAATTTTCTTTTTTTAATTGTATAACATTTTGTTCATGAAATTTTATTGATTTCTAAATTTCATTAATAGTAATTATTCAAATTATTAATGCTTTGATAATTTATTATTTTTATCATATAAATATATTTTTTATTAATTGTAACTATAAAAATATTGTAGTGAAAATATTATTTGCAACAATAATATTGGCTATTAATTTTTTTATGTTTTCAAATAAATTAGAAACGATAAAAATATGGTTTTGTATTTATTTTTGATGATGGCTATAATTGTTGTAAAACAAATTAAAAACGACAAAAAATTTAATTTTATAATTATATTTGCAATGACTATAATTACTGTACAAAAAATTAGAAACGATAAAATTATGATTTCGTAATTTTTTTTTAATAACAAGTATAGTCGTTATAAAAACAAAATAGAAACGAAAAAAATGTTGTTTTGTAATTATTTTTAGCAGCAATTATAATTGTTGTGAAAAATATTAGAAATGACAAAATTGTAATTTTATAATTATTTTTTATCAACGACTATAGTTGTTATAAAAACCATTAGAAACAACAAAATTGTGATTTTATAATTAAATTTAGCAACGATTATAGTCGTTTCAAAATTAATTATTATAACGACTTAAAATTGTTGCAAAAAAGAATTTCCAACCAAATATATTTCGTTGTAATAACTTAAAGAAAACGACATAGTCGTTTCAAAATTAATTATTGTAGCGATTTAAAATTGTTGCAAAAGAGGATTTGTAACCAAATATATTCCGTTGCAATAATTCAAAGAAAACGACTTTAAGTCGTTACTAAAACATTATTTAATTAGTAACAAGAAAAAATTGTTGCAATAAATATATTTGGTAACGACACAAAAGTCGTTGTATGTACTTTTAACAACGGGACTTTTTACAACGACTAAAAATCGTTGCAAAAAAAATTTAACAACGACAAAATTGCATTTTGCAACAACTTTTGTCGTTGCAAAACACCTATTTTCTAGTAGTGGTAGCTTGCACGTGAAACACTTGTTTGCATAAGCAGGTTTGTGTGAGAAATACCTCTTCATGCAAGGTAGCTTGCGCTTGACAATAAAGCTCTCGCAAGCTACCTTGTGCAAGACGCTAAAATGATGTGCCTTCATTCGATTTCAGTGTTATTTTTTTTTTCAAAAATCTTATCATTTTCTTCTATTTCCCTGTTATCTTATTTTTCATGCTATCATAATAGCTTTTTCACTCAAACTATCAAATGTTTACATTTTTTACTTGATTATTAGGGTTTATAAAAAAGAGAAAATTTGTTAAAGGAAAAAGATCTAGGATGTAAGAGAAAAAGACAGGAAAAGGACAACTAATATGTTTTTCTATGGATAATTTTCTAATATACCGTCAGTGAAAATTTTTAACTCCATAAGCGAAGTAAAGATGACTACTCATGTCCTATTTTATTTATTATTTATTTTTTAAATATTTTTAAGGAATATTTATTAACATCTTAATCTCACTTGTGAAGTAAAAAACTCCACTGACGATATAGGATATTAAACCTTTTTTTAATAATTTATTAATTTTATGAAGGTTAAATTTGTCTTTTTGTTTGAAAACATTTTTATCGTTAAATTAGGGAGAGTGCATGGTGTATGAGTGCAGTGTGATTCTATTAACAACTAACAAAATCATCCTCATAACCTATTTAAAATTTTTTTAATATCAAAATACTCTTGTACAATTAGATATTTGTCATTTACAAATTTACAATGCAATTTTTTCTTTTTTGCTTCATTATTCATTATCTTTCCTGCCAAATTAACCCTAAATTCAAGTTTTGATCAACTGAAAGAAAAACTGCAATATTATTTAGATAATTTGATGGAAGAAATCAACATTACTGAACAAGGAAACTCAAATAGCATGGAGCTATTAGATTGAATAATAATTTGTTCTGATTTTTTACACTCGAGAAAAAAAATTTTCGGAAACAAAGAGGTATTTCCGAAAATTCATTTCTGGGATCGAATAAGAACTCCCGAAAATGGCATTCCCGAGAGCTGTTATTGGCTCTCTGATATACCATTTCTAAGAGCCCTAATTGGCTTCAGCCACTAATATCCTTCTGGCTGCTCTTTTTTTTTTTTTTATGAAGAATAAAGTCCGTATGATCGTTGATTGTTGAGCAAAACATGTAAAAGTATATATTTCAAGATGATAAGCTTTCTTTGGACCTAACGTTGTGTGCATGGTTTTAAATTGCGGTCGCGGCCGCGTTTTCGGTCGTGTTGCTTTTATCGCGGTTGCGGACATAACGGCGGTAATTGCGGTCATCGCGGTCGTGAATTTTTTTTATTTTGCACAATTTTATATAAAATGTCATAATTTTATTCATAATCATAAAAATCTTATTTTATACTTTTTAAAGTAATTTATGATACCTAAAGTCTATTATTTAGATGAAAGAAAGGTTATTCATAATTTTTTGGAATTTCAATCAAGCATTCATATTTAAAAAATTACTTATGATAATTGAAAAATAACAATTATGGAAAATAGTGATAACTAATTATGAATTAATAAGAATCACCATATTAATTATTTAAAAATAATTATTCTTCACGTGATGGCATGTTTGATATTTTTATTAAACAAATAATTATAAACAAATATAATAAAAATATCACATTTTCATAAACAAATGATAATTGAATTTGAGCCATTAATTATTCACATTTTCAACCCTTGAATTAGTAACAATAATTTAATTTATTACATTCACATTATCAATATTCTCGAGTTATAATAATGTTTGATTAATGCTTACATTAAACATTTAATATTAATTTTTTACAATCAATTAACTTAAGCCATCACATTTCTATTATCAAATATAAACATTAATAATATTTTCCTTTTCTCATCAAAAAAATATTATTTTCTTTTTCTCTTAAATTACAATAATAATTAATTCTATAATTAATTACATTACAAATTATAGTAAAATAATTATATTAATAATTTAATTCAATTTACCTAATCCAAATTCCAAAACATTTATAATGTAAAAAAAAAAAAAAAAGAAAACCCAACCCAAAACCTCTAGCCGGCCTACCCAACACCCATTCACACACTATTGAATTAATACAAATAACCTAAAACAAAAACCCTGCCGTTTGTAACCTAAAAAAAAGACTTGCCATTTATAATGTAAACAAAGCCTTAACAGCTGCCTGCCTAATCTCACCCACACCCCTCACTCATGGCATCACCCTGCAGTCCTCCACGCCTCCAGTCCTTGACGTCTCGTCCCTTACCCCATCGATCACTTACGCCGGTGTCAAGCAATCGACAGATGCAGGGCACGTGCACCGCGCCACCCCCCACCAGTGTTGCGAGCTGAGCCTGTGACAGTCGCCCATGGCCACGTCACGCTCCCTCAGTCACCCACGATCCCACGCTAATCGCCAATCGCCAGTCCTAACTTGCCTTAAGGCGCTCCTCCCTCACCAATTGCCATCACGCTCGATGCCTTTCCCCCCACAGATCCCATTCTCAGATCTAAATCAAAGGAAAAAATTGCTCTGTTTGTTGCTTTGCTTATGATTTGTGACTGAGTTGTTGTGACTGATGATGTTGATTTTTTGTTAATTGAAATTGATTTTTTGCTGCGGTTATTTTGTGCGTTTTGTCCTGTTGTTTTTTTTATATAGTATGACGTTAACGGAGGATACCTGCAATAGCGGACCGCTATCGCCGCTTTCCTTCGTTATGACGTTTTATAATGGCCGCTATCGGCCGATATGGGTGTGATCCGTACTCACACCCGTTATTTCCGCAATAGCGGTGGCGGCCACCGCCGCTACCGCAAGATAACGGCCGCTATTTGAAACCCAGGTTGTGTGGTTCATCCTTGTGGGCCCCACATAGCTGCCATTGACAGTATATGGAGAACATGAATTCCAGTGCTTCTCTGGTTATGGCTATTATTGTCAATGAGGTAGATGAAAAGGGCAGTAGCACTGATTCTGCACAGCCACAACGAAACCCAAAGCTTTTAATCATCTTCTTTAGCCAGGCAAAAAGGCCGCGGGGGTGGGGGTAGGGGGGGTTGTGGTGGGGAGCTAGGTTCCTATACAATTTAGAGTAAATAAATAAATATCTATGTTGCATAAATGAAAATTTATCTCAAATTTCTTGTGAGAACAAGTAGAAATTAAGAGATTGAAGAGATTTTGTGAGAATTAGTTTGGTTGTGCTTAAGAGAAAAGTTTTAAGATTTATAGGTTATGTTATGAGAGGAGGGATAGAATATGGAAATGTTTGAGGTTTGTAGGTTGTGAGGAATAGTTTTAATATTTAGGTAGGTTGTAAGGATAAATTGGTAGATTGCTAATATAATTTCTCATGAAGTATTTTTGGAGTGTATTTAGAAGAACTCTAAAAGAAATTAAATCTTTAATTTACCTAGCCAGTAAAACTATTATGAAGATAGCCTCATTCAAAAGTTATCTTATTTGTTTATATTTAGGAGCTTTTTTTATATAATTTTATTGAAGTTATTAATGTAATATCAATGCAATGTCTATAATGGAACAAAAAAAATGTAATATCTATAATATCTTAAACAACTCGAAGAATCCAAAAGATTGACCCGATTTGACTAAAACTTAAATTAAGTATAATTTAATTTTTTTTTAAAAATAATGGTTTAAGCAATAATAAATATAACTTAAACAGACAAGTTACTAATATTTATAAATAACTTTAAATTATCTTTTAAAAAATATTTTTTTTTATATTTTTACATGTTTTGGATATTCTTCTTAATAATTAGTAGAAAAGATTGAAAAACTACCATTTTATTATTATAAGTTCCTAACCACACTTTTATGATATGTTCTCGTTCCCCACAAATTTAAATGTGTTGTTGCCAAAAACAACAATAAATATTTGCTGATGTCGGATCCTCGATCTTCGCGTTAGTCTGTCTCCAACGAATCTGCGAAATAGGAAAAGTCAGAGGGGCGCAGGGGTTTTCCCCTGCGCGCGCACTCCGATGCTTAAGTCAGACAGGGTTTCAGTAGGCAAATAGAGCTTAGGGTTTAAGAATGATACCTGTGACCTATTTATAGGAGTTATTTTGCGCGTAATTACCTTTAAGCCCCACAGCTTAAATAATGACCTAGTGGATCATTTATGGGCCTTTTGAGTCCTCTTTCCTCTTGGGCTTAAATTATTATTTGGCTCAATGATCTTCAGCTTGACTTATAGAAAAGCCCAGTAATAATTGATCTAGTCCACATCAATTGCTCCCCACTCTTTTACAAGGTTTACCTTGTGAAAGAGTATACAAAGAATGGGCTTTTCAAATTCTTTTGCTACCCTCTTCCTGGGATTATCACAAGAGTCTTTTCATCTTCACTTGAGGGCTCAACTAGTGGACTTCATTATTATTTATAGCAGAAACGACTTCGTGTCATCATTTCTTTTGTCAAGTGTCTTTTTAGAACACTACCGGGATACGTTTTTCTTCTCTGAGCTAAATGCTTCTCCAGTGGAATATACCACCCTTCTTTTCAAATTCAAGGTCTTAGCTGACCGAAACCAAGAGCTATAAGGAGAAATTACAAGATTGCGGAGCCACCAAAGCCTCTTAGTTTCATCAGATGTGATTTGTGCTTGGCACGCTCCGGGTTGGTTGAAGCTTGATCCTGATGCTGAGGATTTGGAACATTTTCTGAGAATAGGCATTTATAAAGATCTATCTGATCTTACCAGCCCTTAAGAGCCTTTTCGTTGACCCGAGATGGTCGGGGTTCTCACAGGCTTGGACGAAGATGAATTATATAATTATAGCACCTCAGGGCGTAGATGCTTGGGTGTCTGTTAGAATCGATGCTTCTTTTGAGGCAGAAGTTAATCTAGAGTGCTCCCCAGTTTTTTGTGAAAGAGCTTAGTCTTTTACAAACTGATCAGCCCATTTTTAAACTCATCTACCGAAGCAACTATACATTTATCTTGTATTAGTCTCACGTAATAATCCGGCTTTCCTCGTGCACTTTTTTGCTTCAAGTTCTTTTATATATGGGGCTTATGTCGCTTAATTACTGCTTCAAGCTCAAGCACGTCATGCATGACTTACATCGCACACTTTTTTGCTTCAAGTAAATGCATAGCCTATATCGCACATTTTTCGCTTCAGGCTTTTGGTTTGCCCATCTCGCACGCTTTTGTGCTGAAGGACTTTTTATTTGCCCATCTCGCACACTGTTCGCTTAGGGATTTTCGAATTTGCCCTTCTCGCACCATTTTGTGTTTAGGGACTTTATAGAATTGATAAGGATATAACATCGCCCGTCTCGCACCATTTTGTGCTTAGGGACTCTATAGAATTGATAAGGATATAACATCGCTTTTATATCCGGAATGCCAATATAAAACGTTTGCATGCACTTTGTCAATCAATTTCGGGGACATCCGATAAAATTGCAACGTACCTCGTACCATACCTCACAGCCTGCATACTTTGTGCTCCCCAAGTTTTTTCTTTGCAACTTTTTGTGTCCAAAGAAAAACTTTTACTGAAGTATTGGTCCTGTCTTGCGTACTATCCGCTTAAGGACTTGTTAGAATATTGTTTATATCCGAGATGCCAACATAATGCGTTAAATGTAATATGATAAAATTGTAACGTACCTCGTTTAGAGATAATTTTGCCCGTCTCGCACCTTTTTGTGCTTAGGGACTTTTTGTTTTGCTCGTCTTGTATCTTTTCGCTTAGGGTCTTATTTTTGCCCGTCTCGCGCATTTTTCGCTTAGGGACTTATTTGTGCCCGTCTCGCGTCTTCTTCACGCTTAAGGTCTTATTTGTGCCCATCTCGCGCATTTTTCGCTTAGGGACTTATTTGTGCCCGTCTCGCGTCTTCTTCACGCTTAAGGTCTTATTTGTGCCCATCTCGCGCATTTTTCGCTTAGGGACTTATTTGTGCCCGTTATTTGTGCCCGTCTCGCGTCTTCTTCACGCTTAAGGTCTTATTTGTGCCCATCTCGCGCATTTTTCGCTTAGGGACTTATTTGTGCCCGTCTCGCGTCTTCTTCACGCTTAAGGTCTTATTTGTGCCCATCTCGCGCATTTTTCGCTTAGGGACTTATTTGTGCCCGTCTCGCGTCTTCTTCACGCTTAAGGTCTTATTTGTGCCCATCTCGCGCATTTTTCGCTTAGGGACTTATTTGTGCCCGTCTCGCGTCTTCTTCACGCTTAAGGTCTTATTTGTGCCCATCTCGCGCATTTTTCGCTTAGGGACTTATTTATGCCCGTCTCGCGTCTTCTTCACGCTTAAGGTCTTATTTGTGCCCATCTCGCGCATTTTTCGCTTAGGGACTTATTTGTGCCCGTCTCGCGTCTTCAGCCAGCTTCTGTTTTTTTTTCTTCTTCTATTCCTGCAGCATGTCTATCAAACATGGAGGATTATCATAGTACAGATAAAAATAACTGGCCTTTCGTTTCATAATGTAGTATTTTCAATTAAGTGGAATAAGTAATAATATAATTGCAGCAAATGTTAAAACAATAATAGCAAATGTTTACCACTAGTACCATTCCAAGTCTTTGTCTTTGAAAAATCTGTAAGGTACGAGTGCTGTGATGTTTTTCTGTCAACCATGGATTGTGCACTAAGTCGTGCCTCAGTACCAGTAATCTATCTTCACGAGCTTACCACAAGTTGTTTTCGATTGAACCAAGCTTTTCCTGGCTTGCTGCCTTTCACGACAGTGGCTAGTGCCTATCTCGGACACCTGCCTAATTCAATCACAATTGTTAGAGTGGACAAGAAAATTGAAAACATCGTTTGAGAGTACCTCAGATCTGGTTACCACCCTTATGTCCCTGCTTGAGTGTGTTTGCAATTTCCATTGTGCCAAGCACTCACTTGTATTGATACTCTAGAATGCTATGTATAGGGGCTTACAAAAGAGACACATCCTTGATCTCGACACCTTGAGCCGGCACATCCTTGTCTTGCTTAAAGGACTCATGAAGCCGACACACTTTTTTTTTATATAGATAAGCCCTCTTTCACATGTGTGATTATCAATAGTCTAAGTGTGTGGCTCTTAAGCCACTTCTAGATTGCTAGAGCAGTTCTTGGGTCGAAGGAAGCTTTTGGACACTCGGTCGGACTAGGTCTAGAAGATTCTAGATTGTTCCGCTCAAATCCTGTACTTGGGCGTGCGCAGACATCGCCTGCATTGTGCTAACGGGGGAATTTTGCGTATGGGTGCTGTGTTCACCTAATTTTCTTTGCTGTCATTTTATCAAAGTAGGGAGCTTATCGCATGTAAGAGCCCATATCTCATCCAAGGCCTGTCGCTCATGGGAGCTCCCCTGTCATCCAAGGTCTGTCGCATGCGGGAGACCATGTCTCGCACGGGAGCTCTTGTCTAGCTCACGGCCTGTCACTCTCCTTGGCTTTGAAGTTCAATTTCACAACGAAGAAGATAAGGTTGCCCATGTTCTAGTCGTGTCGCATGCCTATAGTGGTGCAAACTGCTCTGTCGCGTGACCTTGAGCTAGCTTGGGACAGAGTGCCTGTTGCATGCTTGTAGTCGCGCAAATTTGCAGTGTAGCAAGCACCTTTCGAGCGACAGATTGTTCTCTCACATAACGTCTTGCATGCAACTGAATATTCAAAAGAGTGGCATCTTTGTGAGATCTTCAAGAGTGGTCCCCCTTTCTAGCCATTTTGGCTATCACACGCGTGAGCCACCTCTCGCAGAAAGAGTCTGCCACGTGGAACCTTGTCGCCAAAATTTGTCATGTGCGTGCCTATGCTCGCCGAATTGAAAACACTGCTGTCGCCCACTTCTCGTACTCTGCCGCCAGAGATCTTTCAGGCAACAGGTTGGGCTCTGCCCATTCCGCGTACTCAATCACCAGGGAACTTTTGGGCGATAGGCAGGGTTGTAGCCCACTTCTTGTATTCTGCCGCCAGAGATTATTGCCTTTACACTATATAGCTCCCCGAGTTCTTCTTTGAAACAGTGTTGTCATTCCTGTTCAGAGATGAACTTTTTCTCGAGCGTTGTGTTTGATGGTGTGCAGAGTTGCCTAATCTTTTCTTGCTTCAGTCACTCTGAATGGCTCGCCTATAGAGTTCTCTCTCCTAGGCGAGTTCCTATGTCGGTTGATAAGTGCTTGCTTGCATTGGTCTTAGGATGGCTGTATTCTTACTCATTATTCACAACCGTACTCTCGTGGTGGCCACTAGCTCGTCTGACCTTTTGTGTCCTGTCCGGTTTTCGCCGCTCATCTATGCTCTTGCACATCTGGGCGAACACGAGGGTGCATTTTAAGTTTTAGCGTGTTACCTGAGGTCTTTGGTTGGGGACCGCCCAATAGAGCTCTCTTGGACTTATTCTCGCTTGTTCTTAGTTCTTCGTCTAGCTCTTTCCTTTCCTGGGCGAGCCCATCTAGCGTTGTGTGCACACTTCTGCCATAGTGCGTGCTTTACCAGCCGAGCCTTGCTGTGAAGGCTGGGTTGTGGCGTTGGTCATGTAATTGCCGTATGCTACTCAATCGTCAAAAGTGCCAGTGGTCTTGTGCTCGCCACATGACACTACACTCGTAAGCGTTGCTTTGTGCCTTGTGCGCAAGATGCTAGGCTCACGGGAGCCATTCGCTTGTCTAGAATGCTTACAGTGTGACTTTTTCTCACTCGCATGGCTGTCGAATCGCTTTATTACGACATTACTTGTCGAATGTGCTCATCATTACCTTTGACCTATTGTCCTAGCGTACGGCGGATCGATCTGTCGTGGCAGGAGCCCTTCTGTTGTGGAGGTGCCTGTCATACATTAGCGGACTTGCGTTTTCTTCTCCTCTATGTCTTCGTTCAGCCCCTTTAAGCTGGGCTTCATGCCTTTTTTGAGAGCTATGGATATGCAAGTCAGCAAACAAGTGGTGGTTTTGAGTTTGTTGCTGTTCACATGTTTGCTTTCTTTTTCATGCAGACGGTAGCAAACACATTTGCAATGATAGGCCTCGATTTAGTGAAGAACCAAAGCGGAATAGCAAGATGTTGATGGTGAATGGGAGCTTCGGTGATAAGCAGTGGTGCTTGGAGGATGCGGTGATGGGGGTGGTTATGGCGTCAGAGAAGAGAAGGCCAGTGGTTGGACTAAGCTGCTTTGTCGCAGGCGGGAGGCTTCCTCGCCAACACCTATCGCCCGCGAGATCCACACCTCACGCCCAAGCATGTCGGCGCTAAAGCAACCCCCTCTCGCCCAAGGAGGTGTAGCGTGCTGGAGCTGTTGGATTCCAGAACAGGCGTCTAGAAATTCCTGAAGACGTTGATCCAGTGGTTCCACAGATCATGTGTGAATGTTGGCAAACGTGAGTTATAGACATCATTTATGTCTCATTTATCTATATCGGGATAATAATCCTTTGGGCTTTTCTTCACACCAACTCAGTCTCTTTTGACTGTTTAATCGGTCTCTCATTTCTTGAACACTCATATAAGTATCTAGAAAGAGATCCTGGTAATCTTTTCCTTGTTACTCGGCTTTTATGATTAGTCATTGGTTGTAACTCTATGCGTCATGTAGCAGAGATAATGATTCTGATGAGCTCTTTTTTGCATGAATCCTATTTGCTCTGTTTTCGTTTTTGCAAGGGAGCCGCATCTACGGCCATCACCTTCAAAGGAATTTGCTTTCGGATTCCAGCAACTCAAGAACTCAATCCTTTTCTTGCTTGCCATTTGGTTCGACAAAATTCCTTGTTGTTTTTACTTGCTTTCCGCTACGTTCATCAGCTTCACAGACCAGACCTTCACTAAGCTGGCTAAGGATTTTATGCAATGGTTCAGCAAAACCCATGCTAAAGGGGGAATCTGCTTCATCAAAGACCATCGCCAGTGTGAGATCCCTAAATTTCATGTAATTTCTCCATGTATGTAAAGTATTCTAAGTTAATATGATTAAATGAATATGAAGATTGATGTGTAATTGATGTATGAATAATGTATGGCTGATGTATAGAACATAGAAGAAATAATGAAGTTGAATGTCAATTTGTTAAAGGAATAATGTTGATATCAGGAAATGTTAAGGATATGAGACAAGAAATAAAATCAGAATGTTGATTGGTTAATTAAATACATGTGGCTTATGTTTGAAAGGAAGTTATGAAGTAGCAGCCGACTGCCCTATAAGACCAGTCGACTGCCATGCATGAAAAGAGCTTTCAAGCTTAAGTTATTTAAACACAAAAGTGTTTTCTGAAAAAAGTATAATATAATGTTTTGAGACTATGGACTGCGTAATGATTATGCATTTCTGATGGCTGGGTGACTCTGATCAAGTCCTCAGTAATATGTATGTCGAGCGAGGAACCCTAGTCCGGTCCTCAATCCCACATGTGACACCTGACAAGTGTTCACTGTGGAAATTATAAAGGCAGGAGAGAATCCCTGACCTATACGGAGTGCACTACTGTACCAATGCATGATTAGAGTCATATGAGTCATATGAATGGGAATGAACGGTTCATGTGACGACTCAATCGCTTAAACATTGTACCTAGTCTCCATCTATTTAAAGTACAAGATGTATGTATGAAGAAGTATATGAAGTATGATGTTTTAAAGAAGAAGTATGATGCATGTTTTATATGTATGCTATGTTTTAAAGAAAGCATACAAAGTATGTTTACCATGGCATTTGAAATAAATATGCATGGTTGTAAACAATGCATGAAAGAAGTTTATGATGCATGCTTTATAATGCTTTACATGACATTATAGAGCCAAGTAGGAAAAATGCATATAGAGACATAGTACGCTCTTTTACATACTTTTCTTACTGAGCGTAAACTCACCCTTTTACGACTATTTTTCCTACAGATTTCCTGAAGTGAATTTCGCTCCGACTAGAGGAGCTTGTTTTTGAAGAATCGAAGTGTACCTTCTCGATACGCTTCCCAGTTAGTATAGAAGGTATACTCATGTGTTTATGTATAGTAAAGTTTAATTCAGCTACGGTACAGTACAAGTAGGAAATTGTGTATATAGGATATCGGGGATGTAAGATAAGATAATGTATGAGATCCTGTGGAAAATGGAATGATATGTATATATATCATTTTTATGTTTATGGTAATTGAGTGAAAAATTTATAAGCTATTAAATAATTAGCTTAAGGATAAGAAGAGAAGGACACTGCACGAACTAAATCTAAATAAAGAAGGAAAAAAAAAGATAAGTGATAAGATGAAGTGACGGGGACGTCACAGAGTGGTATCAGAGCAGTTTAGATTGAGGTTTGTCAGTGTCAAGAAGCTAGAAATAGAGTATATCCCCAATTGTACTGTACTTGTCTGAATGCAAATGCATAGTATAACTGTTTATAGTTATACTAAAGAGCTCAATGATGGCTATCTTTACAGTATGAGCTCACGAAGAAGAGGTACAAGTAGAGGAAGAGGACGGGGTCGCACTGAAGAGCCCCCAGTTCCGTCTCCTCATCCATCTCCACCACATAGCCCGAATACAAGGCTAGCGAAGATGGAAAAGCACATGGAGAACATGGCCACGATGTTCAACCAGTTCATGTCGAACTTTCCAAATGTGGCCACAAGTACCCAAGCAGCTACACCTGCTGTTGCTCCTGTAGAAGTAACACCACCAGCCCCAATTACGGAAAGGCGGGATCCTAGAGCCTATTGCAGTGTAGCATTGATTAAGGAATTCAAGAAGTTGGATCCGCCTAAGTTCAAGGGGGAAAGAGATTTGCTGACAGCTGAGAACTGGATGAAAGCTGTCCTAAAATCTTTCGAGTACATGCCCTGTTCTGAAAGGGAAAAAGTAGGATTGGCTGCCTACCTGTTAGTGGATGATGCTGAATATTGGTGGCAAGCCACCCGGACCGTGTTAGAGGCCCGATATGATGAGGTTACGTGGGATAGATTTGTAGAAGCTTTCCATGAGCAGTACATCCCACGCACTGATCGTAATAGATTGAAGATTGAGTTTCTTAGTTTGACTCAAGGTACGATGACGGTGAATCAGTATGAATCAAAGTTTATTACCTTGAGTAGATTTGATCCAGAGGTCCTCAGAGATGAAGGGCATAAGATATACAGGTTCATCGAGGGATTGAAGTCCCCGATTAGATCTAAACTGTATCCGATGGATATCACCACCTATGGAGAAGCTGTCCGCAAGGCTCAGTTGTGTGAGCAAGACTATGATTTGCATCATGCTGACTTCCGGGCCAAGGGTAAGGGCAAGGAACCGATGAAGCGGAAGTCGGATGAGAAAACTCAGAGTGATAGGTATCCATTTCGGAGAAGTAGACGATCCGAAGGAGTTTCGATAGGTAAGTAAAGTCTAGAAAGATGATCTTTAAATTAATTTAATGGTTATATGGAATCGTATTGAAATTGGAGTTATGATAATGATATAGGTACTCCTAAAGCTACGGGGATCAAGATAAGTGATGAGCGATCCCGAAATCAAGTTGGAAGTACCGCTAGCTCACCAAAGAGTACCACACAAAGATGTGAGCAATGTGGGAAATTTCACGGATCACAGCCATGTCGCTTGGCGAGTGGCGCTTGCTTTAGATGTGGGGAGAAAGGGCACATGATCAGAGATTGCCCTCAGAGAGATCCAAAGATGCCTGATGAATCTGACAAGATTCCTAAACCACAACCTAAAGCCACTGCAGCAGAGAAGGGAAAGAAAGCTGTGACCCAAGGACGAGTGTTTGCCATCGACGAAGAGTCTGCTGATGCCTCATCTAAAGTGATTAAAGGTACGATTTACTTGTTTGATATAAATGTCACAGCATTGTTTGATCCAGGCTCTACACATTCTTTTGTGTCTCCTAAGTTTGCTATGAAAATACCTGTTGAGCCTGAGACTTTAGAACACTTATTAAGGATAAGCACACCTTTTAAGGAATCACAAATGACAGAGTTAGTGTATAGAGATTGTAAGCTACGGGTAGGAGAAAGAGAATCTAAGGCTGACCTAATCCTACTGAATATGTATGGGTTTGATGTTATTTTGGGTATGGATTGGTTAGCTAATAATCATGTCATAGTGGACTGTTATGCTAAGAGCGTAACATTCTCTTCACCTGTTAGCTATGTTGTAAATTTTGCAAGTAATTAATATGAAAGAACGTTTGATTTTGAATTGTTTGCAAATGAAAATAATGAATAATATGTATGATGATGTGAAGGATTTATTGCTTATGTGGAGGACGTAGATCAGAAACGTCCCGGACTCAAGGATATTCATGTAGTCCAAGATTTTCCAGAAGTGTTTCCGGACGATCTTCCAGGACTTCCTCCGGATAGGGAAGTGGAATTTACGATAGATTTGGTACCTGGAACTGAGCCCATTTCAAGAGCCCCTTACCGGATGGCTTTGGTAGAATTAGAAGAATTGAAGAAACAGCTTCAGGAGTTGTTAGACAAGGGATTCATACGACCCAGCGTATCCCCTTGGGGTGCTCCTGTGTTGTTTGTCAGAAAGAAGGACGGTAGTATGAGGTTATGCATTGACTACCGGTGGTTGAATAAAGTGACGATCAAGAACAAGTACCCTCTTCCCAGAATTGACGACCTCTTTGATCAGCTTAAGGGTGCACAAGTCTTTTCCAAGATAGACTTGAGATCGGGATATCACCAGTTGAAGATTCGAGATGAAGATATCCCTAAGACTGCATTCAGGACGCGGTATGGCCATTATGAATTTTTGGTGATGCCGTTTGGTCTGACTAATGCACCTGCAGCCTTCATGAACTTGATGAATGATGTATTTAAGCAGTACCTGGACCAGTTTGTCATTGTCTTCATCGATGACATTTTGGTCTACTCGAGGTCTCGGGAAGAGCATGAGCAGCATTTAAAGATAGTTCTGCAAACCCTCAAGGATAGAGGATTGTATGCCAAGCTAAGTAAATGTGATTTCTGGTTGAATCAGATCTCCTTTTTAGGTCATGTGATCAGTAAAGATGGAGTCTCGGTTGATTCATCGAAGATTGAAGCGGTGGTTCAATGGGAAAGACCGAAGACTGTGACGGAGATTAGAAGTTTCTTGGGTTTAGCTGGCTACTATAGAAGATTTGTAGAGGGTTTCTCGAAGCTAGCTGCTCCACTGACGCGCTTGATGCGCAAGGAAGTGAAATATGAGTGGAATGAAGCCTGTGAGAGTAGCTTCCAAGAGTTGAAAAACAGGCTAACGACTGCACCGATCCTTACCATTCCTAGTGGTTCAGGTGGGTTTGCAGTGTATAGTGATGCCTCAGGGCAAGGCTTGGGATGTGTGTTAATGCAGCATGGTAAGGTAGTGGCCTATGGGTCTAGACAATTGAAGGACCATGAGAAGAACTACCCCACTCATGATTTGGAGTTAGCTGCAGTAGTGTTTGCCCTGAAGATATGGAGGCATTACTTGTATGGTGAGAAATTTCAGATTTTTACGGATCATAAAAGTCTGAAATACTTGTTCTCCCAAAGAGAATTGAACATGAGGCAAAGAAGATGGCTCGAGCTTCTAAAGGACTACGATTGTGAGATCTTGTACCACCCGGGGAAAGCAAATGTGGTGGCGGATGCTTTGAGCCGGAAGCATGTAAGTATGGTGTCTTATATGATGATAAAAGAATATGAGCTAATTGAGCAATTTGCAAGCCTCACCCTTGATGTTATGACTTATGGGCAATTCGGAATGATGGCTAGTTTGAGGATTGAGCCAGAATTGATGGATAAAATCCGAAGTGCTCAAAAAGAAAATGATAGATGCATTGAGGCTATAAATCAGATGCAGTCAGGTATGACCTCAGAATTTAATATGAGTAGTGATGGAATTTTGAGGTTTAAGAGTCGTATATGTGTTCCTAATGATGATGAATTGAAGAAGCTGATTTTGAATGAAGCACATGCCACTAAATACACGTTGCACCCAGGGAGTACGAAGATGTATCATAATCTTCGCAAGGTGTATTGGTGGAATGGCATGAAGAGAGATATAGCGAATTTCGTAGCAAAATGTCTCACATGTCAACAAGTCAAGGTAGAGCACCAAAAGCCAGCAGGATTACTGCATCCTCTACCTGTACCTATGTGGAAGTGGGAACACATTACGATGGACTTTATTATGGGATTACCCAGAACCAAGAGGAATCATGATGGTATTTGGGTGATCGTCGATAGATTAACGAAGTCAGCTCACTTCCTACCTATGAAGTCAACAGATACACTCAATACTTTGGCAGATATGTATGTAAGAGAGGTCGTAAGACTACACGGCGTTCCAGTGAGCATCACTTCTGATAGAGATTCCAGGTTTACTTCCCATTTTTGGGAGCATTTTCAAGAAGCCATGGGATCTAAGTTGAGTTTTAGCACAGCTTTTCATCCGCAGACTGATGGGCAGTCCGAGCGTACGATTCAGACGCTCGAGGATATGTTGAGAGCTTGTGCTATGGACTTTAAAGGCTCCTGGGATGACCATCTGCCATTGGCTGAGTTTGCATACAATAATAGTTATCATGCAAGCATTGGGATGGCACCCTATGAAGCTCTGTATGGAAGAAGGTGTCGATCTCCGATTGGGTGGGAAGAAGTGGGCGAACGTAAGTTATTGGCTCCAGATCTAGTCGAGCAAGCATCAGAAGATGTTAAGTTGATTTGTCAGAGGCTTAAGACAGCTCAGAGTAGACAAAAGAGCTATGCAGATGCTCGACGGAGGCCACTTGAGTTCATGGTTGGAGATTATGTATTTTTGAAAGTTTCTCCATCCAAAGGGATCATGAGGTTTGGCCGACGAGGTAAGTTAAGTCCTCGTTATATTGGTCCATTTGAGATCTTAGAAAGGATAGGTGATGTTGCCTATAGATTGGCATTACCTCCGGAGCTATCGGGAGTACACAATGTGTTTCATGTATCGATGCTTCGGAAGTATAATCCGGATCCGACGCATGTTATTGAATATGAACCCTTGGAGATAAGGGAAGATATGAGTTATGTAGAGAAGCCGATTCGGATTTTGGACAGAAAAGAGAAAGTTTTGAGGTCTAAGACGATCCCGTTAGTGAAAGTTCTATGGCAATACCATACGATGGAAGAAGCTACATGGGAGCTAGAGAGCTTAATGAAAGAAAGGTATCCCGAGTTGTTTACATAACAAGCTAAGGCAAATTTGGAGGACCAAATTTTCTAAGGTGGGGAGAATGTGAGATCCCTAAATTTCATGTAATTTCTCCATGTATGTAAAGTATTCTAAGTTAATATGATTAAATGAATATGAAGATTGATGTGTAATTGATGTATGAATAATGTATGGCTGATGTATAGAACATAGAAGAAATAATGAAGTTGAATGTCAATTTGTTAAAGGAATAATGTTGATATCAGGAAATGTTAAGGATATGAGACAAGAAATAAAATCAGAATGTTGATTGGTTAATTAAATACATGTGGCTTATGTTTGAAAGGAAGTTATGAAGTAGCAGCCGACTGCCCTATAAGACCAGTCGACTGCCATGCATGAAAAGAGCTTTCAAGCTTAAGTTATTTAAACACAAAAGTGTTTTCTGAAAAAAGTATAATATAATGTTTTGAGACTATGGACTGCGTAATGATTATGCATTTCTGATGGCTGGGTGACTCTGATCAAGTCCTCAGTAATATGTATGTCGAGCGAGGAACCCTAGTCCGGTCCTCAATCCCACATGTGACACCTGACAAGTGTTCACTGTGGAAATTATAAAGGCAGGAGAGAATCCCTGACCTATACGGAGTGCACTACTGTACCAATGCATGATTAGAGTCATATGAGTCATATGAATGGGAATGAACGGTTCATGTGACGACTCAATCGCTTAAACATTGTACCTAGTCTCCATCTATTTAAAGTACAAGATGTATGTATGAAGAAGTATATGAAGTATGATGTTTTAAAGAAGAAGTATGATGCATGTTTTATATGTATGCTATGTTTTAAAGAAAGCATACAAAGTATGTTTACCATGGCATTTGAAATAAATATGCATGGTTGTAAACAATGCATGAAAGAAGTTTATGATGCATGCTTTATAATGCTTTACATGACATTATAGAGCCAAGTAGGAAAAATGCATATAGAGACATAGTACGCTCTTTTACATACTTTTCTTACTGAGCGTAAACTCACCCTTTTACGACTATTTTTCCTACAGATTTCCTGAAGTGAATTTCGCTCCGACTAGAGGAGCTTGTTTTTGAAGAATCGAAGTGTACCTTCTCGATACGCTTCCCAGTTAGTATAGAAGGTATACTCATGTGTTTATGTATAGTAAAGTTTAATTCAGCTACGGTACAGTACAAGTAGGAAATTGTGTATATAGGATATCGGGGATGTAAGATAAGATAATGTATGAGATCCTGTGGAAAATGGAATGATATGTATATATATCATTTTTATGTTTATGGTAATTGAGTGAAAAATTTATAAGCTATTAAATAATTAGCTTAAGGATAAGAAGAGAAGGACACTGCACGAACTAAATCTAAATAAAGAAGGAAAAAAAAAGATAAGTGATAAGATGAAGTGACGGGGACGTCACAGCCAGCAACTTGCTATCTCTCGCCTATGGTCTTGGGCGACAGGCATGCTGTTGCCAGTAGCTTGATATCTCTCACCATGGTCTCGGGCGGCAGTATCTCGGGCGACAGGCATGCTGTCGTCAGCCATTGTCTCGGGCGACAACATCTCGGGCGACAGGCATGCTGTCGCCAGCAGCTTTGCTACCTCTCGCCATTGTCTCGGGCGATAGGCAAGCTGTCGCCAACAGCCTTGCTATCTCTCGCCTACGGTCTCGGGCGACAGGCATGCTGTCGCAAGCAGCTTTGCTACCTCTCGTCATTGTCTCGGGCGACAGGCATGCTGTCGCCAACAGCTTTGCTACCTCTCGCCATTGTCTCGGGCGACAGGCAAGCTGTCGCCAACAGCTTTGCTATCTCTCGCCTACGGTATCGGGCGACAGGCATGCTGTCGCAAGCAGCTTTGCTACCTCTCGCCATTGTCTCGGGCGACAGGCATGCTGTCGCCAACAGCTTTGCTATCTCTCGCCTACGGTCTCGGGCGACAGGCATGCTGTCGCCAACAGCTTTGCTATCTCTCGCCTACGGTCTCGGGCGACAGGCATGATGTCGCCAGCAGCTTTGCTACCTCTCGCCTACGGTCTCGGGCGACAGGCATGCTGTCGCCAGCAGCTTTTGTGCGACAGGCTAGCTTCCACTTTTGTCTCGCCCAGCTAGTAGGAGGAGGTCTCTCGCCGAGGGTCTGTCGTTGGCAATGTCGCACATACCTTTTTTTTTTTGTAGAAGCTTTCCATGAGCAGTACATCCCACGCACTGATCGTAATAGATTGAAGATTGAGTTTCTTAGTTTGACTCAAGGTACGATGACGGTGAATCAGTATGAATCAAAGTTTATTACCTTGAGTAGATTTGATCCAGAGGTCCTCAGAGATGAAGGGCATAAAATCTACAGGTTCATCGAGGGATTGAAGTCCCCG
The DNA here is from genome assembly GCA_031772115.1 of Heritiera littoralis. Classification (NCBI taxonomy): domain Eukaryota; kingdom Viridiplantae; phylum Streptophyta; class Magnoliopsida; order Malvales; family Malvaceae; genus Heritiera; species Heritiera littoralis. The sequence goes on along the minus strand of JAPDPK010000080.1, from coordinate 2,936,980 downwards.
ATTAGATCTAAACTGTATCCGATGGATATCACCACCTATGGAGAAGCTGTCCGTAAGGCTCAGTTGTGTGAGCAAGACTATGATCTGCATCATGCTGACTTCCGAGCCAAGTGTAAGGGCAAGGAACCGATGAAGCGGAAGTCGGATGAGAAAGCTTCGAGTGATAGGTATCCATTTCGGAGAAGTAGACTATTCGAAGGAGTTTCTATAGGTAAGTAAAGTCTAGAAAGATGATCTTTAAATTAATTTAATGGTTATATGGAATTATATCGAAATTGGAGTTATGATAATAATGATAATGATATAGGTACTCCTAAAGCTACCGGGATCAAGATAAGTGATGAGCGGTCCCGATATCCAGTTGGAAGTACCGCTAACTCACCGAAGAGTACGATGCAAAGATGTTAGCAATGCGAGAAATTTCATGGATCACAGCCATGTCGATTGGCGAGTGGCGCTTGCTTTAGATGTGGGGAGAAAGGACACATGATTAGGGATTGCCCTCAGAGAGACCCGAGGATGCCTGATGAATCTGATAAGACCCCTAAACCGCAACCTAAGGCCACTGCTGCCGAGAAGGGAAAGAAAGCTGTGACCCAAGGACGAGTGTTTGCCATCGACGAAGAGTCTGCCGATGCCTCGTCCAAAGTGATTAAAGGTAAGATTTACCTTTTCGATGTAAGTGTCATGGCATTGTTTGATCCAGGCTCCACGCATTCATTTATGTCTCCTATGATTGCGATAAAAATACCAGTTGAGCCTGAGACTTTAGAACACTTATTGCAAATAAGCACACCTTTTAAGGAATCACAAATGACAGAGTTAGTATATAGAAATTGTAAGCTACGGGTAGGAGAAAGAGAATCTAAGGCTGACCTAATCCTACTGAATATGTATGGGTTTGATGTTATTTTAGGTATGGATTGGTTAGCTAATAATCATGTTATATTAGACTGTTATGCTAAGAGTGTAACCTTCTCTTTACCCGTTAGCTATGTTGTAAATTTTGCAAGTAATTAATATGAAGCCTGTTTGGTTCTTGATTTGAATTCATATGAAAATAATGAGAAGCATGTATGGTTGTATGAAGGATTCATTGCTTATGTGGAGGACGTAAATCAAGAACATCCCGGACTCAATGATATCCCTGTAGTCCGAGATTTTCCCGAGGTGTTTCCGGATGATCTTCCAGGACTTCCTCCGGATAGGGAAGTGGAGTTTACGATTGATTTGGTGCCGGGGACTGAGCCCATTTCAAGAGCTCCCTACCGGATGGCTTTGGTAGAATTGGAAGAATTGAAGAAGCAGCTTCAGGAGTTGCTAGACAAGGGATTCATACGACCCAGCGTATCCCCTTGGGGTGCTCCTGTGCTTTTTGTCAAGAAGAAGGACGGTAATATGAGGTTGTGCATCGACTACCGATGGTTGAATAAAGTGACAATCAAGAATAAGTATCCTCTTCCCAGGATAGATGACCTCTTTGATCAGCTAAAGGGTGCACAAGTCTTCTCCAAGATAGACTTGAGATCGGGATATCATCAGTTGAAGATCCGAGATGAAGATATCCCTAAGACTGCGTTCAGGACACGGTATGGTCACTATGAGTTTCTAGTGATGCCGTTTGGTCTGACCAATGCACCTGCAGCCTTTATGAACTTGATGAACGATGTATTCAAGGCATACTTGGACCAGTTTGTCATTGTCTTTATCGATGACATCTTGGTGTATTCGAGGTTTCGGGAAGAGCACGAGCAACATTTGAGGATTGTTTTGGAGACCCTCAAGGATAGAGGATTATATGCCAAGCTAAGTAAGTGTGATCTCTGGTTGAATCAGATCTCCTTCCTAGGTCACATTATCAGTAAAGATGGAGTCTCGGTTGATCCATCGAAGATTGAAGCGGTGGTTCAATGGGAGAGACCGAAGACATTAATGGAGATTAGGAGTTTCTTGGGTTTAGCTGGCTACTATAGAAGGTTTGTAGAGGGTTTCTCGAAGCTAGCTGCTCCATTGACGCGCTTGACGCGCAAGGAAGTGAAGTACGAGTGGAATGAAGCCTGTGAGAGTAGCTTCTAAGAGTTGAAGCACAGGCTGACGACTGCACCGATTCTCACCATCCCTAGTGGTACAGGTGGATTTGCGGTGTATAGTGATGCCTCAGGGTAAGGTTTGGGATGCGTGTTAATGCAGCATGGTAAGGTAGTAGCCTATGGTTCCAGACAATTGAAGGACCATGAGAAGAACTACCCGACTCACGATTTAGAGCTAGCTGCAGTAGTATTTGCCCTGAAGATATGGAGACATTACTTATATGGTGAGAGATTTCAAATTTTTACGGATCACAAAAGTCTGAAGTATTTGTTCTCTCAAAGAGAATTAAACATGACACAAAGAAGATGGCTCGAGCTCCTAAAAGACTACGATTGTGAGATCTTATACCACCCGGGGAAAGCAAATGTGGTGGCGGATGCTTTGAGCCGGAAGCATGTAAGTATGGTGTCTTATATGATGATAAAAGAGCATGAACTAATTGAGCAATTTACAAGCCTCAACCTTAATGTTATGTCTAATGAGCAAATTGGAATGATGGCTAGTTTGAGGACTGAGCCAGATTTGATGGATAGAATCCGAAGTGCTCAAAAGGAAGATGATAGATGCATTGAGGCTATGAATCAGATGCAGTCAGGTATGACCTCAGAATTTGATGTTAGTAATGATGGAATTTTGAGGTTTAAAAGTCGTATATGTGTTCCTAATGATGACGAGTTGAAGAAGCTGATTTTGACTGAAGCACATGCCACTAAGTACACGTTGCACCCAGGAAATACGAAGATGTATCATAATCTTCGCAAAGTGTATTGGTGGAATGGCATGAAGAGAGACATAGTTGATTTTGTAACAAAATGTCTCACATGTCAACAGGTTAAGGTAGAGCACCAAAAGCCAGCGGGATTACTGCATCCTTTACCTATACCTATGTGGAAGTGGGAACACATTACGATGGACTTTATTATGGGATTGCCCAGAACCAAGAGGAATCATGATGGTATTTGGGTAATCGTCGATAGATTGACGAAGTCAGCTCACTTCCTGCCTATGAAGTCAACGGATACACTCAATGCTTTGGCAGATATGTATGTGAGAGATGTTGTAAGACTACATGGTGTTCCAGTGAGCATCACTTCTGATAGAGATTCCAGGTTTACTTCCCATTTTGGGAACATTTTCAAGAAGCCATGGGATCTAAGCTGAAGTTCAGCACAGCTTTTCATCCGCAGACTGATGGACAGTCCGAGCGCACGATTCAGACGCTCGAGGATATGTTGAGAGCTTGTGCTATGGACTTTAAAGGCTCCTGGGATGACCATCTGCCATTGGCTGAGTTCACGTACAATAATAGCTATCATGCAAGCATCGGGATGGCACCATATGAAGCTTTGTATGGAAGAAGGTGTCGATCTCCTATTGGGTGGGAAGAAGTGGGCGAATGTAAATTATTGGCTCCAGATCTAGTCGAGCAAGCATCAGAAGATGTTAAGTTGATTTGTCAGAGGCTTAAGACAGCTCAGAGCAGACAAAAGAGCTATGCAGATGCTCGACGGAGGCCACTTGAGTTCATGGTTGGAGATTATGTATTTCTGAAAGTTTCTCCATCCAAAGGGATTATGAGATTTGGCCGACGAGGTAAGTTAAGTCCTCGTTACATCGGCCCATTTGAGGTCTTAGATCGAGTAGGCGATGTTGCCTATAGATTGGTATTGCCTCCGGAGCTATCGGGAGTACATAATGTGTTTCATGTATCGATGCTTCGGAAATATAATCCGACTCCGTCGCATGTCAATGAGTATGAGCCCTTGGAAATAAGGGAAGATATGAGCTATGTAGAGAAGCCTATTCGGATTTTGGACAGAAAAGAGAAAGTTTTGAGGTCTAAGATGATCTCGTTAGTGAAAGTTCTCTGGCAATACCATATGATGGAAGAAGCTACATGGGAGCTAGAGAGCTTAATGAAGGAAAGGTATCCAGAATTATTTACATGACAAGCTAAGGCAAATTTGGAGGACCAAATTTTCTAAGGTGGGGAGGATGTGAGATCCCCAATTTCCATGTAATTCCCCCATGTTTGTAAAGTATTTCAATCAAGATGATTAAATAAATATGAAGTTTAATGTATGAATGATGTATACATGATGTATGTAATATGGAAGAAATAATAAAGTTGGATGTCAATAAGTCAAATGATTTATTAGGTTGATATCAGAAAAATATTAAGAGTATGAGACAAGAAATTAAATCAGAAATTTTATTGGAGATTAAATGGATGAGTCATATGGAAGAGGAATTAAATGGACAAATGGTCTTGAGTCAAAGGGATAAAGTTGGCTGAGATGATTAAAGGGATAGAGGTGCATTTAATGCAAGTGCATGAGTCACCCCCACCAGCCATCACCCAACGTCAGCTTCTCTTCCCAGCTCTCCCTCTCGTGCCATCTCCAAGTTTCCAAGTTTTCATTCTAAGTTCCTTGACAAACCCCTTCACTCTTTCACCAATTCACTAAGTTCGTAGAACGAAAAATAATCCTTGTTGTTAGACTAGGTGATATCCAAAGTTTGATAGATTGAATCCAAGTATTGGAGAAGATCTTAACATCTGAAATTCTGGTCTCTAGTAAAGGTAAGAGAAGAAAATGATTTAGTCAATTTCGTTAATGGATTTGAGTTGTACTGAGTTGATATGGTATGCGTATGTAGTTTAATTTAAGGTTTGATGTGGTATGATGATTTCAGATTTGAAGGAGTGAAAGCTAGGGTTGACGCGCCAAGTGATTTCGCGTTCCCGAAGAAATCGAGGTAAGGAATTTACGTAACGGACGTAAGGCGGCTATGTCTGCATGTTTTATGATGTTTCAATGGGGTTTGGAGAGATGTACTAGCTGTTTTGTACAGGAAAAGTTACATTTTCGGATTTGTCTCCTAGTACCAATTAGGCTAGGGGCAACCGACTGCCATAAAGGGAAGTCGATTGCCTAGAGACAACCAAAATGCCGTTTTTCGAAAACCGACTCAAACCAGTCGACTGCTATGTACGCCAGTCGACTGCTATTTACTCGGAAGCATTCTGTTTCAAACCAGTCGACTGCTATATTGGACAGTCGACTGCTATTTGCCAAGATGCATTCTGTTTCAAAACCAGCCGACTGCCTATAGAACCAGTCGACTGCTAATTTTCCAAAAGCATTCTGTTTCAAAAACAGTCGACTGCTATATGGACCAGTCGACTGCTATTTCTTAAGAAGCATTCTGTTTGAAAACCAATCGACTGCTATATGGACCAGTCGACTGCCCCCATGTATTTTAAAAAAAATGAAAATATCGGAATTTAAATGAAATTAATTTCGATAAAAGAAATTATGAAGTAGCAGCCGACTGCCCAATGAGACCAGTCGACTGCCATGTATGAAAAGAGCTTTCAAAGCTTATTTGATTTAAACACAAAAGTGTTTTCTGAAAAAGTATATTATAAATGTTTTGAGACTATGGAATGCATAATGATTATGCATTTCTGATGGCTGAGAGACTGTGATCAAGTCCTCAGTAATATGTATGTTAAGCGAGGAACCCTAGTCCGGTCCTCAAGGCCATAAGTGACACCTGACTAGTGTTCACTGTGGTATTATTAAGGCAGGAGAGAATCCCTGACCTCTACATGGTATACCAATGTACTAATGCATGATTAGAGTCATATAAATGGGAATGAACGGTTTATATGACGATGCAATCGCTTAAATATTGTACATAGTCTCCATCTAGTTCAAAGTACAAGATGTATGTATGAAGAACTGTATGATGTATGTTTTTAAAGTATGTTATGAAGTATGATGTTTTAAAGAAAGAAGTATGATGCATGTTTTATATGTATGCTATGTTTTTAAAGGAAGCATACAAAGTATGATTGCCATGTCATTTGAAATAAATATGCATGGTTGCAAACAATGCATGAAAGATGTTATAATGCTTTACATGACATTATAGAGCCAAGTAGGAAAAGTGCATATAGAGGCATAGCACGCTCTTTTACATACTTTTCTTACTGAGCGTAAACTCACCCTTTTACGACCATTTTTCCTATAGATTACCTGAAGTGAACCCCGCTCCGACTAGAGGAGCTTGTTTTTGAAGAATTGAAGTGTACCTTCTCGATACGCTTCCCAATTAGTATAGAAGGTATACTCATATGTTTATATATAGCAAAGTTTAATTCAGCTACGGTACAGTACAAGTAGAAATTTGTGTATATAAGATATCGAGGATGTAGGTTAAGATGATGTATGAGATCCTGTGGAAATGGAATGATATTTATATATATCATTTTTATGCTTATGGAAATTGAATAAAAATTTTATGAGCTATTAAATAATTAGCTTAAGAATAAGGAAAGAGTGACACTGGATGAACTAAATCTAAATAAAAAAGGAAAAAGATAAGAGATAAGATGGAGTGGCGGGGACGTCACAGATAACGTCAAAATGCATGTCATAATAAAATGTTCCATTATTACTGTATGTGTAACATTTTCTGGTTCAGGAAAGCTAAATTGAGTTTAACTACTTAGTATGAAGTCAAGCCAAAGCAGCATTTTTCAACAAAATTTATGCCTAGATGGAGTAAAGAACTAAAAAGCTATGTCCCCTCAAATAGTAGTTCCAAAAAAATACTGAAATCTGTTAATAGTATTAAGTAGAAGAGGAATTGAAAATTTCATTATTCAACACTTGCGCGTCCCAAGTCGTGTTACAACTAAACATGTCACATTTAAAATGAACACCTAAGATGAAAGAAATGCCAAAGCGCCCTCAGAATCAAAGTGTACATATAGGAGTCTCCGTCTGGAAAAGGGACATGTCAAAATACCAAAGGTCCCGAACTCCCAATCACGTGTTATGTCCCAGTAAAATGAGTAGAGTGAGTTAACAACACTTGAGAAAAGCCATACGCGACGATAAACATATGTCCACCTATCAGGTAACGCATGATATTTAAGGGCTGAAAGAAAAGCCACGGGGACTGCTGTGGAATATTTTAAAGCTGAAATCACGTGCAAATTGGGTTACAATGACAAGATAGCAACTAAATAAGGTGTACAATAGTGCATATCCCCTATGAGATAAAACAAGAACCAGTAAAACAAAGCGCTACCGACAAGTAGATGGAAAAATTAAAAGTAAATATTTTTTTAATATATTTGGATATAGTTTGAATTTTGAAATTATTATTATTAGGAGAATTTTACTGTTTCGTATCCTTTTACTTATTATTGTGACATTTGTTATTTTTGTATTGTTTTTTTTAGTAGTACATTTTCATTAAAAGTTACAATCACAATCAGCATATTACATTTCATGAACAGGTAATTATGAAAATCATATTACTCAAATTAGGTAAACTAGTAAATAACTATAACAAACTAAACAAACTAATAAATAATTAGACTAACTCAAACTCACATTTAATGAAACTCAAATATAAGATCTCAAAATCTCAAAACTTTTTCTTTACCACTGAACTAAGTTCTGATCGGTGTTATTTCTGTTTTGTTTGACGCTTAAGATCCCAACATAATACACGATTTATTTCTCAACTTTTACCTTCTACCGAACGAGTGGAAAAGTCACTAATGGCATCAAAAGTACTTATTGAATTATCTTCTGAATCTCATTGAATAAATTGATCAGATTACACAGAGCAAGGATTTGCGTAATCAGCAATTAACTTGTTTTTATCTAACAGTAAACTGACTAAGAAAAAAAAAACTCACTTGCTGACTCAGCAAGTTTACGGTAAATTCTACAATAAGGTCATAAAAATTGACCTTATTTTAAGGTCATGAAATTAAAACCATTGGATTAGTCAAATCTAATATAAACCGTTGATGAAATTTTAAAAATTAAAAAACTCTTTAACCTGGTAACCTGCTAAACTAATTATTAAAATTAACATTATTTACTAAATATTTTTTAAATTATACAATTATATTACTAATATACCCTTGTTATAATTGTAGTACTATTCTTCTTCTTATATAAACCTTTTTATTGTTTTTAAACCCTAATTCCTAAATCATAAACCCCAAATCATAAATCTCTTTATTCCAATTTTTGTCTGTTTTACCTTTAATCCAGTTTGTAGTTGTCTTACTATTTTATAAATCCTAAACTTTAAGCCTAATCTCAATCAAATAGTTGTTCTTCTTTATTCCCCTCTTATATTTTTAACAATGGGTAAGTTTGTGGAAGAGAATTGCATAAACGATGAAAATTGCGATGCAAAGTGCGAAGAACCAATGATTTACAAAGAACGTCCTCCCAAGCGACCAAGGAATCATTATATTTTTTACCAGTAAGTTTTTTAATTCTTGACATGTTTTCAGGCAGTTGACTGCCTGGTTTTATAAGTGTTTCGGAAATAAAATTTATCGGGGAAGTCGACTGCTCGATTGAAGCAGTCGACTTCCTAAGAGAAAATTTATCGCAGAATGTTAGAATGCGTAAGGCAGTCGACTGCTTCATAACCAGTCGACTGCCTATTGCCATGGTAACATTCTGTTTTGAATTTTCCCATAGGCAGTCGAATTCTTTACAATAGAATTCGACTTCCGTAATATAGCAGTCGGCTGCCTTAATATAGCAGTCGACTGCTATATATGTGCATTTACAAAGCATTACATTGGAATGTGTGATATTTCCTTAGCTATTTCAGTTTATAGTATTGTCTTTTAAGAATAACATTTTCTTAACTTTATGATATACAGCCAATCAATATGCGCTGACAAGAAAAATTTAAAGAAGATGACAAACTTAAATGAGGTGAAAATCTTTGTCAAATTCAGTCCATATGTACATTGTAAATCAAATCATATAAAATGTTTATATAATCTTTTATTTAAATTTAATTATTTGACAGGTTGCAAAAGAATTTTTATCTCTTCCTGATGATACGAAATTAGTTTATGATGAATTAGCGCGTACTGACCGCCTGCGGTATGGTAAAGAAAAGAAAGTTATGAATTCAAAACTGAACAAGGTATGTGATTTTAATGAATGTGTGATATTGTTTCATAACATAAATGATTAAAAAATTATTTATAGATAACAATTTTCTAATAAAATTATACTAATTTGGTAGTAAATATTTTTAAATGTAGGTTTCTTGGGATACACGTTGTAGTCCACATCGATTTTGTAAGTTATTGGTAAATATTAAATCAAAATGCCATAATTCAATCCATAGTATCGATTTAGGAGGCTTGCTACATATTCAGGAGCATAAATTGAACAGGGATCTTTGCTTGTGGTTGATTGAAAGGGTAGATTTAAAAAAACAATGTTTGAATTTGTACGGTCATGAGATATCATTGACTCCTGAAATAGTATCTGTCATTCTTGGCGTCTCAACTGAGGGCTCCCTTGTTCGATCTAAAATTGATGAGTCAGAAAAATCAAGCGTTTGTAAGCAATTTCATGTTCACAAGGGTTCCATGTTGCTTACTGAATTAGAAGAACAAATTCCATCATTACCTCCTAATTCAAATGAGTTCAAGGCAAAATTCCTTTTATATGCCTTAGGTTGTTTACTATGCCCTTCAACAGGCATAAAAACGAACCAAAAATACCTTTCTTGCCTAAGTAGTATAAAGTCTGGTAAACCATTGAATTTGGCTGAATATGTATGTCAAACATTGATAAGCGGAGTTAGCAAGTTTCGCAGCAAAAGCCATGCAATGACAGGAAAAACAAGATGGTTCTGTGGATGTGTTTTGGTTCTTCAGGTTAGTATTGTTTAATTAGTTATCTGTACCATTATTGTTAATCTTATTTTTGTAACTGTAGATTATCTAATACATGTCACTTCTATATTATTGCACAGATTATTTTTTTGATCACGTATCTGGTGCACGAATACACTATGGAAATGGATTATATCTAAAACCTAGGATTGCTGCATGGAACCAAGATAGGATTGATCAAATTTTAGATGATATTAAAGATTTCAAAAATGATCATGTTGTTAAGGTAATTTGAATTAATATATTTCTTAAACACATTTGTTTTTTAGATATTTTGAGTTTCATAAAATAATTAATGTTTCAATACAGGATTATGATGGGAAGTTAGATGGAAAGATCACATATGACGCTCGTATACCTTCTCAATGGAAAGTATGTTATTATAGTTATATATTTGTGATCATATTTTTAAATATGATAGTTATAATTTTAACATTATTTTTTTATAGAAATTTTGTGAATATGTTGATAGCATGCAAGAAGGTATGAAAGAAACCCAACAGAATGTGATGGTTGGCTTAAAGAAAGATGTAATGGAGCTGAAGTCTGAGATTGATCACATGAAAAGATCTTTTAATGATTTTTTTTTTGTCAATCAAAGAGAAAATTGGCATACAGAGAGATATGGTTGAGCCGAAGGCTGAGAATGATACAAACAAAAAATCTTTTGATGATTTGTTATGTTCATTGAAGGAGGAAATTATTGAAGTCTTCAAAAGAAAAAATTATTCTCCTGCTATTGGTCATTGTTGTAAGTCCGATAGTATTTGTAAGGAGGATAATGGAGAGTTTGTACGTGAAACAGACAAGCCAGACAATAATGAGAAAGATTTAGCTGATGATCAACCCCATGGGCATAACTCATACCCAAAATCTCCTGTGAAAGAGCCGGATTGTATGACTCTTGTTAAGGGTGATCATAAGGAAAAAGAAAAGAGTATACATGATTCTCCAATAGAATGTTTAAAAGTGTTTCATGAATCTTCAATGAAAGAAGATATGCCATATCCAAAGTCTCCTTTGAAAGAACTGGCACAAAGAGATATTGTTCGAATGTCAAATCTAAAGGTAACATTTACATACTCATAAATATTTTTTTAGGTGTACAAATATTATTAATTAGTATCTATATGTTTATTTTGTAGGCATTACAATTGGCAATAGTTATTGACATTCTTTCCACAGAGGGGTCCAAAGAGAATCTAATTGATGCGGTATCTGCAGCAAATATAATTGTGAAGAAAGAACTTTTGACATCTAAAATCCCTCGTGTGAAAAAGAAAGTAAATAAAAAAATTACCAAAAAGACTCCTAAAAAGGTAATTTTAAATCTTAAACCCTTATTTTTATAATAATCTCATAGGGTATAATATTATTTACAATTATCTTATAAATTTACTATTTAATTCTGATTATACATGTTTCTATTTTATTATAAAGGTTAAAAGTTGTAGTTCATCAGCTTCATCACCTCTTAACTTGCCTGAACAAGTTATTGATGTTTGCAATTTTGTATGGAATTGTGATCGAACTAATGGCAGGTACAATTGAAAATTTTTCATTACTTTTTATTTCAAATTTGATCACTTCATAATAATCTATTTGCACATACAGTGAGGATAAGCTTGTACACTTCTTGTATACTTTTGCAACAAGGTCTGACTTGATGACTCTACAACCAACAAAGTGGCTTAATTCTAGCGTGAGTTGCTTAAGGGATAACCTATTGATGGTAAATTTTATTTATTACATTGACAATGATCATGCTAAATATCACTAAATAATGATTTCAGGTAATTGATTTGGTTGTTTATACGTGCTTCTTTACTGCTATGAAAGAGTCTACTCCTTGGACTAGGTGGTACTTTCCATGTCATTTTCAGGTAATATCATATTTTATTATGTTGAATAATATTTTGTTACATATTCTGTTATTTATTTATTTTTGTATTTTGTGATAGACTGCAGTTCGTAGATATGATAGAGCATTAAGTTGGATGATTTAAGAAATATTGGTATCAAACACTATATGAGTTCCCTGCAAAAGTGTGAATGGGTAACAAAAAGTTTATAGAATTTAGCATTTATTTATAATTTATACCTTTATTTATTATTAATTTTTAAACTTTGTTCCTTTTTTATTGATCAGATTTTTGTCCCAATGAATGATAGAAATATGCATTGGTATTTATGCGTCATTGACTTAAAAAGAAGGTTATTAAAGTGCTAGACACTTTACCATTGAAATATGATGATGCAAGATTATGTGATGTTAAAAGAGTGGTAATGTATTTTTTATATTACAGTTTTTTAAAACTTTCTTTATGTCAACTTTTTTTATGCCATTATATATCTTCTTCTTTTTTGCTCTCTTTCATTAATAGGTTTCAGGTTTAGAGGATATATTAAATGATCCATCATTACATAGAGGAGAAGTTGATTTACCAAATTTAAATGATTGGGAAATTATTTTCCCGGATGATGTTCCACATCAGACAAATACGTAAGTTTAAAATATATTTTCAATTTTTTTAAATCATAAGCAATAAATTGTACAAACTTGTTAGATATTATGTTGTGCTTATTTTTATTTGCATCTTTTATTATTTACAGATACGATTGTGGAATGTTTGTATGTCAGTTTATGATCGAAATGCATCAAACTAAGTTCCAAGATATTGTATGTTTCTAACATTCCCTAAAACTTTAATTATCAATTGGCATAAATTGAGATATTTGTAAACTAATACAATTTTATAAAATTTTTCTTGCAGTGTGTAAATGATTTAGATCGATACCATTTGCTGGCAAAGTTGGTTTGGCACCAAGAAAATCAAGTGCGAAGTTTTATATGTGAAAGTGTTGCAACCTATGTGGAGTCAACTAGAGGGAAAAAACGTCCATGCAATTCTAGTTGAAGCTTGTTTTTATACTAAAAATGCAATATTCAAATTTTTTTTACTTTTTAATAAATTGTCAACATTATTGTTTTACTTGTTTTTAAATTAACATAATAAGTTATACATAACAGTCAACAGCCATGTGCCGATTGGTGTAAGTTGCATCCAATTGTTCTTTTTATAGGCATTTAGTTGATCTGGAAAACAATGGCAATCGGCTGCCTGTAAATGGGCAGTCGACTTCCGGTGGAAAATCGGATTCTGAATGAATGTTCTCGTAGAGGAAATTGGATATAGAGCAATCAAATCGCTTTTACTGCTAATTGAATGGCAGTCGACTGCTAATGTAATAGCAGTCGACTGCCAATAGAATTTTTGGATTCTGGGTGGAAGTCGGATGCTATTATCAATCAACCAAAGCCCTTTTCTAAAGCAGTCGACTGCTTTAACTTGGCAGGCGACTGCTAAAATCTGGCAGTCGACTTGTAAAAGCCATTTTAGGTTGTACATGAAGCTATATAATAATGATGCGCAACAAAATTATTCTAAAATTATTCACGAATATTTATGCAAAAATGTTAATAATGAAACAATATTATAAAATTTAAAAACCCTATGGTTCTTCTCATCCCTAAATCAAATAATATTAAATTAGTAATTTTATTTGTACAACTAAATAAAGAGCATAGCACCCGTCAGCGGATAGTTCATTCGTTATTCCTGCAAAAACAATACATAAACAAATTATTTTATAAATTGATTAACAAATTGAAAGGCAAATAGTAATAATAATAATAATAAGCATAGCAGGGATGGTGATGATGATAATAATTACCTCAAAAGAATCATCACCAGATATTCTGGCTACCTGAGAAGAGCCCATCAGACAATCATTTGAATTTTGATCAATATCATCATCAACATCATTCCACGAAACATTAGTAGAGAGTGTAAGCTCAAGACGTGGACACTTTTTCTTGGTATGACCTTCCAATTTGCAATGGCCACATTTCCTAGGCTTCTTATGAGCTTCAACTTTTGGCTCATGTTTGCTCCTTTTTTTAACTCGAGTAGGATCAACAACGTGCTCTGTCATAGGTGGAATGCTTGCATTATTATCAAATCTCTTCATACCGCTTTATTAGATTAGCTAATTCGCTCCTAGCTTGGGTATACGCCTCAACCGTTTGAGATGCCACATAACATAATCTGGTACAGGTAGAACTTAATGAAGCATAACGCAACATTGAAACATACTTGGGCTCAACAGTTTGATCAATAATTATAGGTGCATCCAGTTTGGCATTTTTCGTCCATCTATTCATAATAAGCATAGATGAGATCCTAGTAAGTTGCTCCAATATCATCACATGAATAACATGCGCACAAGGCATCCCATCGGTTTCAAATTTGAGACATGAACAATTTATACTTTTTTCCACATCATTATACTCCACATGTAATTGAATTGAAGGTTCTCGATACTTACTCAAAGTGTACACCTTCGTGGATGGGCTTGACTGGGTGATGTTTTGATGATGATATAATGCTTGTAGACGCAATTGCTCTCGAAATATTTTGAAGGATTTTTTTGTGTACATACTAGCAGCATGAGACTCAATCTCCTTGAATGGATGGTATTTAATTGGCTCAGTGTGCGAACTGATGTAATCTTCTCCCACCTAATTATTTTGCCAATACTCTTAATTCCATTTTCAAGTGCACGTACAAACTCCAATAATGTCTTTCTTTCTTTTGCAAGAGAAGCTATAAATGCATTCATACCTTCGCAACGAGAGGTACTCCTCACTGCTCCGAAAAAATGACCAATCAAATATGCCTGGGCCCACATATGCTTCTTTTCATACATCTCATTTATCCATTGGTGATCTTTTAATTCATATTTGTCGACCATGTCTGACCATGCTCTTTCAAACTTATCAATACTCCACCAAGACATCATGCAGGAATTAAATGCTTTCACGCAATCTAAATTAGAGATGTTTGAACTTGCATTCCGAGAAAGATGCCATGTACATAACCTGTGTCGCACACCAGGAAGCACTTCTTTTAGTGCCTTTTTCATTGCTCGATCCCCATCAGTAACCACAGATATCGGCTTCTTGTTCGCCATACAATCTAAAAAAGTTTTCAAAGCCCAAATAAAGCTTTCAGTATCTTCATTGGTAAGAAGTGCGAAACCAAATATTGTGGTCATATGATGATGGTTCACACCAACAAATACCAGCAGAGGCAAATTAAATGTGTTTTTCTTGTAGGTGGTGTCAAATATCAAGACATCGCAGAAACAAGCATAATCTGATCTTGATGTGGAATCAGCCCAAAAGATATTCTTGATTCGTTTCTCATCATCAGTTGTATACTCCATGTAAAATCCATTATCCAGATCCTTTTTCATAGTAAAATATACGAGCGTCGCTTGAACATCACCTTCAACAATTTCAGCACGCCTTTCAGATGCCAAACGATTATACAAATCTTTTCTTGTAAATCCTACATTCTCAATTCCACCGGCTTGCGCAGAAAAGTAATTCATCACGTGACAAGTTCGTATACCACTTGTCTTCAAAGCTTTGGCTTCAGTAACATCAGCTGGTTTTATATGCCTATTCGACCGAATAAAACATATTTGAGAAGGGTTGACCATCTCGTGATTATGCTCCAGTTGACAATGTGAAACACACCATTTTCCTGTATCTTTTTTTAGAATGAACCGAATATTTGCCCCACATCCGGTTCTAGATGATCTTTTGGGCTGACGGACTCTATTCTCAAGGTTTTCCCACTTGGTAGCCCTCTGTCCTTCTTTTGCGCAAGAAAACTGTCTGATGACAATCTCTCTATCTTTATTACGCCTACTGCTACATTTACGAACACCAAAACCCATTGCAGTACCATAAGCTTTATAAAACTCATAACATTCATCTGCCCCATCAAATTCCAATCCTAGTATATCATCTTGGGTAAGTTCTTGCAACAGTTTTGTATCAGCCAATTCTGATTGTGAGATCTCATTAATACTGTATAATGTAAAAAAAAAATTAAAAAACAAATTATTTAAATAAAACAATTTATACAATTCAACTGTATCACTGTAGATGAAATATCACATACCTTTCATCTGCCAAAATCAAGAAATCTGATATAGATGCGAGACAGTACTGATGAAGAGCGTTGTTTATTGTATATGAATGTAAAAAGGAAGATTGTTTATGAGGATATTTGATTGAGATTGTGATTAATTTGCAGAGCAATCAACTATTACCGGAGGAGACAAAAAAGCTAGGGTTTGTCTATAATTGTTAAGTATACAAAACGAGACAAACCCTAAAGTTAAAAGATACCGGAAGCCGACTGCTATACGTAGCAGTCGACTGCCAAAGAAATCGGAATGCAAAACAGAATCGTGAGTCGACTTCCCGATAATATCAGTCGACTTCCCATATGCATTCTGGAAATAGAGTGCTTACGGCGTTTTAGCAGTCGACTGCCTTATTAAAGCAGTCGACTGCCTAAATAGCCAAAAGCATTCTGTTTCCAGAATGCATATGGGAAGTCGACTGATATTTTCGGGCAGTCGAATTCCCAAAAGTTTCATTATGGGAGTCGACTGCCCGAGAAAGGTACTCGACTGCCTAGATGCATTCTGGAAACAGAATGCATCTGCTCACGAAAGCAGTCGACTGCTAATTAGTAGCAGTCGACTGCTAATTAGTAGCAGTCGACTGCTTCGTTATTCTGATTCCAGAATGCATCTGGGCAGTCGACTACCTTTCTCGGGCAGTCGATTTCCTAATTTTTTTAAGCCCGCTGTTCTTATTCTATTTATGTTTAGTCGACTTTTATTATTGTAAATTCAACATTCCATGTATTTTAAATGTAATTCTTACATTGCTAGCGTAAATTAGATTAGAATTATCATAAAACTAAATAAATTAAATGTAAATTTAGCTAAGGATCATCATAAAATAATAGAAGATGTTCATAGCTTTAATAATGTTCATCGTAAAAAATGATGAGATTTGTCATAAATTTAAGTAGATTGTTTGTAAATTTAATAAGGATAATCATAAAAATTATGAGATTCATCGTAAATTTCGGTAGATTTTTTGTAAATTTAATAAGGCTAATCGTAAAAATGATAAGATTCATCTTAAATTTAATAAGGATAATCGTAAAAATGATAAGATTCATCGTAAATTTCAGTAAATTGTTCGTAAATTTAAAAAGGATAATCGTAAAAATGATGAGATTCATCGTAAATTTGGATATATTGTTTGTAAATTAAATAAGGATAATTGTAAAAATAATGGGATTCATAGTTAATTTAAGTAGATTGTTCGTAATTTTAAAAAAGATAATCACAAAAATTATAAGATTCATCGTAATACTAATAATTTCAACCAAAATAATAATAAATTATAAGCTTTCTGGAAAAAATTTCATGGGGAGTCGACTTCCCGAGAAAGGAAGTCGACTCCCCATGTGCATTCTGTTTCCAGAATGCTTCTGTCGACGAAGCAGTCGACTGCCTATAAGTAGAAGTCGACTGCTTCATCGCCAGAAGCATTCTGGAAACAGAATGCACATGGGGAGTCGACTTCCTTTCTCTGGAAGTCGACTCCCCATGAAAATTTGGACTTTGTAAGGGATTTTTTAGACAGAAAATCCCTAAACCAAACCTTCTTTCTTAGACACTCCTCCTCCTTCATCTTTCTCTCTAATTCAATCTTGCAAATCCCAAACATATTTTCATCAACATAATCTTATTCTAAATCCAAATTTGTTCCATTTACACTAAAATCCCTAAAAATTTCTTTTCAAAACCTAAAAATGAATAGGCGTAGAATATCAAAGAATGCATCCCAAACGAGGAAAGAGAAGCAAGATGCTGGTTCAAGCAAGTCAAACGCACGATCCAAACGACAAAGAATAAGTGAGTCGGAGGATACCCCTAGACAATTAGATTTTCGTAATAGTATTCAACAAGAAAGGTATGAACTTTTTAAGGATTCTAAATTTTGTGCTGGGCGTTCAATTGATTGGAGTGAGTTTGATTCTACAAATGTTGGTAGAGAAATTAAGAACTATCTGAAAAATGTAAGATGGTATAATTTAGCAAATCTTAGTGACAAGTATTGCCCAGCATTAGTATGTGAGTTTTACTCGGGTATTGCTTTGAAAAGGAAGGAAACATCATTAAACTGTCTCCAATGGATGGATGAGAGTATATTTACGTTTGTTAATGGCCATGAACATGATATTTCACCACATTATTTAGGTCATCTCTTAGGATGTAATACTGAAGAAGCTCCGTACTCAGTGCCAAATTCTTTTGATGTCAATACGGCATGGAGAAAATATACAGGGAGGACTGATATTCATGATAAGCATGCCAAAGCATCATCATTCTCAAACTTGACATATAGGTTTTTACATCATTTCATTGTTACATCTGTACAATGTCGTAGTGGGGCATTTAACAATGTAACTAGAGAGGATTTATGGATGCTTGACTGTGTTGTTAGTGGTGTTACTATCAATTTGCCTCAGTATATTATTGACCGAATGAAAGCTACTCTTAAAACCAAGATTGAAACAAATAAGAAAAATCCTTCGTTACTTGGAAAAATACCCATCCCCTATGTGAACTTAATTACCTGTATCAGACGAACCAATGATTTCGGGAACCCGAAGTATGATTTATTATCAATTGGCGTCGAATATAAATTGAGTTCCATAGCAAAGATGGGTTTCAAAGAAATAAATGGTTCTTGGGTGAAGAAAGCTCAGTCTGTTGAGGAAGATGAGCAAGATGAAGATGATGCCATTCATCCCTCTCAAACTGATGTGCCTCCTCCAACTACTACCGCTGATCAACCATTAAATGCCATGCTTCTTGATTATATGTGCCGATTGGATAACAAACTCGATCAGCTTTCTCTTTCTATTGATTCAAGGTTAGGAGCTATCGAGACAGATCTGGCTGCATTTAAAGCTTATGTTGGAGGAAGATTTGATCATGTTGATTCAAGACTAGAGGCTCTTGTAAGCTGGAATGCATTGCCAAATCCTCCACCCTCATCTTCGGGTCAACCACCTTCACCACAACATTCAATGTGAAGTTTTAGAGTCTGAAAGAAATGATTGATGTTTTACTTTTTTTAATTTGTATGACCTCTTGAACCTTTTTATTGTATTTGAACATGAAAATGTCACTTTTATATTTGAATTAACTATTATAATTATAAATTTTCTTCTAATAGTGACAATATTGAGGTAATAGAATATGGGTGATATATTTAGTTATTATTGTTGTTGGTGGTGGTGGTGTTGTTTTTGTTTTTTTGTTTTTGTTGTATTCTTTACTTGGTATTGCTCTGGTGGCACAGGGAAGTCGACTGCTATTTAGGGCAGTCGACTACATTAAACCCAGAAAACGTCTGGAAACGAAGCAGTCGACTGCTATTTAAGGCAGTCGACTGCTATTTAAGGCAGTCGACTGCCTTCAACACAGAAATTATATACTTAACTAAAAGCAGTCGACTGCCCGTGTACTGTAATTGAATTACATTCAACTGCCAAAGCTTGATAGCTTTTGTGCGCGAAATTTTAAATTTTCTTCAACTTCCCTCGTAAATTCAAAACCATTTCAAATGTCAGTCGACTGCTACAAAAGGCAGTTGACTGCATCATAATTCACAAACTTTCTAACACACATATAAATCAAATACACATTAAATTAATAATCAAACTTTTCTAAGCACACATAAATTAACCGGAAAAGGTTCAAAATGTCTTCAAATGAGTAAATAACTACTCAATACATAGCATAAGAAATTAACATAAAAAACAGTGCAATTGTTCAATTTAAACTAACTAAGACAAATCCTAACATTAACAATAATATGAAGCCCATATAAAGTTCTTCAAATAATTCCATTGTAGCTCCTTCTTGCCTCCATTACCTGCGATTGGTAATCAAATTGAAAAATCGTCAATAAACATAAATAGAAAAAAAATAATAAAAAACACATAATTAAGTGTAAACGCTCACCTTCCATTCAAACATTTATTCAAAGAGAACCCGAAAAAGGTAAATAATATTGCGAACTGCTGGATCTAGCTGTGCGCTTAAACCTTCCACCGCCAGTCCTAGTTGAAGAAGTTCCACCGGGTTGGAAATCTTCCCGCAGTTGAGCAATGTTAGCATGAATCGAATCGAATCTTTCATTCATATTCGATTCTAAGGTATCCATTCTTTGCCCAAGTCCTTGAATCATCTGAACAATCATCTCAAGGGAAGGTTGAGAAGGAGCTGACGATGTTTCTTGTTGTGCTGGAATCTCTGCTGCTTCAGAAGATTTTCTAATCCATTCATTATCTTCCAATTTCCAATCCATAAGCCCAATTGATTTCTTAGTATACTCGGTGGCTTTGACAGTAAGATCCCGAATATACCTTTCACTCAAAAGATTTTTCGATTGAGCTATAAGTGTGATTATATTGGCATAAGGTAAATTACTGGAATGGGAAACTAGCACATTATGCATCCTTTGCATCAAATAATGTGCTAGATTGATTGTTGTTCCACTGGTCACACACTCCATTAGCCATAATTCCTCAATTGTAACAAATGCTAAACTACTAGTTTTGCACTATATTGAAGTGGCAATAAAATGATGCAAAAATCTATAAGCAGCAGATGAAAATCGAGCAGCAGATACATCCTTAATATGACGTTCATCTCTACCACTATATTTTCGCCAAGCAGAATTTCCATCAAAATTATCGGGCATCATGTATACACCCTCAGAAGGAATTCCTAACAAATCCCCTAATTCACCCACTGTCAACACAACCTCTTCACCATTCAAATATGTGTATAAGCAATCATGGTTCAAATCATTTCTTGAGCCTAATTCTTTTTTGTTCAAGGCAATACCACTATAAAATTCTCTAACTAGAGATGGGCTATATCTCTTTTCACTGATATTGGCTATCCCTAACCATTCAACAGATTCTAACCATTCTTCAACAGCCCTCAGTGAATTACCACGAAATTCAGACCACTTAACAGTTCTACCACATATACAACTTCTATCTCCTAGTCTATCATAACGTTCAGAGTGAATAGCATTTCTAAACATCTGACGTTGAGATACCTGGCTCGAAGCTTGCCCTTTTCTTTGTCTCTTTCGAGTTGGAGAAGTAGCTTGCACTTTCCCTTTTCCTTTATCGCCTCTCGTCGACATATCTGATGATTTTTTTGAGAAATCCGAAAAATGATGGGTTTTTGATGATTTTGAATGCGGAAAGTTAGATTAATCGCTACAAAATTGATTGGGTTTTCAGTATTGAAGGTTAAATTGGCTAGAAATTGACTTGGGTGGAGAGGATTAGGGATTTTTTGAGAGAGAAACGCAGTGAACGGCTGGAGAAAATGAAGAAATAAGGTGAAAAACGAAAAAGACGCTTTTATACTGGTAGGGTTACGCATGGCAATTGACTGCGTAATGTAGGCAGTCGACTGCTAGTGTCGTAAAATGCACAAAAACTTTCTGTTTTAAAAGCAGTCGACTGCTTAATTGTGGCAGTCGACTTCCATTGTCGTAAAATTCACAAAAGCTTTCTGTTTCAAACGCAGTCGACTGCTATAATTAAGCAGTCGACTGCTACATCGACAGTATCATTCTGTTTCTAAAATGCACATGGGAAGTCGACTTCCTTTCTCGAGAAGTCGACTCCCCATGAAAAATATCTTTTTAAATATTTTGTTAATATATTTTTTTAATTTATTATTGTAAATTTAATAAAAATAAGAATAAAAATAAAAGAATAATCATAAAAAAATTATCAATTATATGTACAAATTTTTATAATCAGCTTAAAAATAATGTAATATACATATAAATATAATGCTTAACTGTAAATTTAATTAGAATCGGCATAAATATAATAACAACAATTGTAGTAATAATCATCATAATATTGATCACCACCACCACCATCAAAACGAATAGAATAATAATTGCAATAATGATTTTAATTTTTTAAAAAAAAACTAAGTAAAACTTGATTAGGTTTAACGATCTTCTTGAGTCATTGTTAAAATAATTGACTTCGACTTGACTTTTTAGCCAACTACCTTGGACATAATCTCTAAATTCAATAATAAGTGAATGTTGAATTAAATAATCAAATTATTTATTTTATTTCCTAAAAGTAAATTCCGGAAGCCTATTTTTATATTAACACATCAAATTATTATCATTAAACATCAAACATTAGAGTCTGCATTAAACTAATACAAGTAGTGCGCAGTTGATAACAATAATCGTAAAATTATGATTACTAATCATGAAATCATTATATTACCGTAAAAATATAGTAATAAGTGTAAAGTTACTAGAATTAACTTAAAACTATTAGAATCATTATAAAAGTTATGATATTAATTGTAAATTCAATGCGATTCATCGTAAATTTTATGATATTCATCGTAAATTTTATTATATTCGTCGTAAATTCAATGAAATTCATCGTAAATTTTACGAGATTCGTAATAAATTAAATGAAATTCATCGTAAAATTTATTAGATTCATCGTAAATTCATGTGATTCACGTAAAATTTATTAGATTTATCGTAAAATTTATTACATTCACCGTAATATATCGTAAAATTTATTTAATTGATCATAAAATTTATAACACTTATCATAAAATATATGACATCTTAAATTTTATTATATTAATAAAAGCTATAATAATTAGCAGAAAAATTAATGTAACTCAGGATAAATTTTAAGTAATTAATTATAAAAATACTAAGAGTTCAAATAAATGATAGTTAACAGTAAAATAAATCATGTATTACACTTGGCAGTCGACTGCCATTTATAAGAAGTCGACTGCCCATATGCTAGAATCAATCTGTATAGTAAAATAACTAGGGCAGTCGACTTCTATACACGGGAAGTCGACTTCCCAAACTTTTCTGGTCAAATTCCTTATATTTTTTTAATATTTATGGGTAATATCGTAATTTAATTTTGATTAATGGTTAAAGATGTAAATATAAATATTTTCTTACCTTTTAAAAGGATAAATATGTAATTTAAATCTTTTTAATTAAACTTTGGTTTATCTGTTAACCTGTTAAGCAATTATTAACATATTTAAATAATTTTTAAATTTTATTCAATATCTCATAAGATATTGAATATCTCATGAGATATCATGACCTTATAATAAGGTCGATATTTTGCGACCTTACTGTAGAATCTCCTGCAAATTTACAACTTAAATAGATGTAGATAAGTATGACAGCTGGTCATCTGCTGCTATGCAGTCAGCTGAGGCTTCCAATGTCTGCTATGCAGTCAGCTGAGGCTTCCAATGTCTTTATTAGTACTTGACTTTTTCAGACTTTTTCCTTTATTTATCATGCCTCTATCCAATTGCTCAGTTGTAGACAAAATAAATGTCAAGCTTAAAACATTTCAACACTGCTTCTCATTTATTTACTCCGTATTGTAATTGTAAAAAGGACTGCATTCATTTTGGATCATCTAGTCATTTGAAAATTTTCAATTAATCTATTGCACTGAAGTAAATTTTATCTTTCGCCCATGATCTTTAAAAAATAATTATTTTCATCAGTGACCTATAAAATTCGGCTTTTCATGTGATCTTTGAATTTATTTCAAACCCTGCCGCTAAAATTTGGACTGAATTCACCACGTATATATTCATAATGTCTCATAAAGTTTATATTCATAAATTCGGACTTAATTTACAACCTGCATATATTCATAAAGTTTCACTTGATAAATTTCAATATTTTTTAATATAAGTTCAACAGATTTATTAGATGAAAAGTTGAACGAGGAAAATGAAACGTCACGAAAAGCATGGCGAACAAATGATGCAATTTACTCATTGCATTGCAGCAGTAAAAGTCGAGCTTTTTCCTGAATGAGGTTCCACAAATCCTTCACATGACGCTCTTCAGTCAGAGTTGCGCCTATCACACAGCGTATGGCGTAAATTCCGGCCACCACTCCATGCGTCATGAAAGCTCGCCCGCTTGAATTGATTGCGTCGAGCAGTTTACAGTTCAATTCTCTGCTGTCCATCTCACGCTTGGGCTTAAGCCTGAAGAATATCAATACAAGCTTCCTAGGAACCACTATCTCGAACCTGTCATCTTTAGCTACAAATGTCTCAAATTGCTTAGCCAGGCTGACATCGCTGCGGATGTGGTGCATGAGATTAGCCACGCCTTGCCTGCGGATCACAATCCAAAGCTTCAAAGCTCTGAAACGCCTGCTCAATGTGACTTGCCAGTCTTTATAGTCCACCACAGCTTTAGATTTAGTAGCATTGTTTTCTAAATATTCTGGATTATATGACAATGAATCCACCAGGAATCGTGGTTCCTTAAGCCACAAGCAACAGCAATCCATGTTAGTGAGAAACCATTTATGTGGGTTCATGCTGAGAGAACTGGCAAGTTCAACTCCATCAAGGAAATGCCTGAACTCAGGGCAAATGCAAGCACTTCCTGCGTGAGCCGCATCAATGTGAAGCCAAAGCTTGTATTCATTGGCAACTTTGCCTAATTCTGGAATAGGATCAACAGCTCCGCAGGCTGTTGTCCCAATGGTTGTACATAGGTAAAATGGCACCAAGCCTGATTGGATATCATTTTCAATAGCGACTCGAAGTAGCTCAGGTGACAATGAAAACTCAGTGGCAAAAGATGTTTGAATGAGTCGAAAATTCGATGGGCGAATGCCTACTAATTTTGCGGCCTTCTGGAAAGTGAAATGAGTTTGATCTGAAGCATAAACCACCAACTTGGTTATATTCGCCCAATCACCACCAAGCTCTTTCAAGGCCTTGTCTCTGGCAGCAGCCATAGTGCAAACCACAGCCTCACAGGTAGTCCCATGTATGACACCACCACCAGTTCCAGAGAACAAAAACGAAGATGGCAGCTGAAGCATTTTCCCCATCCAATCCAGAACAATGGATTCAAGTTCAGTTGCAGCCGGAGATGAAATCCAGTTGAAACCAACCACATTAAAAGCTGAGCAAAGCATCTCTCCCAGAAAGCCAGCAGTGCTGGAACTTGCTTGGTAGTAGGCAAAGAAACTAGGACTTTGCCAATGAGTAAGGCCTGGTAAAATACTCTCATCGACATCTTTGAGTATGTGCTCCAGTGAATCCGGGCAATATGGAGCTGAATCAGGTAACTCGGCCGACAAGTATCCAGGCTCAACTGGGCTTTGAACGGGGTATTTCTCAATATTTTTATAGTACTCAGCAATGAAATCAATCACTGCTTTGCACTCATCTCTGAAGCTTACTAGGTCTAGTGGAAGGAAGGTTTTTGCTGGGGAGGTAGTCATTTCAGAGAATTTGAAAATTTCTCCTCTAATTGTTTTGATGGCACCCTATAGAAAGCAAGCTGTACTATATATAGCAAAACAGGATGGGGTGAGTTGATTTATTTTAAAGCTAGTTTGGATTGACGGTGAGATTGGTTTTCATAAAATTAAAATTATTGCAATAGGATAAGATAATTTGGGTGACGAACTTTAAGATGTAAATGGAAGCAAAGTACCGAAGTCCAAAGGGCACCCTAGTTGTTGGTGCGTGGGATTAATTGTCCATAAAAATAATTAAGCCAAGTAGTTGTGCATGATTTTCATGCAAGTAACATGTTTATTTATTTTTGGTTTCAGTATTTGCTTTGAGAAATATTAAAGAATGGATTGTCTTGACAATCCAACTACTTGTAAGGAAAAAATTTCCTATCATTTGTAAGTTCATCAAATTGTCTAATCCTGAAATGAATGATTCTTATTTCTCTTTAATGAACCTTCTTTAAACTTGTCTGGTACATGAAAAGTTTTGAAGCAAAAATCATAGGAAAATAATCACACTCATCTTGTTTGGATGTTACATGGAAAATTACAAAATGTAATATAACGATGTGCAAAAAAAAATATAAGCAATTCTATATTTTTATAAATTAAAAGAAAATTTCTTTTGAAAAAGTCTTCAATTTTCCATAAAAATAATAAATAAAAAACTAACCTTTTAACATCTTCAGTTTCCTACAATGCTTGGATTAGAACTTTTCTTGTGTTTATTTTAATTCCAATTTATTTGATGAATTAAAAATGATCTTTAAAAAAAAAACTTAATTTAATATATGAAATATATTTATTTTAGTAAGAACTTTTACGAAATACAGATAATAACAAATGTATACCTAACACATGTACATTTTTGTTGCAGGTGAAAAATTCATATCATATTTTCTGTGCCAATGAAAACTTCTGACATAAAATATTATATGTTCACTAGCTTTGATTCAAGAATCATCAAATTGAAAATATATTGACAAAATTCGATGTTTACTTATAATGCAGTAGCTAATTTGGCTTTTTATCCCGAATATTAGCAGATTTTGCTTCTCCAGAGTTGAGATTTTCTTTTGCTCAATTACAAGCATTTGTTTTATATTATAAGGTATTTTTCCCTTATAGAAAAGATATATAAAGAAAGGTGAGAAGGAATTAAATAGGATTTTATTGTCATCAATTTAGGCTAAATTGTCTATTTAAAGTTGACAAATTGTCTATTTAAAATTGTCACCAATTAAATGGTTGTCTAGATGTGTTTATGATCTAGGTCGGATTAAGTAAGATATTAAGAGATTGATGGTGAGAACAAGTTCAATTCGATCTAATTTTTGAGCTTAAATTTTTTTATCCAAACCCATTTTTGCATACAATGAATAAGTTAAGGCTCATCTAAGACGGTTCAAATGCTATTATTTTTTTTTAAATTATAATAAAATATAAAAAAGATTAAAACACATAAAAGTTAATAAGTATAGCATAATAAGTTAAAATAAATTTTTACAAAAAATATTAAAATAAACATGAAAATTTTTAATTAAATTCTAAAATATAATAGAAGATCAAATTAAATTGCACAACAAATTAAACTCAAAATAAATTACAAAAAATAAATGTATATAAAAAAGTAAAAAGAAAAAAATTATTGAGCCAAGTTTCGTCGAGCTTGAACTTGAAATGATGAATTTAAGTTCGGCTCAATTTTTGTCGGGTCTTAATTTTCAAGACTAAACTCGTTTAACAAACTTAATATTTTTATCTAGCTTTGCCCAAAATTTGAGTGGGCTTTTGGGGTTTGGACGAATTGTCCAACTCTTGACCAAGTCTAATGTAGAGCTCCATTATTTGTTGTGCAACCGGATTTCTTCCTCTTGCAAGCATCTCTACTTAGCATGAAAGCAATGCCCATGCGTTGTCTTAATCTAAACCTACTCAAGGGTTGATAAAAAACTTAGTCGAACTTGGATTCACTATTTCAAATCCAATCTTAAGCAACTCTACTCGTACTTTGAAGTTTTTACTATTTTTATATTGATGTATTTTTTAATTGATTTTGATTTTTGTGTGCAATTTAATTTTAGTACGTATTATTTGTTTTAGATTCTAATTTAAAATTTTTCATGTTTCTTGTAGTCACTTTGTAAGAAGTTGCTTTTTTTAATAATACATTTTTATTCAAAATTACAATTATAATCAGCATATTTAGTAAATTTTATACATAATGAGATTCGAACATAAGATTTTAAAATCTAGGAGCCTCTTTGTTGGCTCCAAGCTTAGTCCTCATTACTTGTAAAAACTTTTTTGAATTTATTTTGTTATACTTATTAGCTATTATATGTTTTAATATATTTTATATTTTATTATATTTTTATTAAAAAACTTAATAGTATTTAGACATATTTGAATGAACTTGAACATTCATTATACTTAAAAAAACGGATTTAAACAAAAAAAAATCCAAAAAATTGTTCTAAATCGAGTTTGAATTCACTTTCAATCTTTATTTTACTTAAATTTGATTTGAATCCAAACTAATCGGACACATGAATACCTCTTTCTCAATCACCTTGTTCGAAATTTAGGAATCATTTTCCTAATTCGAGAAAGCAATGCGAGCTGCCTCAGCTCAACTCTTTATTTAAACCCCTTTTTTGCTCCGATCGTAAATTCTTCATTATATTCTTTTCTAGACGAGTTACATTTAGAAATTACATTAGAATCAAATAATTCCTAATATAAATCAAGAAAGGTTATATTATATATAATGAATGAAATTCATACATGAGGATACTTCAATATAAAAATTTTAAAATTCTATAACTTTCTTTCACGTCATTAAAGAAGATTCATTGGCAAATCTTCATTGTTTTCTAAAAGCTCATAAAAGCATTTTAAAAACACATTTTCATTTTATCCATTGTTGATGGAGTTTTTTAATTTCATAAACGAAATTAAGATAATAACATATATTTTTTATAAATATTAAAAAAATTAAAAAATAAATAAAATAAAACGCATATCATCATTGTAATTTCGTTTGTGAAGTTTAATTCCAGTAACGATATATAGGATAATAAATCTTTAAAAACATGTCTAAATTTGACAAAAAAAAGGTTATAAATTTGTTGGATAATAATCCTTTAAAAACACGTCTAAATTTGACAAAAAGTAAAAGGCAATGAATTTGTTTGTTGAATTAATAATTTGTATGCAAGTTGCACGTGTCTAAATTAAGTTTGACTAGAAGTACCGATTTTATTTCACTAGAAATAGGAAACTTTGAAATTTCCATTTTCAGCGTCAGTTATTGCTGACTGTGTGTCAGTGGTCCACTCTTTCTTTCTTTTTTACGGAAAGTAAAGCTTAGGGAAATTAAAGAAAGAAAATTTGAAAGTATTGAAAATTAAATTCAATTTTATGAGAATTTATTTTTAAAAAATTATAATTAATTAAATTAAACTTCAAATTTACCTTTTAATTATCCTTGTTTAATGTAAGTGATCATCCAATTTGGACCTCTCTTACAGATGGCTGCATAGGGGTGTAAACGAATAGAACGTTCGGCGAACTGTTCGTGAACTCGTTTGGTTTTTGTTCGTTTATGTTTGTTTATTAAGCTTAACGAACGAACACGAACAATATTTTAGTGTTCGTTTGTTAAACGAACCGAACATGAACAGAGATATGATTCTTTCGTTTTTGTTCGCGAACAGGTTCGTTTATGTTCGTTTATTGTTCGTTCGTTTAAAGTGTCATTTATTGTTCGTTTGTCGTTCGTTCATTATTCGTTCGTTTATATTCATTTATTGTTCGTTCATTTAAAGTGTCATTTGTTATTCGTTCGTTTATTGTTCGTTTGTTATTTATTAAAATATTAAAATTACTTACATTATATAAGTTTTTTATATATATATATATATATATATATATATACACCCTATTTTTAAGACATTAACCTTTTTAAATATATTTGTACAATATAATTTTGTTGGATTAAAAAATTAATAAAATATAATTATAAAATTAAATTAGTTAATTATACTTAAAATAATTATTTTTTAAAAATTTTAAACATAATGTATTAAAATAAAATTAATAAAAGTTTGATAATAAATTAAGATTTCATTCATATGATCTTATCCATTGACCATTTACATATATATATATATGTTACACATATTTGTGTATAGACACACATATATATATGATACTTTACTATATGTATATGTGTATAATATAAATTGTACTTAAAATAGTAATTATTAATTTTAATAAAACATTGTTGACTTAAGTTGTATTTAAGATTTTGCATTAGATGATTTCAATTTGCATGTGAAATTTAATCTTTATATAAGATTTTTAATATTTAATATTTAGTTTGTTCTTATGAATACTTGTTCATGAACATGTTTGCGAACGCGTTCGTTTACATGTTCGTGAACGTGTTCGTTTACATGTTTGTGAACTGTTCGTGAATATTAACGAACAATCTCTACCAAACAAACGAACGAACACAAACGCATTCCTTAACGAACACGAACGGTACTGTGAGATATGGTGAAATCTTTTCACAAAAAGACAATTTTAAAATAAAAATATCAAAATATCCTTTTTTTAATATTTTTTTATTATTTTAATCCTTACTCACTTATCATTTTACCTTTCAAGCTCATTGAAATTAATCTCACCATTCATTTAATCAGAGATAAAACAAATATAAAAAGCTATGATAATTTACAAGTGCGAAATCTTATATAAACGAAAATCCTTTCTTTATTGGAATGTCGCATTGTTTGGCTGCAGAGGATAGATGTTAAACATAAATTAAAAAGTGGACAGTAATTATTGGGAACTTCCCAACTAATTTTGAAAGACAAACCTATTTCTGAGTTCGGAATTCAATTGCATTAACCGAATCCAACATACTATGCTTGTAGCTCTGCTACTCTTGCAGACAGCCATTTAAATGTAACCTTCCTTCTTAATTTCCACCATTGCTTTTCTTAATTACCCACAAGGAGAGAACTCAAAAGTTGGAGGAGGGAAGCTGAAAATTATAGGAACGATTACAATATGCTACATTTTTGTTCACATAGGGGTTTAAGTGAGTCGAACTTAAACAAATGTTATTATGCTTATGTTCATTTGTTTATTTTTTTTTATTATTGGTGTTCACTAAGCTCATTTATGAATATTAAATAACATGATCACAAATATGTATTCATAAATATTAAACGAATATGTTCACAAACATGTGTTGGTGAATTTTAAATGAACATGTTTTTGAGCACAAATATATTTGATGTGAAATTAAAAAATCCTATATAAATATGTAATTTTAATAATTACTTATTAAAATGACCATTGAGTTAATCTGTAATTTAAAAATTTATTATGGAACAATAGATGAGAACTGAATGATTCATTAAATGAATGAGTTTAAAACAAACCTTAAACTAATTTGTTTATGAATATAAACAAACGAACCACATTCGTTTGTTGAGATCAATAAACGAATATAAACAAACAAAAATCAAATATATTTACTAATTATTTGTCAAACTTTTTATTGGTTTACACTTCTAGGATCACATAATGAATTTTTTTTTGTTACAAGGCAAATATTAAATAACGAGTCTAAGACTTACAATCTGCCATAACTCATTCTTAATCACTTAGCCAAGAGGTTGTTGGTAGTTCACATAATGAACTGAGAATGAAATGGAATAGTAATTTTCTTTAAAAAAGTTAAATTTGGTAGTATCCCATCGACATGGATCTTTAAATGTGGGATATAACCATCCACAAACTACCATTTCCCCCCAGTAACCATCCACAAACTACCACTTCCACTAGTATATGAGAAAACTTCCCACTATCTCCATAACCATCTAGTTCATGCACTAAGCCCCATGAAACAAAGAGTGTGGGGATCATGCCAAAGGAGATCTAACCACTATAAAAGGGGCTCATGGTAAGCCAAAGGGGACTCGAACTCTCTCATTCTTTAAGATATTCTCAAATACCCTTACTGACTTAGGCATCAAAGCAAGTCCCACTGGCAACAACCCCAATGGACCTTCTATTTTGCAGGCTGATCCAAGGAGTAAAGAGTTGATCCATCATTAATAAGCCCAATACTCTTTTGGAATCAACATTTTGGCACCGTTTTGTGGGAACTTGAAGAAAAAAAAGCCATATCGAGCTCTTAAGCAAACTAGTAAACATTAAACCATAATAGTCTGATTGCTTGCTTAATGGCTTTGCTCCAGTCTCTTGGGCACTTGCTCACTTGCAACTTGAGTGTCAATTTCTTGGGCTTTTGCTCGCCTATAGCCTGAGCGTCAATCTTTGAAGCACATGTTCGCTCACATCCTAAGCGCCAGTCTCTTAGGCTTGCAATCGCTTATGGCCTAAGAGCCAATATCTTGGATTTTCATTTGCTCATCCATGGCATCAACACCAGTATCTTGGGCACTTGCTTGCCTATAGCTTGAGCACCAGTCTCTTAGGCACTCGCTTGCTCGTGGCTTGAGCATCAACTTCTTGGGCATTTTCTCACTTGTGGCCTGAGTGCTAGTCTCCTAAGTACATGTTCGCTCACTACCTAAGCGCCTGTCTCTTAGGCTTCCAATTGCCTGTGGCCTGAGTGCCAGTATCTTGGGTTTCAACTTGCTTGCTTACAACCTTAGTGCCAGTCTTTTGGGCATCTGCTCAACTGCTACTTTAAACATAACATGTTGGACTTCTCCTTGCTCGTGGCTTTAAGCACCAAAATTTTAAGCCCTCCACACTCACGGACTTTGGTGCCATCTTGGTTAACTCCTTGAAAAAGGGTACAACCTCTCAAATGCAAAAATAGTAGAAGATCTATGACGAACACCGATCACTTTATAATCGCTATTCATCAAGAGGGCATTATGTTAGCATCCCATTGATGTAGGTCCTAAATGTGAGGTATAACCACCCACAAACTACCACTTCCCACCAAGATATAAGGAAACTTCCCACTATCTCCATAACCACCCACTACGAGCACTAAGCCCCATGAAACAAAGATGTGGAGATCATGCTAAAGGAAATCTGACCACTATAAAATGGTCTCATGGTACGCCAAAGGGGACTCGAATTCTCTTGATCTTTAAGATATTCTAAAATACTCTTACTGACTTAGGTATTGGAACAAGTCCCACTGAAAACAACCTCAATGGACTTTTTGTTTTATAAGTTAATCCAAGGAGGAAAGAGTGATCTAGCATCAACAACCCAATACCTTTTTGGCATCAACAAAATTAATAATTATTTTATAAAAATATAAAATAAAAGGAAAATAACTATCTTACCATTTTTATATATAAAAATTATTACAGCATGTTTTTGTTCACGATAATTTTGCTTGCTTATGAATACTTTGGATGATCCTTTTAGTTGGAACAAGCTTTCCAACAAGAAGTTTTTAACTAGAGTGAATATGACCTGCTAGTACACCAGTGAAATAAATGAAGGGCATCATGGATAAGACTTCAAAACATTCTTCTATGTTCAAGCTAATAGAGATGGCTCAAGCAATTTTGTTACTACATTTTCAGCTTACATTGGCATTACTATTAACAATCTTGCAAAATTAATTGGAATTAGAATGGGAATCTAGATAGCATTATCAAAGGGCATTCGGTTCCTACATACTGAAACTGACTCCCTTAACTCTATACAATTTTTTGCCAAGACATAAGAGTCGCACCCTCCGTAACATATCATCATCACTAATTGCAGATGCCTAGCTTTAGGTTTTGAACAGATCAAACTATCTTTTGTCTATAGGGAATGTAATCAAGCAGCAAACAATCTAACAACACGAGCAGCACAAAACAAGAATAATATAATATATGTAGAAGCTCCTGAATATTATCACATATTTTGTCTTTTGATCAAAGTAAAGCTGGAATGTTTAAACTTACAAGCTCTTTTGCTTCATCTACTTTTGTTTTTAATTAAATAAAAACCTGTCATTTTTATCCAAAAAAGGTTCAAGCAAATAAGGTTTTTTAGAAAAAAAAAGGAACCAAAATAAAAGGAAGAGAGAGAGTAATCAAGAATATATAGAAAATAATGCTAAGAAGGGTTTTATGCACTTTCTTATATCCCTTAAACAATAACATAGTAGCCCCAAGGCTACCTTCCTATGTAGCATGATCATTTGAAGGCCCCATGTACAACTATTATTATTATTATTATTATTATTATTATTATTATCATCATCATCATCTCAGACTTAGAGTGAGATTATAAAGTGATTGTCCTTAAGTTTAGGCAAGTGCTATAAGGTGTTATTGCTAGAGTATCAAAAAGTAATTTTCCTTACGGTTATGATGTTGTTTGTCCTTAGTGTTGAAAATTTTATGGGCTAACATCAATTGTAGGTGTTTTATGTTTATTTGGGTTGAATTTTGATTCATGCATGATATTTTTGGTAAGCCTGTATTATTAATGATCATTCAAAACTGGGCTATTAGACCTATTTTAAGCAGATAAGGGTTGGCAGTGTGTGGGCTTAATAATATTAACAGCCTCTAATGGGTTGCCCAATAAAGTTTTAACCTTAGGGTATCTTAACCCTATTAATAAATGAGGCTAGTTCCCTTCTTCTACTTTCGTTGAATCAGTTTTTCCCCATTCTAAAAAACTGCCATACAAAAACTGAGGAGGAAAAGGAGGACTTGGTCAGGTTATTTCCTTACCACAAAAATAGTGTTTTGTTGAGTAATCTTCTTCATTGGCTCAATCAGGTACATAATTCTTATAGAGATGTTCTATATTCTGTATATAATTCTGGATAAATTTTGATTTCATATCTTACAAGTGGTATCCGAGCTTGGATATATATATGAATATAGAACTCACTTTCTGCTTTTATGTAGTTCTTTGGGCATTGTCTATATATGTTAGCTTATTCAACACTTTATTTTCTCTTGAGGATTCACGATTTATATTGTTAAAAATTGCTTAGATAGAAAAAATTGTTTGTGAATTTGATACTGTAAGAGAAAAATAACTCCTATTGTGATTAAAAATATATATAGTCATTATTTTAAAAACAATTTACGCATAGCAAACAAAAGCATTAAAATGCGATAAGGGATTGTCGTGGAAACTAAGAATTAGGGTGCGGGAAGCATGTACAATACTCATTAAGGATGGAGTGGTCTCATTGTCAAATCACTTTATAGTCAAAATTATAGGAAAAATCGTAGGAAACAATGGCTTGTACTTGAATGGCAAATTATGACTTGTCTTTTATGGATAAAGTACCGCCCACCTTTTTTGCATATATAAAATATATATTTATATTTTATGGTTTTTGAAAGCATATGGGATGACAATTAATAGGAATTTAAGTATCATATTTTTTTCTACGTGCCAATAAATGTTAGATGTTAGTTTCAACGATTTGTCTTCTAGTGAGAATTGTTTACTGTGTTCAATTTTTTTATGGGAAAGTTTTCTTTTTACTTTAGTTTAAGAGATTAAAAAAAGTGAAGGTGTTTAATTTGAAGGTAACTATATTGTTGAGACTTATTTTTAAGCAACGTATCTTAATTTTAAGAGATGCATTTGGACTTTGTATCTCATATTTGTGGATTTTGGCATACGTTTGGTTTAAATATGCATTATGTAAAATTATGGGTAAATTTTGTTGATAAGATTCTTATTGTAATAATTTTATCGGCTAGCAGTTGTCACCAAAGTGACACACTATTTTGAGCTAATAAAATTACTTCACATTTTGCAAAATTTTGACTGGTTAGTGCATTCAATAATTTGCCCAAAGGAAATTATTGTGTGCTCTAACTTGAGAATATATTTAAAGTTTTGAGTATCTTTCAGCTTAAAGGTGATGGATTTTTAGAATTTTAAAATATATTCATATTTGGTTCTTTATGATTAGATTCTATAAGAATTGATCTTATTGGTTGATGGTTGTCACCAAAGTGGCCTATCAATTGGGACTTGAAAGGTTATTTCATTTTGTTATAAGAATCCTGATTTATTTCTACATTACCCATTTTTGATATGTTGCCCTTTGTTGTCTTATTCAATTACCTTTGCTGTTAACAACAATATTGCCACTATTCAAATGGTGAGTGGTACAAATTTCAAAACTTGGAAGCAAGATATTAAATTTGCAATGGTTATGGCTGATTTGGATATGGCATTACTGCATGATAAGCCATCGGTTCCTCTTGATGAGAGTACCCTTGGAGAAAAGACCTTTTTGCTAAATGGGAGAGGTCAAATCATTTGTGTATGATGGCTATGAAGAGGATTGTGGCTGAGCATCTGCTCAGTGGGCTACTAGTTGATGGGACTGTTAAGGATTCTTTTACCGCCGTGGGACAACATTTCCAAACATCCAATAATGTTGAAGATTCATCCTTTATGAATGAATTGAATGGCATGAGATATTCAGAGTCTGGAGGGGTTAGGATTATATACTTTGATGATTTTCCTTCAAGACAAACTTAAGCAACACAACATTCCTTTACCTGACAACTACATTGTTCACTAAACCTTAGATACCTTACCCCAATCTTTTTCTCATATCAAAACAACCTACAGCACCCAAAATGAAACATAGACCATGAATGATTTGATTATAAAGTGTGTAGCTGAGAAGAATAAGTTTAAGAAAGAAAAGAGTGAGTCAGCCTTACTTGTTACTCATCCAAAAGATGATTCTGGTAAGGAAATGAATGCGAAAAGCAAAGTTTAATCATATTGCACCTAAGAATAACTAAAATAATTGCCATGGTCAAGGTTATAAAAATAACAATAGAGGTAAAACCACTAATGAAGCTAAAGGTCCTGAAAATCAAAAGAAGTCTAGAAAATGTTTCTTTTGTAAGAAAAAATGGTTATATGAAGAAGAATTGCATAAAAGTTTAAGTCTTGCTTAGAAAAGAAAGGTAACTCACTTGGCCTTGTTTGTTTTGAATCCAATTATATTAATGTGCCATCAAATTCTTGGTGGCTTAACAATGGTGCAACTGTTCATGTTGCTTTTACTTTACAGGGTTTCAAAAGCAAATAGAGACTAAGTGAGGATGAAAGGACACTAAAAGTTGGAAATAATGTAGAAGTGAAAGTAGAATTTATTGGAGTTGTTTGCCTTAGGTTAAAGACTGGATTTGATCTTGTTTTGGAAAATACGTTTTATGTTCCTTATTTTAGACGAAATTTGGTTTTTGTTTCAACTTTAAACAAATTTGGTTTTTGTTTTAAGTTTAAAAATTCAATGGTTGAATTGTCTTTGAATTCTAAAGTTGTTGGTGAATGCATTTTGGAAAATGGAGTGTACAATGTGTGCTTGGCTCCCATTGATACTTATACTTCCATGAATGTTGAAAGTCTTGTGGCAAGTTCTTTCTATTATGGCATAAGAGACTAGGCCATAAATCTAGGGAGAGAGTCAAAAGACTAATAAAAGAAAATATTCTTCCTTCATTAGATTTTGAGGACCTAGGAACTTATGTCAATTGTATTAAGGGAAAGTTAACCAAGACTAAAAAGAAAGGTGCAACTTGCAGTTCAAACTTGTTGGAAGTCATTCACACTGACATTAGTGGACCCTATACTACTACTATTTGTGGTTGTCAATTCTTTATTACTTTTATTGATGAGTTTTCTTGTTATGGTTTTCTTTATTTAATAAAGGAAAAATTTGATGCTTTAGAAAAATTTAAGGTTTTCAAGACTGAAGTTGAAAAGCAATTAGGAAAGTCATTAAGGTAATAAGATTTGACAGAGGTGGTGAGTATTATGGCAAACACGGAGTGTCACGACCCGAAGGCCACGACGTCCACTTGATACTTATACTTTTTCAATCTTACAAATTTATGGACTAAATTTTTCCTTTTTATTTTACGGTTTGTATTCGGTGTCAGTGTAGTTACTAAACTATCCAGGTGAACTATAATCATTTCACTTAAATATTAAACTAGCGAGGAAACGGTTCAAAGTTACATCCCAACTTATTTAACAAAATATGTAATGTGCATCAATTCAAGTCTTACATATAAAAAAGCGTTTTATAAAGAATGTATACCTCAAAAGCTAGTACCAAGCCCAGATGCCGTATCCGGAGGCCCACTCAAAAGCCTTCATGGCAGAGTGTAACTCAATTATCTGAAAAAAGATGAAATTAAGTAGGGTGAGCAAAACCACCGCTCAGTAATATACTAATATAAATGCAGGAGTAGAATTATGCTATCTTAACTATAATGCATAAAACCTGCAAATTTGCAATTACAGTTTATCATCTCAATCAATAACATCTCATCATCTCAATTCCTGTCATCTGTCTATCACTCAAACCTTTAAATAAATCAACTTAATCATTTTTCAATCTTCTTGTCTTTATACTATAATGCATTGCACAACAATACGTCATGTATAATTTGAATATCGTATACTATTATTCCATACTCACATCAATCTCATAGTGCATCATGTCCAGTCCAATTGAGATATCATATCAAGTTACTTTACATTTCATAATCATACTCCTGTATTCTATCAACTCATATCACTTTCCATATGAAAAATCATGATCACGATGGTACGAAGTCATAATTCTCTTCGTATAAATTTTTATGTTCATGTAACGTATCATATCATGATATCATATAGATGGAATATCGTTAATGCCGAGTCATGACACTCCTCATATAATTCTCATGTTTGTGTACAAGATAAGGTCATGACATATCTCATGTAAAAAACATATTATTATGTTATGATTTAGTATGCAAGTTATGTCACTTTACTATATAAACCGCTATCATTTCAAATCATATCACATATACTTTTAGAGCATGCTCAAACATGTAAATTTTCAATTCATTTCATATTTACTTTTAAGACATGGTCGGAGAATGTAAAAATTGCAAATCATATATTCACTTTTAGAGCATGTCTAAAACATGTGTGGTTTTCAAAACATTTTTCATATACTATGAAGTTATATCAGGTCTAGAGTTCATATCAAATAAAACTATACTCTAGACCGCATATCATATCATGTTCGACATATAATCATATATGAATCATATGAAGTATCAAAATCATATCACATGTACTTTTAAAAAATGTTTAAAACATGTATAGTTTCAAAACATATCTAATCTCAAGCATGGCTCATGTACTGTATAAATCATGTTAAGTCTAGAGTTCATATCAATAAAATCATATTCTAGACTTCATATCATATCGGTTTGAGACTAGGCTAAATCCCTAATGCTCTATCAATAAAGACTTAAATCACTGTAGCTAGCAGTGAAAATCATGTCATCGTCCCCTGTAAACCAACTAAGGTGCTATCTATGGCCATAGACCTCATCTCTCTCAGCCCCACTGATCAGGTATGACTAAGACCTGTCCACGATTATTGTAGGACAAGCATCTCTGCCTAATGAGTAATCTCCAATTAGGCGATTTTCACTATGTTTTATTGAGTTTAACTCTCTTAGGGTGCCTATAGTCTCATAAAACATTTAAACATTTCGTTTTTCTTATCAAAATAGTATAAGGTATGTAACACGCTTCTTTAAGATCATTTACATATATCAATACATACACTTACACTATATATTCAATCTTTTCAAAATAATTTTAAACATGAGGTATTCATATAAATATCGTGTGAGTAAATCCTTTCAAATTCTCAAGTTATAATTAAAGTATACTTAAAAAGGCAATGCATATTAAAACTTGAGTTTAACACGATTTACTATCATGCTCATGAATGGTGTCGATGCAATATCATTTGGATAGTACTAACTATAATCCAAATTCCTCATTTTCATCCTTTTGATTTCAATAGGATCATACCTAATAGGTAATTTTGATATTCACTGTGGTTCCTCGATATTCAATATCCTTTCTCAATAATTATCGACTATAACAATCATTTGTACATTTCATCATCAATATTAGGACCACCACCATCAACATGAGTTCTCCTAGTATCTATGAATATTTAAATTTCATATTTCTCTATAGCCATCAAAATACTGGAATTAGACAATACCGATTTCGTCATTCAAGATATATTCCAGAGTTGACATCGAGGATATAAAACCATGAGATCAATAGTCATCTATCAAATCTATCTATGGTCTAACATATTGGCACCCATTCGTAATTCTGACTTCCCAGTTTCATTCACTATCACAAACTCAAATCACAGTTTTCAATCAATTTTCATATGGCCTGTATAATATAATACCATGCTAGAATTATTTTTAACGGTATTATCAAGTCAAATTTAGGTTAGCAGTTTACTCACTTAAGAGGTTTGGCCAATTTCCACTATCAATAGTGTTTCAATCATTTAAGTTGCCTTACGACCATCCATATCATTGCAAGAATCTCAGTTCACATCTATTTAATATAGACATGTATAAGAATACTTTTATGTAGACATGTGCTCTATCAATTGTCCACAAGACATCACACTTTACTTTCTTATTCTCATCGTCTCAATCACACTACTAAGATGGACCATTCATCATGTCCTCCAAATTTCTCCAGGTCACTCAAATGTGAGAATATTTTTCAAGACCTATTTCAAAGTTATAATCGAAGCCATATAATCACATGTGTGACACTTATTTATTTGAATCTATCAATGATTAGATTATATCGGGAATTTAACCTCAATTTCAATAAAATTATGTATGCAAAATCATACATTTGTTATAACTCAATATTACAACTATCTTTTGTATACCACAATTTAATCATTTACAACCTCGCTATTCTCTTCCAAGTCATATCATATAATCATCATTAATTTCATCAATGGTTCGACTAATCGTTATTCAACCTCAATTTCAACTTGACAACAAATTCGTAATATTAAGATAAATCAATTTATCGATTCTATAAGGCTTACACAATATAACTCATCATGTTATCATGCTCAACCATTTAACTTCTCAAACTATTCCAAAAATTAAGTTTTCCGGTAATATGATAAAGTCCTTTCAAAACTTATCTTTCGATAATTCTTTCCAAACTTCCATTTATACGAGAAAACCTTAACCTTTTTCATCAAACATTTTCGTATAAATTTCGACAGCATAACATTTCAGGAACTAAAACCTCCTGCAACAATTCCAAACAAACACAGTGGTATTCCACAATCATTTTTATTTCGATATCATGATCATTACTAAGACCCCTACCACCAATTGTAGATCCTCTTAGCATTTAAAAGTCATTTCAATAATTCATTCATCATCAGGATCACAATTCCAAAACATACAATATAACACTACCACTACTTTATAAAAGTATCTTACCTTTCCGACTTTCGAGCCTAGCCAAAATCCACCACTTGCCTCGTTACCATGTTGCTACAATTTTAACACACACACATATATTCGCTTAGAGAATAATCGAATAAATTCTATAAATTTCTATGGAATATAGCAAAATCTTTAAATTCCTTACCCATATTCAACACTAAAAATTTTTGATGAAGTACTTTCCAAGCTCCTCTTATTTCTTTCTCCCTTTCCCTTTCTTCTTTCTTCTTTTTCTTTTTCCTTTCCCTCTTTTTCTTTTTCTTTTCTTTTCTTTTTCTTCTTTTCTTTTTTTTTCTTTTTCCTTTTCTTCTTTTTCTTTTCTTTTTCTCTTCTTTTCCTAGTCTGAACCAGTTCGGTCGGGTCAAACCAGTTCAGCCTTTGCTGGCCGATTCAGCCACCGGCGGCCACCCATTCCGGCGGTTCAGCCACTCCGAAACTTGCTGGGGTGGTGGCGAGGCTGGATCTTGCCTCCTTTTCCAGAACGACGGCGGCGACGGTGGCGGATCTAGAGGTGTGGGTTTCGGCCTCTTTCTCCCTTTTTTCCTCCTTCCTTTTCCGTTTTCCTCTTCACCGCCGGTCACCTTTCCTTTCCCCTTACCCTTGCCGACATCAGGGATGGCATGGCGGTGTCCGGATCGGTCGGTACCACCATTTTTGTCACGGCCCAAAGGTCAATAACGTCCACTTGACACTTACTTTATTTCTTTTGAAAAATTATGGACCAAAATTTTCTTTTTCTACTTACGGTTTGTATTCGGTGTTAGTGTAGCATCTAAATCAAATCTTATCTTACTAATATTGTTTCACGAGCTATGTCACACTTCTCAAGGTGACATTTATGATTTTAGCCTTATTTTTACTATTCCAAAAGAAATGAGTTGAAAACCTCCCCCTTGTATTTTATCAATTTCCCCAGTAAAATCCCTGCATTTAAACACATTCAAATCTTCACAATATAGCTAGCTTTTGTTTCCCACAATTCACACAATCATGCATCTCATATTCCTCAAGAATATAACTAGTAATAAATCCACATCTTGCAGTTTATACATAATT
This sequence comes from Heritiera littoralis, assembly GCA_031772115.1. NCBI lineage: Eukaryota > Viridiplantae > Streptophyta > Magnoliopsida > Malvales > Malvaceae > Heritiera > Heritiera littoralis. The sequence goes on along the minus strand of JAPDPK010000080.1, from coordinate 2,895,350 downwards.
CAAAATATACATCTTAACTCGGATCGTACTCGATAATCACCTAGACTCACATAATAATCTAGTGCGATCCAAAGCAACAACCCATATTCCTTCCTAGTACTGTGAAATTAAAGTTCGTATAATTATCAAAATGATATACAAGTAGTATACCTCAAAAACACAAAAGCTAGGCCCGGAGAATGTAGACGAGTACCACTACTAGGTACAGTTGCTGAGAGAGTCTATATGATGCTTGAGCTGGATATCCACCCGTATGATCTGTAGATGTTAAATTTAAGGGGTGAGCAAATCCACGGCTCAGTAAGTAGCTTAAATAAGTACATACTAAGCTCAAATCGTAAAACACGATCATACATGCATGAACTCTATAAAATAGCATGTATGCATTATGTCAAGATTAGCTACTAATTTGTGTGTACAACAGATTTCATAAGGTCATTCATGCTTTCCTTCATTTCTTTAATTCACACTATATATTCACACAATATCATTCTTTTTGACACTTTCTGTCGATATAGTTAAGTATGAAAAACACAACCAATTCAAATACCATATGGTTCTATAACACAATGTAAGCAAAGTTCAATAATTATTTCAATTCTCAATCATATGCATAGTATTTATCCTATCTGATGATAGTTGTCACATTCACAGTTCACAATCGTTTATCCACTATCTCATTGGCATAGGATTTCTCATAATTCATCAGTACACGTGTAGCACTTAACTCTCAAAGGACTCTAGAGGTGGCTTCCATAGTTCACGAAGAAAACTGCGTAGCACGTAGTTCCTTTGAGTTCTCTAGAGGTGGCTCACACGGTACAAAAGATCAAGTTTTACTCGGGTTTGCCTCTATGGCTTATGTTTTCAATTGGTTCATCAATACATGTGTAGCACTTAGCTCTCGAAGGACTCTAAAGGTGGCTCCCACAGTTCACAAAGAAAGCTGCGTAGCACGTAGTTCCTTTGAGTTCTCTAGAGGTGGCTCACAGGTTGCAAAAGATCTCGGATGACCTCTATGGCTTATACTTTTCTAATGATTCATCGATACATGTGTAGCACTTAGCTCTCAAAGGACTCTAGAGTGGCTCCCACAATTCACAAAGAAAGCTGCGTAGCACGTAGTTCCTTTGAGTTCTCTAGAGGTGGCTCACACGGTACAAAAGATCGAGTTTTACTCGGATGACCTCTATGGCTTATACTTTTTTACTGATTCACCGATACACGTGTAGCACTTAGCTCTCAAAGGACTCTAGAGGTGGCTCCCACAGTTCATGAAGAAAGCTGCGTAGCACGTAGTTCCTTTGAGTTCTCTAAAGGTGGCTCACACGGTACGAAAGATTGAGTATTGTTCCGTTGCCATTTTCCTAGTTTTCAACAAATACGACTTGGTACTAATCGAGGTCTATGAATTCAACATCGGGAGCTATGTCTATTGCACATAATTCACATATACGTTTTCAAAGTATCACAATATATTAACATGTTAACTTGGTGCGACTTAATTAATTCACATGCACAGTTCATAATGCAGGCACCAAATTTATACAACTTTATATGCTCAGTAAGCACAAATAAACCATAACACATAACACGCAAGTCACAAACAAGATTTCTTTCCAATCAAATACTATTCACGTTCACATCGAGTCAAATTCATATCTTACCGAGACTTACCCTCCTAACCTTTTCCGTGATATTTTATCAAGATTAGAGTGAATTTAGGTAATTATCAAATAAGGGTTCATTCATCTCTTACGAGATGATACTAGTAAGACTTATTTAACCCACTTACCTCGAGGCTTAGTAATTATCCTTCTCGCGCTTCCAAGTCTGTACTCAAACCTCTACACCATTCCGCTTCGCTACACATAATCCATTAACATTTTGATAAGTTTACATCATCGTGCTTAGTCACGTACTTAAAATAAAGGCCTTAAACACTATTAATTTCGAGTAACTATTAATCTAAAGCTACCTTCTTATCGTCAATGACGACGTACTCATGGTACGAGTCCTTATATACATATATATATATATATATGTTTTAAGCATCTTTGTGTTTATATCTATATGTATATTCTAATATATATATATATATATTATAGATATATATTTGTTTATCTATGCTCATCGCATTTTTTTTCTTTCTTCGTACAAATATACATTATGCATGAGCATATGTATTTATACATATATATATATATATATATCATTTCAAAAATATGTCAACATGATTTATCATGATATGTGTGTGTGTGTGTGTGTGTGTGTGTGTAAATACGTCCATACCTCTATTATCATTCTCATCCTCTAGTATACCCATCTATCAACCGTCAACAATGCTTCTCATATTAACGTATATTTAGACGCGTATTTATACGTATATATATATATATATATATATATATATATGCATTACCATATTCATCCTTTATTATATCTACACGACATGTAATTTTATATATATATATATATATATATATATATACACATACACACACACACCCATGCATATCTCCCAATATCATCATACCCATAATATGCATTTAGACACATATATATATATATATATATGTACTTAGATTTTAAACAAAACATTACAAAGCCTTACTTTACCTTAAAAACCCTTTAAAGCATCCTTGTTAGCCTTTTGTAAAAATTTCAGAATCTAATTGTCAAGCCGTAAATTTTACATTACTTCTAACTCAGTTCCTTATTCGAAAGTATAAGGCTTACTTCTTAATTCATCTTGTGCCATTTCCAATAATTTTCCAAACTTTGGTCCAAATCTGGCACATTAGGTAGGATAGTTTCCTTACCTCTGTTTCATTAAAATTTATATTACTAATTATAGGAATATGTAATTTGTACAAATCCAAAACCATATCAATCTTGACTCATTTACCTTTCTGAAAATGTAAAGTTTGCAATCAAACTCCATCTGAATTATTTTCTAGGAATTTTTGAAGTTGACACTAGGATGTTTGTAGCTTGCAGCGAGTATCCTGCATTCATATGTACATAGATTATGCTACATAATTCCAAATCCACAAATTCCAAAATTAGATGAAAGCTAACTCATTTCCCTGTCTAGAAATGTAAGGTTCATGATTTAATTCTTCCTAGATCAAAATTAGTAATTTTCCAAATTTGCACTATCTTCTAGCAGTATTCAGGCACAGTGTTACATTAACCTACTTGCAAAAAATACTCTATATTTAATTATCAGCATATCTAATTGGTGCAAACTTAAAACCATAATAATCCTAACTCCACTACCTTTCTGAAAATGTAAGGCTTGAAACCTAACTCAATTTAGGCTATTTCCTACAATTTTTCAAAATTAAGACTAGAATTCACGTTTTTCTGATAGAGTATCCTGTACTCATTTGTACATATCTCAAGTTATAGAAATCCAAATCAAGAAATTCCAAAATTGAATTTCTCCTAACTTAAAAGGATATCCACCATAATTTTTCCAGAATATTTCTCCTTGTATAACAATTAAACTGGATGTTTTAATTGTAACCCAAAACAAAACATAGATTCCAGATTTGAACATCAAGTTGGAATTCAATCAATCCTTCATCCATACAGTGCCCATTTGATTCAATTTATCATAATTTCATTTTCATAATTAATAAATAAACATTGTAGGATTAGAAGAATGCCTCATTTACCCAAATTTTTCAGCAGCTCTTCCTTCTCTCATTCAGTTTCGGCCTCACTTTTCTTTTCCTTTCGGCCTCACTTTTCTTTTCTCTCTTTCTTTCTCGGCTGCACTTCTCTTTTTCTTTCTTTCCTTCTCCTTGCCGAGACCTCCTTCTCCTCTATTTGCATTCTCTTTTCTTTTACTTTTCAAAGCTTCTTTTAGAAGCCAAAATGATGGTGCCCATGGAGATGTTAGTTGGGTTTGATAGGATGAAGTCCCATCAAACTCCACTAACAACCTATATTATTATTATATCCCAATTCAATTATTTAATATATATATATTCTATAATTAAATTACATGATTAATATATATATGTAACTAATAAACATGTAGTTATATATTTTTATTTATTTTATTGTAATTTCTATATATATGAAATAAGTATGTGTATATCTATTATAAGTATTACATATATATATATATATATTTATACTATCTACATATGTATAAATATATTTTATGTCTAATATATTTTATGTGGAGGTATGTATACATATGAATTCTTTATTTTATTTTGTTATATCACTTACATGTAATGTGTATTTGTATCTATATCTTAAACATTAACATATAATATCTACATACACATATATATACATATACATATTTTCACATTTTTATGTCTAATGCATTTTTTAATGTAGGTAAGTGTACATATATATATATATATATATATATATATATTCCTCCTTCCTTCTAAAATTTATATATACACACACACACACACACACACACATTTAATACTCAATATGTATATATGTATATATATGTATTCCTTTTTATTTTATTTTAACTATTTTAATTTTCCAAGTATACTACATATTTTTTAGTATACTTGTGACCTTGTTTCATTAAAACAAATATACTTATATACTGTGGAATACATGTATCTCTTCGCTCTCATACATCTCTTGAACTCATTATTAGATTTTCTAATTTACCTCAAGGTGTTAATCCTTTATTGCTAAATTTACTATACTTGTAACTTTATTCTTATTACTTGAAATAATGAAAATTACAAGGTACATCATAGTACTTAACTTATTCTATGTCTCTTATTTATTCACTAACATGGTACAAAGTTTGTAGTTTTTACATCCTCCTCATCTTAAGAAATTTTGTCCTCCAAATTTTTCGTGTCTATTTGAAATAGGTGAGGGTACTTCTCTTTCATTAAGCTCTCTAACTCCTATGTGGCTTCCTCTGAAGAGTGGTGTTGCCAAAGTACTTTAACCAAAGGAATCGTCTTAGACCTCAACGTCTTATCTTTTTTGTCTAAAATCCGAATAGGTCTCTCGACATAGCTTAAGTCCTCCCTGATCTCCAATGGCTCATACTCGATAACATGGGATGGGTCCGGATGGTATTTCGTAGCATCGACACATGAAAGACGTTATGCACACCCGATAGCTCTGGTGGTAATGCTAGTCGGTATGCCACATCATCAATCCTCTCCAGTATCTCAAACGGACCAATGTATCAAGGGCTTAACTTCCCTTTCTTGCCAAATCTCATTATGCCTTTAAACAGAGAGATCTTCAAAAACACTTTATCACCAACTTGAAACTCTAAAGGTCTCCTCCGACAGTCGGCATAGCTTTTTTGTCTACTTTGGGTTGTTCTCAATCTGTCAGATATCAACCTCACATCTTCGGAAGCTTTCTCTACAATCTCCGGAGTAAATATCTTTCTTCGTATAAGTCTAACGGTACACTTTGCACACATTCTAGTACATCTTCGTATCCCCCGTGTGCATCGTGTACCTGGAATTGTGTGCCTCTTTCATTATTTGTCTCTTTAGGACCTCACTATCTGGAATGCACTCATAAGTATAGAACTATCCAGGATGCCTGTCACTTCGATAATCATCTATCTCAAATCACCTCAACATAATTTCCACATTATGCTAAATACATTCTGTTGGCTCTACCGAGAGGGGGGGTGAATCGGTTTTTATACTAAATTTTGGCTTTTCTAAGGATTTAATTCACAAAATGCAATAGATAAAGCAATAATGAAATAAATGCAGTAAGTAAAGAAGAATAAGAGAAGCAAACACAGATTTTATAAAGGTTCGGTCAATCTCTTGCCTACGTCCTCTCTCCTTGATCCTCTTGTCAAGGGATTGATTCCACTCTTCCTTTAGAATTCTTACAAACCACTTCAAGGTGTGGTGATACCTCTTACACTTTCTCTTGATGGCTTAGAAACAACCTTCTAAGTTTATCCCCTTACAATGCTACCCTCACTCTTACAATAATAACCTCGCAAGGTTTGCTTACACCTTTGAGAATCAGCAATTTGAGTGAGTAAGTGAAGAACAAAGTAATTTTCAACAAATGGAGTACTAAGAGTAAATATTTATGCTAGGATTTCTTTCTTGAATGTATGAGAGTTTCTTCAGTGCTTGTTCTACCTCCAAACTTCATAAATGCCTCTATTTATAACTCACCAACCGATTGGAACGGTTGGTGAAGCATTTAATGCAATTCCTCCCATTGAAACCCTCAAAAACTAGCTGTTGGGGTCAGGTTTCGTACAAACGGATCTATCCTTTTACTAAACGGATCGATCCCTTTTCTCCATAATGCATTCCAACCTGTTCCAGGATGCTTCTCCAACTTTCTGCCAAAATGGGATCGATCCTTCTATAGTAGGGATCGATCCCTTTTAACCAGAATGCTTTCCTGCACGTCTTTAACTGCAATTTGAGACAGTTTATGCTTTTTTGTGATTCTAAGTCAGTTTAAAAAACTTCTAACACTTTTCTAAGAGTATTTACTGATTTTTTCAATTGAAATCACAATCCTAAACTTGTTTAAAATATTTTCGATCATTGAGTTCATTCAAAGCAAATTTACTTTGTAGAAAAATCATTTTCAAGCTTATTTGAGTTTTGTCATTTCAAAATACTTGTCAATTTAAAGCTAACAATCTCCCCCTTTTTGATATGACAAAACTTAAGGTAAATTTGCTTAAGATAGATTTGCTTATCATTTTGACATCATGAAAATCATTTTGTTTGGCTCCCCTTCAATTTATACATGGAAGAATATTTTGCCTGAAAATCATTTTGCTTTGCTCTCCCTCAATTTATACATGGAAAAATATTTTGCTCCCCCTCAATTTATGCATGAAAAATTTACCCCATGAATTCTCCCCCTTTTTGTCATAGCAAGTATTAAAGCAAATATGAGGACATAAAGAGAAATTTTCAGATGTATAAGTCAATATAAAGCAACAATGGAGAAAAAGTCTACGCAAAGTGATAAATAAAGCCAATGGAAATATAGATCAAGCCAAAGTCATATATATATAAATCATAAGACATGCCATAGAAACAAAGATGGCAAAGAGTCGAACATCAAAACACACCAGGCATATTGATAAACATAAGACTAAAACATCATAAACGTACGAGAAAATGTTATAAACATAAGGCTAAAAACATCATAAATACCAGTCATAGTAGAAGATCATAATAAGCTAAATGCTCATCTCGCACAACAATCACAATCAATGCCGAGGAAACGTCTTGTGATATTGGTCCATGAAGTCCTCTTGCTGCATACAGATATCTTGGACTTCATCGTACAAAGCAGCCTGTGTCTTTTCCACAGTGTCGAGACGAACATTGAGTTGACCAAACTGGTCATCGAGCTAATCAAAGCGCTGAGTGAAGGTCTGCTGGAGATGTTGAAGCGTAAGCATGATCTGGTCAGTAGATACGGACCCTGATGGTGCGGAGGAAGAAGCAAGGGCTTCCTCTTCAGGAGCAGGAGCGTCCTCTTCACTAGCATGCTCGGGAGATCGAGGAGCACTATGAGCCTGTTCCCATACTACAGTATCACCTTGCTGACGAGAATACCATCCAAGATTATGTAGTGTAACAAGGTTGATGGTGGTACCGGGTTCGGGAAGGACACCAGCCTCACATGAATAATCAATGCCGTGATCGAGCAGATAATATGCAAGTGGCTGTGGGAAGACAATCGTGTGGACCTTGCCAAGAACAAGCTTAACCCAATCTTGGAGAATGAAATGAGCAAGATCTGGCTGCTCACCGTCAGGAGAATGAATGTGGTGGAGCCAGAAGCGATCAAGTCGCCGGAGTTGAGAATATTTGGTCCCTAGTAGGCGAAGATTCCAAGAGATGATAATGTGAAGAAGTCTTGCGAAGATGGGAAGGTCACCCGCACGGTCATTGACTATATTAAATTCTAATGGGACGTTGACATTTTCGTGCACAAGACCATCCTCCAGAATGCGAAATGCACGCGAGAGAGAATATTTGGTGATTTTAACATCTCTACCCATAACAAAAGATTGAATTCCCACCACTTTGCATGGGTCGTTTGGAGAATAGATAACTTTGGCATTTGAAAAGAATGCTCGGATGATGTTCAAAGGAGCAAGAGTGTTGATTTTGAGAAAGTGTGTCCAATGGAAGGCATCAAACTTGGCCAAGTAGGGAAAGTTAATCGATTCCAAGAAACCGAAGTCAATTAGATGACAATGTTTAATACGCATATTGGCAAATTGGGTATTGTAACGATTTTGCATTGCGAAAGCATCGATTGAAAGTGGTTGGAATGGAAAAGGAGGAGGAAGAAGGATGAGTTCTTTTCCTTGTGGAGGCATGTTTGATTTTAGGAGCCATGTGAAGGGAAGGTTGAGTTCAAAAGATGAAGAAAATTTCGTTTAGGAATTTCACCGAACAGGTGATGGGCACAGGTTTAGTGAACTATGGATGAGTCTAGGGGGAAATGTAAACCTATCCAACAACATAATACCACAGATCAATATGCAAGCAATAAGTTTGATGAAGATATGATGCTGAAATATTCAAAGGATGCTAAGTTATAAACACTAGAAGTTAGATAAAAAAACATTGGTTGATGTGAAATGAAAAATATAGCATAGTGAAAATTGATGCAGAAACTTGAAATGGGTTAATAAGATATGATGAAATAATCAAGATATGCAAGAAAAATTGATGAAAATGAGTGAAGAACACTTACAATTGAAATGTTGGGTGAATAGTGATGAACACAAGGGAGATGAGAGGAAGTTGAAATTGATGAAGATTTGGTGTGAAAGGTGAAGGAAACCGAAACAAACATGCAGCGGAATTTAAATCATTCGCGATTCGGAGAGTTGCCTGATTAGGGTTTCGAGATTTTACCTAACGTTTTTCTCTGATTTCTGTCGTTGGTCGAGTCACAAGCAACAACCTTTCTTTCCTGCCTCTATGGTATCCACACGAACGGATCTCACGACTCTTGAACGTCTCACGATCAGAAGCCTTAAGGAGCGTTTTTGATTTCTTATAATCGAATTGCTAACTTCGATTAAAAGAATACCTTTTCTGTTTTGGTTGTGCGGCTCTGTTTTTAGAAAAACATCTTTTTATAGGCAGTAAATTTTACCCTAAAATTTACTGCCAAACAGAACTCTAATCCTACTTAGAATAGGATTAACTATATCCTTAATCCAATTCAGAATAGGATTAGATATATCCTTAATCCAATTCAGAATAGGATTAATTAAGCTCTTCATTGATCCGTTCTAAGTGTGCGACCCAATAGGTTCTCAAAACAATGGCAATGACAAAATTGTCACAGGCAATGAGCGGTATCTAGCAACACATCATTGCTACCCATGTAACGAGAATGTCAATGACTCGACATAACCTTACTCGTTATAGATGTTACCGTGTAGTCTAATCCCTTTATCCTTTGATGTCTTGATTAGACACAAGTCATGGAATGTGTCACACTTGTATAGTCTAATCAGTGTTTCTTGATTCCTGAGTAGACTAATTAAACAAATAAAATCAATATCTCATATTGACTTATTCGAGCACGGCCATGCATTTCTTAGTCTCACTCTATCAAAGGGCCCAAGACATCACTCTTGTTATATAAGAGGGATAAATTCTATCTTGATCACTCAACATCCCTCTACATAGATCAAGGCATACCCAATTACTACCTTTATAGTCCATCCTGTTACGAATGACATCTAGCAGCATTAAAGTATGCAATTCTCTATGTTGGGATCTCTGATGATCTCAAGTCAAAGGATCACATACACCATCATCACTATGATAATCGCTTATGACACTCATATAACAATCCATGTAGCGTTCTCATGGAGGGTCGATCCAGTACATAGTTCTCTAACATGTACCTATGTGATAACTTGATATCCTATATCCATGACAATGGTCATCAGTCAACCACATACTAGTCTTATCGTATCATTGTTATCCTTGTTCACAATAATACTTGACTAGGGATATTTTAAGAATAGTGTGTTATTACTATTCTAAGGACATTATCATATAAGATTACATTACGCAGTTATAAAACAAATATAATAATGAACTATAATAAATAAAATGTCATGATACATAAATAATGCCAAAGTCAATCATCTAATGAATGGTTCTAAGGGCATAATCCAACAAAAGGATAAGGAGAAGTGAAAGAGAAGGAGAAAAGAGGAAATATGGTGAAGAAAGGAAGTGATTTGGTGTAGAAATGGTATAGATCTTGAAGTTTTGGTGAAGGAGAAGGGAGGGGGGAACGTCTCTGTGGATGGGGAAGATGAATAGTGGGAGAAAAGAGAGGAAATTTCGACTTTTAACAAGGGTCACGTATGGATTCTGGCCGATGGGATCAATCCCTTTATTGGGGGGATCGATCCCTTTTTGGCAGAATACACTCCTGCCCATTTTGACGCTAACGGATCGATCCGATGGTGAAACAAATCGATCCCTCATAGAAAAAACCCAGATTTCTAAGCCAAAATGACCCGGGAATCAATCCAATTTGCATACGAATTGACCCTAGTCCATTGCCTCAGTTTTGATGCAGAAAAATGATTTGAAACTTAAAGAACTTGTGCATTGTCATTGTTTAAAATCAAAATCTGGTTTAGCCACCTGGGATGCACGAGATATGACTGGAAAAATCCAGAAAAAGTGCAGAAAATTGCAGAATAGCTTTGAACACTAAGTGAACATAATGTGAAAATGTCTTAAATATCAGAAGTGGGTTTTGGCTAATGAAGAGCACACAAAGTTCAAACAATTCAACCTCAAAAGCTAAGATCATGAACAGTAGCATGGCAAGTTAAGGTCATGAATTGCAAGTATATTTTCCAAATTTCTTTCTTGCAGTCATCACAACCAACTTAAGCCATTCATTTAACATCATATCAATTCAAGGAGCATTCATAATACCTAATTCACCTTTAAGAATGCAAAATCTCTCCTTGTCCAAGGGTTTTGTGAAGATATCCGCTAATTGGTGCAAGGTATCTACATACTCTAGAATTATGTCCCCTTTTTGCACATGATCTCGTATAAAATGATGTCTAATCTCAATGTGCTTGGTTCTAGAGTGTTGGATGGGATTTTTTGTAAGGTTGATAGCACTAGTGTTGTCACACTTGATAGGAACTTGGTTCATTTCTATTCCATAGTCTCTCATTTGTTGTTTAATCCACAAGACTTGAGCACAGTAACTTCCAGAAGCTATATATTCAGCCTCGATTGTGGATTGAGCTACGCTATTTTGTTTCTTAGAGAACCATGAAATAAGCCTACTTCCTAAGAATTGACATGTTCCCGTTATGCTTTTCCTATCCACTTTGCATCCACCAAAATCAGCATCGGAATAAGCATGGAGAGCAAGTGTAGAATCTTTAGGATACCAAAGTCCTAAGGAAGATGTGTCTTTAAGGTATCTAAGGATTCTATTTACTGCTTATAGGTGTGATTCTCTAGGAGATGACTGAAATCTAGCACACAAGCATACACTAAACCTTATATCGGGTCTACTGGCAGTTAAATATAGCGATGAACCAATCATAGACCTATATAGTTTAGTGTCTATACACTTTCCTCTTTCATCCTTATCAAGCTTGATATTTGTGCTCATTGGTGTAGAGTAAGGTTTAGACTCATTCATTCCAAATCTTTTGAGCAAATCTTTAGTGTACTTAGCTTGATTTATGAAAATACCTTCTTTGCATTGTTTAACTTGAAGTCCTAGAAAGAAGGTTAACTCTCCCATCATACTCATTTCAAATTCACCTTGCATTAATTTTGAGAAATCTTTACACAATGACGCATTTGTAGATCCAAAAATGATATCATCCATATAAATTTGAATTACTAATAAGTCATCACCCTTAGATTGGATAAACAAGGTGGTGTCTACTTTGCCTCTTGCAAAACCTTTTTCAATTAAAAACTTTGAAAGTCTTTCATACCAAGCTCTAGGAGCTTGTTTTAATCCATATAAAGCCTTTGATAGTTTGAAAACATGGTTAGGAAACTTTGGATTTTCAAAACCAGGAGGTTGTTCAACATAAACCTCTTCATTTATGTAACCATTTAAAAAGGCACTTTTTACATCCATTTGATATAATTTAAAATCCTTGTAACATGCAAAGGCAAGTAGCATCCTAATGGCTTCTAATCTAGCTACCGGAGCAAATGTTTCATCATAGTCTATTCCTTCTTCTTGCCTTTATCCTTGAGCCACTAACTTAGCCTTGTTTCTAACAATGATGCTATTCTCATCCATCTTATTCTTGAATATCCATTTGGTTCCAATGATGGGATAATCATTAGGTCTTTCTACTAGTGTCCACATTTTGCTTCTCTCAAATTGATTTAATTCCTCTTGCATAGCCATAATCCAATTTTCATCTTTCAATGCCTCATTCACATTCTTTGGCTCAAATTGTGACACAAAAGCTACATATTGACATATGTTTCTATAAGTTGACCTAGTTCTAACGCCAATGTTTGGATCTCCAACAATATCATTTTCCTTTACATAACCAAGTTCTTTTGGACACCTAGATTCTTTTTCAATTATTTCTTGTTCCATGGTCTCCTCATTTTTGTTAATATTAAGATCTTCTAATTGTTCTCTAACATCCTTATCTTGGGATGGATCAACTACAGGTTCATCAAAGATCTCTACTTCATCATCAAAATTGGTTCTACTAGTGATATTTGATTCATCAAAGATTACATGAATTGACTCTTCTACTACAAGTGTTCTTTTATTGAAAACTCTATAAGCCTTAGAATTTAAAGAATAACCAAGAAAAATACCTTCATCACTTTTTACATCAAATTTTCCTAGGTTATCTTTACCATTGTTCAAAACAAAACATTTACATCCAAATGAGTAAAAATAACTTATGTTAGGCCTCTTTCCTTTATAAAGCTCATAGGGAGTTTTCTTTAAAATAAGCCTTACCATAGCTCTATTTATAACATAGCAAGTAGTATTTATTGCTTCAGCCCAAAAATATTTAGGTAAGTTATTTTCACAAAGCATGGTTCTAGCCATTTCTTCTAAGGTTCTATTTCTCCTTTCAACTACCCCATTTTGTTGAGGAGTTCTAGGAGCTGAAAAATTATGGCTAATACCATTTTCATTGCAAAATTTATCAAAACCAAGATTTTCAAATTCTTTTCCATGATCACTCCTAATACTAGTAATAGAGTAACCTTTTTCATTTTGAACAAGTTTTGAGAAGACAATAAATTTGTCTAAGGCTTCATTTTTCAAACTTAAGAAGAACACCCAAGTGAACTTAGTGTAATCATCAACTATGACAAAACCATAGTGTTTTCCTCCTAAGCTAGTTGGTCCTAGTTGGTCCAAAGAGATCTAACTGGAGAAGTTGAAGTGATCTAGAGGTTGTAACACACTTCTTAGATTTAAATGATATTCTCTTGTGTTTCCCTCTTACACATGCCTCACAAACTTTATCATTTTCAAATTGAAGCTTAGGCAAACCTACCACTAAGTCTCCTTTGACTAATTTAGATAAAACATGCATGCTAGCATGACCTAGTCTTCTATGCCATAACCAAGGTTCATCTTTTCTAGTGGCCATAAAGCATACATTCTTGCTATTTAGTTCATCTAAATTAACAATATAAATGTTTCCTTGTCTATGTCCAATAAAGAGAATTTTGATTAGTTTTAACATCAACAATATTGCAACATAAAGCATCAAACACAACTTTAAAACCCTTGTCACACAATTGACTAATACTAAGCAAATTATGTTTTAAACCTCTAATATACAAAAAATTCTCAATAGTTGAGGAAGAGTTACCAATGGAGCCAATTCCTTCAATTTGTCCTTTGGAGTTGTCTCCAAATGTGACTTCTCCACCACTTTTATGCTTTAGGAACTTGAATTGGCTCTTTTCACCCATCATGTGTCTTGAGCATCCACTATCAAGGTACCAATGCTCCTTGGACTTAGCCTTGTGGCAATACTCTTCCTCCTACATACAAACACATCAAGCTTTCATCTTAGGTACCCAAATTTTCTTGGGTCCTTGAGAGTTAGTACTAATAATTTTTGATCCTTTAGGGATCCATTTCATTTTTAAGGACTCATCACTTGAATTTAAAACATGTTTAGGCACCCACATCTTGACAGCCATTTTTCCTTTAATCATGGTCTTCCTAGAGGTGCATGCTTGTGAAGAATGTCCTAGTTTATTACATAACGTGCACAAAACAAATTTTCTATCTTTAACTAGGAAATTTTTTAGATGAGTTTCTTTGTTTGATGCATTGTAGCCTAACCCTTCTCTATCAAAGAATGCTCTGTGGGTCTCCAACATATGATCAAGTTTTTGTTGACCCATATAAAATCTAGAAAATGAGTTTTGCAAATTAGTGTTCTTTTTATTTAATTCTTCTATTTCTAAATTTGCATTTTCTAATTTCTTATCACATTCTAATTTAACATTCATAAGCATTTCATTTTCCTTTTTCAACTTAGAGTTCATTTTCTTATATTTCAAATTCATGCATTCAAATTCATTTGCTAACTCATCAAATGAATCTTGCAATTCATCAAAAGTGTATTCATTAGTATCTAATGAGTTAGATGTTACCTTCTCATCTTCAAAAGCCATAAAACAAAGGTTGGCTACTTCATCTTCCACATTCTCTTCATCGGAGCAATCACTATCACTCCATGTAGCCACCATTGCCTTCTTCTTTGGTTTCTTCTCATTTTGCTTTCTATAAAGAGGGCAATCAAATTTAATATGACCAGGTTTTTTGCATTCATAACAAATAATTTGGTCATTTTCTTTCCTACTAGTTTCTCCTCTATTGAACTCTCTCCTAAGAGGTCGCCTAGAGTTTCCACTAGCTCTTATCCTCATGAATTTGTTGAATCTCTTGGCGAACATAGCCATTTCTAAATCCTCATCATCGCCACTTTCATCATGATCGTCCTTTGATTCCTCAATTGTGGTGGACTTTAGAGCTACTCCAACTTTCTTTGGGGGATCTTGATTTCTCTTAATTTTCATCTCATAAGTAAGTAAAGATCCCATAAGTTCATCTAATGAGAGTGTATGAGGATCCTTGGATTCCTCAATAGCAGTGACTTTAGCTTCCCATGATTTAGGTAAGCTATTGAGTATCTTTTTCACCATTTCTACATTAGAGGATGTTTTTCCTAAGGCTTTAAGACCATTTATGATGTCAGTAAACCTAGTAAACATGTCACTAATTGACTCATCATTCTTCATTCCAAACATTTGATAGTCTTGAGTGAGCATGCCTTCTTTTGTTTCCTTGACTTGTGTGGTTCCCTCATGTGTGATGGCCAGTTTATCCCAAATTTGTTTCGCATTCTCACATTGTGAAACTCGATTATATTCATTTGGTCCTAATGCACAAAATAGTGTATGCATTGCCTTAGCATTTAGTTGTGCCATTCTAATATCGGTAGTATCCCACTTATCCTCTTTCTTTGGCACATCTTCCCCATCTACTTTCTTAATAGAGATAAGAGGACCTTTAACTATAATCCTCCACACTTCATAATCATTAGCTTGAATGAATAACATCATCCTAGTCTTCCAATAAGCATAATTTTCACCATTGAAGAGTGGTGGTCTAACAGTAGAGTGTCCCTCTCCTACCAAAGGTGTAGATACACTAGTTTGAGCCATCTAGATCGTTTTTACTCGAAGGGAATTACTCCTAATCGATTCTCGAGTCCAAGCTTTGATACCAATTGTTGGCTCTACCGAGAGGGGAGGTGAATCGATTTTTATACTAAATTTTGGCTTTTCTAAGGATTTAATTCACAAAATGCAATAGATAAAGCAATAATGAAATAAATGCAGTAAGTAAATAAGGATAAGAGAAGCAAACACAGATTTTATAGAGGTTCGGCCAATCTCTTGCCTACGTCCTCTCTCCTTGATCCTCTTGTCAAGGGATTGATTCCACTCTTCCTCTAGAATTCTTACAAACCACTTCAAGGTGTGGTGATACCTCTTACACTTTCTCTTGATGGCTTAGAAACAACCTTCTAAGTCTATCCCCTTACAATGCTACCCTCACTCTTACAATAATAACCTCACAAGGTTTGCTCACACCCTTGAGAATCAGCAATTTGAGTGAGTAGGTGAAGAACAAAGTAATTTTCAACAAATGGAGTACAAAGAGTAAATATTTCTACTAGGATTTCTTTCTTGAATGTATGAGAGTTTCTTCAGTGCTTGTTCTACCTCTAAACTTCATAAATGCCTCTATTTATAACCCACCAACCGATTGCAACGGTTGGTGAAGCATTTAATGCAATTCCTCCTGTTGAAACCCTCAAAAACTAGCCTTTGGGGTCAGGTTTCGTGCAAACGAATCGATCCCTTTATTAAACGGATCGATCCCTTTTCTCCAAAAAGCATTCCAACCTGTTCCAGGATGCTTCTCCAACTTTCTGCCAAAATGGGATCAATCTTCTATAGTAGGGATCGATCCCTTTTAACCAGAATGCTTTCCTGCACGTCTTTAACTGCAATTTGAGACAATTTATGGTTTTTTGTGATTCTAAGTCAGTTCAAAAAACTTCTAACACTTTTCTAAGAGTATTTACTGACTTTTTCAATTGAAATCACAATCCTAAACTTGTTTAAAATATTTTCTATCATTGAGTTCATTCAAAGCAAATTTACTTCGTAGAAAAATCATTTTCAAGCTTATTTGAGTTTTGTCATTTCAAAATACTTGTCAATTTAAAGCTAACACATTCGTCACATGTTATATCAACAAAGTCAATAATTTACATCTTGTATCTACGTTTTTTATGCACTACACAAGTTAATATGCGCTCATTAGTCAATGGGAGCACACAATATTTATAAACATGTACTTTTACATAAGCATCCTACATAGCAAGAACCACAAAATGTTGTAATTCAATATTTTCCCAATCTTGTTACCACAACAATAATCAAATTTAACAAATTTTATTTTATTTTTTTCATGGCCTCAATGAATCTGTCACACATCAATTAACTATCTCTTAACAATACTTCAAGAGTCAAAATCAACTTACAATGATCTTTATACTCAGTGGACACCTGACACTCCTCATGCATAGCACAGATACTGTTTTCAAGACATCATTATCGTAGTGTCATAGAGTAACTGATCTATGTAGCCTATTTCCACAATGTCACACTCCTAATTTTCCCACTTAATTTACTCGATGGGTCATAATTCATTTTTCCACAAGAAAGGAATTCACCACAGACACATCACGTTCCACAATCATTGATTATGTTCACTTATGATCAGATTTCCACTTTCTTACAGACAATTCATTTGCACCAACCATTACATAGCATTATAAAATCATATGCATCAATTCCAATCCATCCCCACATAAGTCTTTCACTTCCTCAACAATCCACATAATAACATAATCTTAATTCTTACCTTTGCAATACTTAATGTATATGTATACAATTACATAAGCAAATGTACTCTCAATGCACAAGCATAATTCTTACTCTTATCATCGTAATCACACCACCAAGGTGAATTCTTCATCCTTTTGTACTTGAGAGGCTATTAGATTGGGCCAATATCAATATTATAACAAATGATTTTGAGGTTCTTATCTCATACAATCTTAACTTTCACATCAATTTGTTATCTTGCACAACATGCTCTAAAAATCTCCAATTCCCATTCAAAGACCTCTTTATAACATGTTGTGTTCATTTTGACTCTAATAGTGAGAAATCTAAAGAGCCTTGTAGGTTTTGAATCCACATAGTTCAAAATGATAAGGTTCAATTCATTAGACTTTAAAAATTTACATAGCTCAAACGGTATATTTCCAAAGGTCGAATACTTTCCTAAGTCCATGTACATTGCAATTTATATACCTTTCAAATCATATAGTTTCTTAAATCCATACATTGTTCAAAATATACAAGATCCAGTACATTTTTCAAGTCCACAAAGAGGTTAGGCAATTGTTCCTCTTGAGGCATCTCAATAAAGTTCACTTCCTGCCACTGTCGTAGTTAGGCCAAAAATCCTATCGATCCACTCCAATGAGCCAAATCGAACTATACTTTATTGAAGTTCATTACGCATGTCTAATCTCTCACAATCCAAAAATCTTGCACCTTAACATCAATTTCCAATTCCAATAGCTTTCAAACTAGCCAGGATATTATATTTGATCAAGTCTTATACCTTCCAAGTATAACCAGTTTATTGACATAAGGCCATTTAATCCTCTCTTTTGTTTCACCTTTGAGGTTTTATAAAGTAATACTTGCTTAAAGCTAAATGTATAGCTCAAACTCTATGTCATCGCATAACCTATTCTGTAGGCTAATTAGTGTCAGGTCAGGTCACCCCACTATCATTTCTATCAGACACCATGCCATACCACTTTCATGAGCCCTAGCAAGTATATCATATCAGTCTCTATCTCACAATATTTCATATAGGTTATTATGCCTTTTCTAATCTCATTGTACATCACAATACCTTACAGGCCATTGTGTTACCTAATGAGGCTTCAAACCATCCACACTTGGCAGTCTTCTTTACCTTGTTATCATTTAATTTCGATGCAAAAACATATGCATTTAGAACACTTTTCTGCACTTACTGAGCATTTAACATTCAGGCATTACAGTACTATGGGTAACTATCCAGTCTATACCCAAAATGAAACCAATGTCGTAAAAGTGCAACAATATCGGATCTACTATTAGGTTTTTATCTCTGACCTTCACTTTACACTGATGATAAGCACTCTCTTTCATCTAAGACTTCCTTGAAAGGAGTGCTAGTATGCAATAGATGACTTAGAGGTTCTAACTTTATATGTAGCCTATTACATGTCCGGCTTATGAGGATGATGGAGTCGATGGTTGCATCGTCGACCTCCGAGGTGGCCTTTTGGGCCCACCTTTACGTCCAATCCTCCTCATTCTAATTTGAATTAAAACAAACTATACCAAGAGTAGACCAATCTCAGTATAAGTCAATTAATAGATAATTTTTCAAACATATATTTCACAGTACATGGGATGTAACACCATAAATGATCTTAAATACATTAACACGTACTAGACAAACCCTACTCTGATACCATTAAATCTATCACGACCTGAAGGCCAATGACATCCACTTGACACTTACTTTATTTCTTTTGAGAAATTATGAACCAAATTTTTCTTTTTCTACTTACGGTTTGTATTCGGTGTTAGTGTAGTATCTAAATCAAATCGTATCTTACTAATATTGTTTCACGAGCTATGTCACACTTCTCAAGGTGATTTTTATGATTTTAGCCTTATTTTTACTATTTCAAAAGAAATGGGTCGAAAACCTCCCCCTTGTATTTTATCAATTTTTCCAGTAAAATCCCTGCATTTAAACACATTCAAATCTTCACAATATAGCCAGCTTTTGTTTCCCACAATTCACACAATCATGCATCTGACATTCCTCAAGAATATAACCAGTAATAAATCCACATCTTGCAGTTTATACATAATTCAAAATATACATCTTAACCTGGATCGTACTAGATAATCACCTAGACTCACATAATAATCTAGTGCGATCCAAAGCTACATCCCATATTCCTTCCTAGTACTGTGAAATTAAAGTTCGTATAATTATCAAAATGATATACAAGTAGTATACCTCAAAAACACAAAAGCTAGGCCCGGAGAACGTAGACGAGTACCACTACTGGTTACAGTTCCCGGGAGAGTCTATATAATGCCTGAGCTGGATATCTACCCGTATAATCTGTAGATGTTAAATTTAAAGGGTGAGCAAATCCACAGTTCAGTAAGTAGCTTAAATAAGTACATACTAGACTCAAATCGTAAAACATGATCATACATGCATGAACTCTATAAAATAGCATGTATGCATTATGTCAAGATTAGCTACTAATTTGTGTGTACAACAGATTTCATAAGGTCATTCACGCTTTCCTTCATTTCTTTAATTCACACTATATATTCACACAATATCATTCTTTTTGACACTTTTTGTCGATATAGTTAAGTATGAAAAACACAACCAATTCAAATACCATATGGTTCTATAGCACAATGTAAGTAAAGTTCAATAATTATTTCAATTCTCAATCATATGCATAGTATTTATCCTATTTGATGATAGTTGTCACATTCACAGTTCACAATCGTTTATCCACTATCTCATTGGCATAGGATTTCTCATAATTCATCAGTACACGTGTAGCACTTAGCTCTCAAAGGACTCTAGAGGTGGCTCCCATAGTTCACGAAGAAAGTTGCGTAGCACGTAGTTCCTTTGAGTTCTCTAGAGGTGGCTCACACGGCACAAAAGATCGAGTTTTACTCGGGTTTGCCTCTATGGCTTATGTTTTCAATTGGTTCATCGATACACGTGTAGCACTTAGCTCTCGAAGGACTCTAGAGGTGGCTCCCACAGTTCACAAAGAAAGCTACGTAGCACGTAGTTCCTTTGAGTTCTCTAGAGGTGGCTCACACGGTGCAAAAGATCGAGTTTTACTCGGATGACCTCTATGACTTATACTTTTCTAATGATTCATTGATACACGTGTAGCACTTAGCTTTCAAAGGACTCTAGAGGTGGCTCCCACAGTTCACAAAGAAAGCTGCGTAGCACGTAGTTCCTTTGAGTTCTCTAGAGGTGGCTCACACAGTACGAAAGATTGAGTATTGTTCTGTTGCCATTTTCCTAGTTTTCAACAAATACGACTAGGTACTAATCGAGGTCTATGAATTCAACATCGGGAGCTATGTCTATTGCACATAATTCACATATACGTTTTCAAAGTATCACAATATATTAACATGCTCTCTTGGTTCTACTTAATTAATTCACATGCACATTTCATAATGCAGGCACCAAATTTATACGACTTTATATGCTCAGTAAACACAAATAAACCATAACACATAACACGCAAGTCACAAACAAGATTTCTTTCCAATCAAATACTATTCACGTTCACATCGAGTCAAATTCATATCTTACTGAGACTTACCCTCCTAACCTTTTCCGTGATATTTTATCAAGATTAGAGTGAATTTAGGTAATTATCAAATATGGGTTCATTCATCTCTTACGAGATGATACTAGTAAGACTTATTTAACCCACTTACCTCGAGGCTTAGTAATTATCCTCCTCGTGCTTCCGAGTCTGTACTCAAACCTCTACACCATTCCGCTTCGCTACACATAATCCATTAACATTTTGATAAGTTTACATCATCATGCTTAATCACATACTTAAAATAAAGACCTTAAACGCTATTAATTTCGAGTAACTATTAATCTAAAGCTACCTTCTTATCATCAATTACGACGTACCCATGGTACGAGTCCTTATATACATATATATGTTTTAAGCATCTTTGTGTTTATATCTATATGTATATTCCAATATATATATATATATTTGTTTATCTATGCTCATCCCATTTTTTTTTCTTTCTTCATACAAATATACATTATGCATGAGCATATGTATTTATACATATATATATATATATATATATATCAATTCAATAATATGTCAACATGTTGATTTATCATGATATGTGTGTGTGTGTGTGTGTGTGTGTGTGTGTGTGTGTGTGTGTGTGTATAAATATAAATACATCCATACCTCTATTATCATTCTCATCCTCTAGTATACCCATGTATCAACCGTCAACAATACTTCTCATATTAACATATATTTAGACCCGTATTTATACGTATATATATATGTACACATTATCATATTCATCCTTTATTATGTCTACACGACATGTAATTATATTATATTATATTTTATATATATATATATATATATACACACACACAGACCCATGCGTATCTCCCAATATCATCATATCCATAATATGCATTTAGACATATATACACACACACACACACACACACACACACACACACACACACACTTAGATTTTAAACAAAACATTACAAAGCCTTACTTTACCTTAAAAACCCTTTAAAGCATCCTTGTTAGCCTTTTGTAAAAATTTCAGAATCTAATCGTCAAGCCGTAAATTTTACATTACTTCTAACTCAGTTCCCTATTCGGAAGTATAAGGCTTACTTCTTAATTCATCTTGTGCCATTTCCAATAATTTTCCAAACTTTGGTCCAAATCTGTCACATTAGGTAGGATAGTTTCCTGACCTTTGTTTCATTAAAATTTATATTACTAATTATAGGAATATGTTACAAACCCAAAACCATATCAATCCTGACTCATTTACCTTTCTGAAAATATAAAGTTTGCAATCAAACTCCATCTGAATTATTTTCTAGGAATTTTTGAAGTTGACACTAGGCTGTTTGTACCTTGCAGTGAGTATCCTGCATTCATATGTACATAGCTTATGCTACATAATTCCAAATCCAAAAATTCCAAAATTAGATGAAAGTTAACTCATTTTCCCTATCTAGAAATGTAAGGTTCATGATTTAATTCTTCCTAGATCAATATTAGCAATTTTCCAAAGTTGCACTATCTTCCAGCAGTATTCAGGCACAGTGTTTCACTGACCTACTTGCACAAAATACTCCATATTTAATTATCATCATATCCAATTGGTGCAAACTTAAAACCATAATAATCGTAACTCCACTACCTTTCTGGAAATGTAAGGCTTGAAACCTAACTCAATTTAGGCTATTTTCTAAAAATTTTTAAATTTAAGACTGGAATTCACGTTTTTCTGACAGAATATCCTGTACTCATTTGTACATATCTCAAGTTATAGAAATCCAAATCAAGAAATTCCAAAACTGACTTTCTCCTAACTTAAAAGGATATCCACCATAATTTTTTCAGGATTTTTCTCCTTGTATAACAATTAAACTGAATGTTTTAATTGCAACCCAAAACAAAACATAGATTCCAAATTTGAACATCAAGTTGGAATTCAATCAATTCTTCATCCATAGAGTGTCCATTTGATTCAATTTATCATAATTTCATTTTCATACTTAATAAATAAACATTGTAAGGATAGAAGAATACCTTATTTACCCAAATTTTCCAACAGTTCTTCCTTCTCTCCTTCGATTTCAGCCTCCTCTTTTCCTTTTTTCTTCTCCTTTCGACCTCACTTTTCTTTGCTCACTTTCTTTCTCGGCTGCACTTCTCTTTTTCTTTCTTTCCTTCTCCTTGTCGGGACCTCCTTCTCCTCTGTTTATACTATCTTTTCTTTTACTTTTCAAAGCTTTTTTTAGAAGCCAAAATAATGGTGCCGATGGAGATGTTAGTAGGGTTTGATGGGATGAAGTCCCATCAAACTCCACTAACAACCTATATCATTATTATATCTCAATTCAAATATTTAATATATATATTCTATAATTAAATTACATGATTAATATATATATATATATGTAACTAATATACATGTAGTTATATATTTTTATTTGTTTTGTTGTAATTTCGATATATATATATATATAGAAATAAGTATGTGTATATCTATTTTAAGTATTACATATATATATATATATATATATTTATACTATCTACATATGTATAAATATATTATGTCTAATATATTTTAAGTGGAGGTATGTGTGTGTGTGTGTGTGTGTGTATATATATATATATATATATATATATATATATATATATGAAATAAGTATGTGTATATCTATTTTAAGTATTACATATATATATATATATATATTTGTACTATCTACATATGTATAAATATATTATGTCTAATATATTTTAAGTGGAGGTATGTATACATATGAATTCTTTATTTTATTTTGTTATATCACTTACATGTAATATGTATTTGCACCTATATCTTAAACATTAATATATAATATCTACATACACATATATATACATATACATATTTTCACATTTTTATGTCTAATGCATTTTTAATGTAGGTAAGAGTACATATATATATATATTTATATATATTCCTCCTTCCTTCTAAAATTTAGATATATATATATATATATATATACACACATTTAATACTCAATATGTATATATGTATATATATGTATTCCTTTTAATTTTATTTTAACTATTTTAATTTTCCAAGTATACTACATTTCCTTTAGTATACTTGTGTCCTTGTTTCATTAAAACAAATATACTTATATACTGTGGAATACATGTATCTCTTCGCTCTCATACATCTCTTGAACTCCTTATTAGATTTTCTAATTTATCTCAAGGTGTTAATCCTTTATTGCTAAATTTACTATACTTGTAACTTCATTCTTATTACTTGAAATAATGAAGATTACAAGGTGCATCATAGTACTTAACTTATTCTATGTCTCTTATTTATTCACTAACATGGTACAAAGTTTGTAGTTTTTACAGTTTTCCTTTTTCTCTTTTTCCCCTTTTTCCTTTCAGTTCTGCTTCCGATTTCTCCTCTCTTTTTTCGCTTCGGGCCGCTGTCGATCGCTTTTCCTCTTCCCCCTCGTCTCGCCGGTGACGCCCCTCTCTCTTTCCCTTCCTCTTCTCTCGCTCGACCAGCCGACGAGAGTTGGCTGCTTCACTTGCTTTCTCCTCTGTTTTATAAAACATAAAAGGAAACAAGGGAATCGGGTTTGTATCCCGATTCCCGCTCTTTCTTTCCTTTTTTTAATTATATTTATAAATATAATTATTAATTAATAATATATATACACATTTTTATTTTCTTAAATTTTGGATTTCTTATTATCCAAAATAATTATACTCATTTTCATCTCTTTAATAGATCTTTGAATATCCGAAAATTATTCAAAATAATTTCCTCAACTTCATCACTTCATCAAATTCAGGAATTCCAACAATTTTCTCATCTCGTAAATAAATTTATTTATTTACTTTCACTTATTTATTTGCATAAAAATTAAATTCCTGAGTAATTTAATACCAAAAATAGAAAAATTCTCGGTTATCACACGAAGACACAGGCCAATTCATGAGCCCGTTTGCCAAGTACTTGCACGAATGTGGGATTGTTGCCTAATATACCATGCCTGGTAGTTTTGAATGAAATGGTGTGGTCGAAAGATGTAACTACACATTTAAAGATATGATAAGGATTATGATCAATAAGACAAATTTACCAGAATGCCTTTAAGGTGAGTATACTAAAATTGCTCCTTACATTTTGAATAGGGTTCCTAGTAAATCTATTCCTAAAACACCTTTTGCACTTTGGACTAGAAGAAAATCTAGCCTTAACCATTTTCGTGTTTGGAGCTATCCTGCTAAAGTTAGAGTTTATAATCCTTCCAAGAAAAAGATTGATCCTCGATCAACTAAATGTTTTTTCATTGGATATCCATCTTATTCTAAGGGATATAGGTTTTATTGGTGTTCACGCAGTACAAGAATACTTGAGTCCCAGACAACTAAGTTCCTTACGCATGATGTCCTAGACACTCCGATCACTGTTGAGGTTCCTGTTGTTGTTGATTCTCAATTAGACACTCATGGTGAGCTTGTTACCATTCATTGACCTTCTTTTATAGGATCTAATGAGTCCACACAAAGAGTTATTACAAAAACCTTGGAACTTCCTGCTCCTCACGTTAATGTTCCTAAAAATATGGCTCAAGATCCTATTCTTAAAGTACCTCTTCGAAGATCAACAAGGCAAAGAAGACCTGTTGTTTCAAACATTTATGTTTATTTAAGTGAGAATGATTTTGATATTGGAGATGTCAGTGATCCATCTTCATTCTACGAAGCTGTGTATAGTTCCCATTCATATATATGAATAAAGGCTATGAAGGATGAAATGCAATCTATGGCTCAAAATGATGTATAGGAAACTTGTTGAACTTCCTGAAGGTTTTAACCTTGTTGGATGCAAATGGGTGTTTAAAAAAAAATTGGACTCAAAGGGTAAAGTGTAGAGATTTAAGGCTAGATTGGTTGTTAAGGGATACACCCAAAAGCATAGGATTGATTACACTGAGACTTTTTCACCAGTGTCTACTAAAGATTCCTTCAGAATTATCATGGTCCTCACAGCTCATTTTGATTTGGAACTTCATCAGATGAACATTAAAATAGTTTTTCTGAATGGAAACCTTTTTAAGGAGGTATAAATGCAACAACCTGAAGGTTTTAGAGAGGCATGGAAAGCAAATTTGGTTTGTAAATTGAAGAAATCACCTTATGTGCTTAAACAGGCTTTTCGTCAGTGGTATCTTAAATTTCATGAGGTGCTTTGCTTTTTTGGCTTTGAGGAGAACACGCTTGACTCTTATATCTATCTAAAGGTCAGTGGGAGTAAATTTATTTTATGGTATTATATGTTGATGATATTTTACTTGCCAGTAGTGATTTGGTCTTAGTACATGAAACAAAGAAGATGTTGTCTCAAAGTTTTGATATGAAAGATCTTGGAGAAGCATCTTTGTCCTTAGGATAGAGATTCACAGAGATAGAACTAGAAAACTTCTTGGTTTATCTTAGCGAGCTTACGTTGATTGTGTTCTTGCTAGATTCAATATGAAACAATGTAACTCTAGTGTTGTTCTTATATGTAAAGGAGATAACTTGAGCAAAGAGTAGTGCCCTAAAAATGAGTTTGAAAAGAAGCCTATGAAAAATGTTCCTTATGCTAATGCTATTGGAAGTTTGATGTATTCTTAGATTTATGTGAGACCGGATATTGCTTATGTTGTGAACATGCTTGGTAGATTTTCATCAAATCCTAGTCATGATCATTGGGTAGCTGCTAAGAAGGTAATGCGGTACTTGCAGAAAACAAAAGATCATATGTTGTTTTACAGGAGAGTTGACAATCTTGAAGTAGTTTGGTACTCTAATGCTAGAAATGTAGGAACAATGGAAGATGGAAAGTCTACGACTGGTTACATTTTTATACTAGCAGGAGGTGCCATTTCATGGGAAAGCACAAAACAATTTCTTGTGACTTCTTCAACCATACATGCTAAGGTGATAACCTGTTTTGGGGCTAGGGTACATGCTAAATGGCTTAGAAATTTCATTTCTGAACATAAAGTAGTATATTCCATCTCAATAACATTAAGAATTTATCGCGATAACTTGGTTGCAATTTTCTTTTCAAAGAATGCCAAGAGTTCTGGTGGAGCAAAATACATTGAATTGAAGTTTTTCAAAATTAGACAATGGGTTGAGCATGTTGATGTCCATTTTGAGCATATTGATACAAAAGCCATGATTGCTGATCCTTTAACAAAAGGGACTTGGGCCTACTGATTTTGTTAGACATGTTCAAAACATAGGTATTAAGGGATCTCTTTATATACTTTATTAATGGGAGTTTAATCTCTATGGAAACCTTTTTATGTCATTTATCATATGTTTTATGTTTCTTTTATGGACATCTTATGCTACCATTAATGGATTCATGTTGTTTTGAATATCATATCGTTTATTTTACATATGTACATGTTATTGGTATGATACATAATTGAATCATAAAGAAAAATCTTAATGTAAGGTGTTACTTTAAGTATGACAATTATGTTAACTATCGATGTATATCTTTTGATGACACTATTTTGATTTCATGAAGGCATACTGGCTCATTGATGAAGCCTTTGATTCCTTTAGCTTATTACTGAAGCATATTGATAAAGGAAATTGGATATGTCTAGATTACTTTTGAAGCATATAAATAGAGAAATCATATAGAGGATCGACAATGAAATGACTTAAATGATCATTTTTGAAAGTTATTTCATTGCCACACTGCCTTATTGGATCTATGTCCGTAGAATTATTACCATTGGCAACTATGGTTTGATTTGTATTAATCATTGATGCATTGATGTCCATAATTCTAATGCTAATTATTCTATTGGACCAGATCATGTAAATAGGTATCATTCTTAGACTTTTTTTTTTAAATTGTGGCCACACTAAAGTTTTTGAACCAACCCTACCTATAATTGATATTAGTCCAAGTGGGAGAATGTTGGAAATTTTATGGGCTAACATCAATTGTAGGTGTTTTTACTTTTATTTGGGTTGAATTTTGGTCCAAGCATGATATTTTTGGTAAGCCCATATTATTAATGATCATTCATAATTGGGCAAATAGACCTATTTTAAGCTAATAAAGGTTGACAATAGCGTGAGCTTAATAATATTAATGGGTTGTAATGGGTTACCCAATAAAGTTTTAACCTTACGGTATCTTAACCCTATTAATAAACGAGGCTAGGTTCCCTCTTCCACTTACATTGAATCAATTTTTCCCCATTCTAAAAAATTGCCATACAGAAAGTGCGGAGTCAGAAGAAGACTTGGTCAGGCTATTTCCCTACAATGGACACAATGTTTCGTTGAGTAATCTTCTTCAATGGCTCAATTAGGTACGCAATTCTTATCGAGATGTTTTATATTCTGTATATGATTCTGGACAAATTTTGATTTCATGTCTAACACTTAGACATTGGAGATAATGTATTGTACAGATATTGACTAGATTATCCGTACTAGGCTCACATATTTACATCATGTACGGAGCGGTGCTATCTATAAATTTGGATTCTCAGAGCCTTTTGCTATTTCCCATAACATATAGCTACTCAGAGATTCCCATCACATATATAGCTCACTGGAACTTTGCATACATTCTCATCATTTTATAATCATATTTCGACTATGGCACTAAAGAATCTAAGAGTTTGATAATGGAGAAGTGATTTCATTAGACTATCATTCTATAATCACTTCTATATTATCATACCTCTTTTAGATCCTTCATTATTATCCCCAATACTCTTTTCATATTTGTTTCATCAAATGCTGCAGCTCATTTGCAGATTTTACTATTTACCATCTCTTATCATAATTGAATAGGAGACAATCATTTCCTCTCCATGTCATCTTTTCATGTAGCATTTTATTACCTCTTTTATTCTTGTGGTATATACTCTTTTGATAATTTAGATTCCATAATGGCATAATCAAATTATGATTTAATCTCCTCATTATTTAAATTCATCATTGAATCTATAATTATCAATTTAATCACCTCATTATCCATATAGATCCATTATTTCCATCATTTCGAGGTGGTATATACATATATCCTTTTCCATTTATATGACTGGCAGTAAAATGTAAATCATTTCTTTACTCCTTTGCGTATGATTACTTTTCCTCTATCGAGTTTCGGCTCGATCTTACATCTAGTCAAAATCATGTGATAACCACCGAATCACTTTTAGTTTTTAAATTCGGGAACTATTTCATATTCATATTCCCTCATCATCATCTATTTATCCTCTTATTTCATATTCATCTTTTCCTTCATCATCATTTCAGTCATTTTTCATCAGTGGTAAAATATTCCACTATTAAACTCTTATAACCTTTTGCATACCATCTTTTCTTCACGTTTATTCATTTACCGACTTAAACTTATTAAATTTTAAGTCACATCTGTAGAGCAACTAGTCCCATAAACTCTTGTATAGACCGGCAATAGTATCTTGCTAGACTCATTAATTTCGTATCTCAATCATTATCTCTCTATCATAGACAGATTCATTGTCATTCTGTCATTTCGAGATTATCTATCTCAGAAAGAGACACTGTCTAGCCAAATCTCTTATTTGCCAAACTTAACACAAGTCCATAGTCTTTGAGAGATTGGAGGATCATACCATAAGGCTACTCATGTTTCATGTGTATCTTTAACTATTTCAATACCTCGTCACTTTATTCTTTTTATATTAATGCCTCATTCCTTAGGCTTATATACTTCACAAGGTATTTCATTAACCTTGTAAACCTCAATAGGAGCTCGTAAAATTATATCGAGTTCTAATTATTATCATCTTATGACCATCAATTTCCAACTTTTCATCTAATGATGCCTTGTACAAGGATTGGTCTTATAGACTCCTCCTATATCTCTGATTAAATCAATAAGGCATCAATTCTATACAGATGAATATTCGTTCCTAGTAAGAACTCATTAATTAATAGGAATTTAATTCATAATTGTAATTCATCCTCGGATCAACATCATCTGTATTTTCCATCAATTACATCAATACATGTGAATTTCATTATCCACATATTTTCCAGAGTTATTTTCTTAAGCTTTTCGGATTCTTCTATGTTCTCCGATATAAGCTTAGAATAGATTCTGTATCCATAATCGAGTCAATATTAACCCGATCTCCCATATCTATATTACTTTGAAAATTTATCGGGAATCACATCCGATACTTTCTTTAATCACACATCTCTTACTGTGTTAGACCTTTCATCTTTACGTCTTATCATTTCACTGTACATCCTCAAGGCAGAGACATTTAAAATTCATTTCATTTTAACATATACTCCACCTTGATTCATTTATTTACTCATACTTCACAGCATTATTAATCTTAACTAGTATGCTACATCCTGTGTAACTATTTAATTAACACTTTTCACAGCTAACCGATTTATTATTATTGTAATTCATTTTAAAATCATTATCATTTAAAAATTCAGGTTAGCTGTCATCTTCCTCAACTCTTATCTTCACTTACTATTCTTATACATATTCTCTAATTTCATATACTCCATACAGTACATCATTCCGTAAAACATATTTCAAAATATTCTAGTTCTATAAATATCCATTTGATACTTCAAAAACTGTATGAATGTATAGAACCAGAATTAACCGTACTGCTATGGATTTTATCCTCTATACTGATCTCTTTCTCATTCATCATCAGTAATCATATTACTTTTCATCATATCCAACGATCGCGTAATCAACATCTCATCAATACACTTTTAACTCCGACCCTTAAGAATCAATAACTGAGTCGCTCATCCTGCGACTTTTCTATAACCATTCGAGTCACATCAGCAATATAAATGTAGTGGAATTTATAATCGAGATCATTATACTCATATTACATTCCTTTATGCCATCAATAACTCCATTACTATCAATGGAATTCAAGATCGACTTGGTTTATCACTATTCAAAACATAATCCCACATAGGGGCATTTTCATCATTTTACATTTATTTCTTTCTCCTCAATATACATTTAACCAAAGATCTTCTTATCTATGTGCTGATAGTATTCTTTCTCATATTAATATCAGCAGTTTAAGATCTTGTTCAATTTCGACAGAGAAGTCTACTAGGATCCATAATTGGATTATTTTGCATGAAATGCAGCTTTACATCATCAATTTCTCTGTTAGATCAATCAATTCTAACTTCCGTTGGTCTATTTTGATTCTCGGTAAAATTTTGAAGGTAAGGGTATTTTGGTCATTTTTTGCCAAAATTTTTCTCTCTCCTTAAAATACCTTCAATCAATGATCTTAAGGTCTATTTAATGATTATATTTCATTCCCTTCCTTTACATCATCACTTTAAGGTCTCAATTCGATCCGGATAGAAAAGTACAGGTGGGGCCCTCACCGAGTCCATTTCTATTCCTTACCAAACCGACCTTCTTTTAGACTATAAGATCACCATTTAAGGTAACATTCCTGAGCCATTTTTCCTTTTAGCATTCCTTATTTCAAAATTTCTCACGCCCTTTTAAATCATTTAATTCACTTTACAATCATTTATTTTCTCTATGTATTTAGACTACACAGTACTACAGGGGATGTTAACCTTTTTCAACACATTTTCTTTCAAAAAGTATCGACAAACATCAGGCCAACCCTGCTCTGATACCATTAAATCTGTCACATCCCGTGACTCTATTTTTTCACCTTTTTCTATACATCTTATTTGGTTGGGTTGTCTGCGATACTTTACTTTTCTTTTACATATAAACAATTTCATATTAAATTATAATATGAATTACATCCCCTATCTTAATTCCTAAGGAAGTAGTACTGTAGATAAGTCTGAATACGGAAAATAAATGATCATACCTTATTAAATAAATCAAGCTGTCGCATCGTCCCAAAATACGCAGCCGTAATCCTTTAGGTGTCAGACTCTCAGTCTTCGAAAATCTGAAATGTTAAAATTAAGGGGTGAGCAAACCATGGCTCAGTAAGGGAATTATATGCCTCACTTGATATTCAGCTATCTATATGCTGAAAAACTTTTTCATTTTTCCTATGGGGCTCTAGGCACACATGTAGGAAGGATACTACAGTCAGTTAGAGCTCCGGATGGAGTAAGACAGGTATTTTGAAATACCTGTCTTGTCCCAAAACCTAGAAGCAACTGTAAAGAGTAATAAATTTCATTTTTGTTTGAAATTTAAATCCTTTTCCTTTTTATTCCATATTGTTTTCATATTCTTTTCAAAATAATACTTTTGTAAAATAAAGCATTTAAATAAAGTAACTGATATTCATATATTCTTTAAAAAGAATTGTAGTCAAATCATCATCATTCTCATTTAAAACTCGTTTCATGTTTAATGTACAATCATAATTAGTATAGTACTTTAAATAGCAAAATAGGTTATTTAAATCTTTTTCGTATAACATATAAATCATTTAAATCTAATATTCCATTTAAAAATTAAAATAAGAATATTATATTTATTTTCCTCCTCTTTCCTTTTTGAAAACATATTACGTATTCGTGTCACATATCATATGAAAAATCATCTCGTAGTACTAAAACAGTACTAAAATGAGCATTTTATAAAAATGCTATAAATCACTTTCATTTAATTTATCACATATCATATAAAACATTTTCATTTCATGTATCACATATCATATAAAACATTTTCATATATGGAGACTAAGGCACGCCCAGCCCGTCCACTGGGTTGTTGCTCATATCATGCTATAGATACCGAAGGTTATAAAATAATCATATCAGATCTATGGCCATAGTCTATAATTGTCCTCGACGGATCACTGATCAGGTTTCGGCCGAGATTACATAACACATGTCACATATCACATATCAGCATGATAAGGTTGCCAACTAGTCTCAAAACAGTAATTTTCATCATCAATAAACCTTTATGGAATTTATAAAAATATATAATTTCATAATTTAAAACCATAAAGGTTATAAAACCATTTAGTGAATATTTAAGAAATATATATAAAAATATTCACTTTATTTCTTTCATTTTTCATCTCGTATTACATGTAATTTACATATCAAGAGAATATTCAGTGATTTCATTATCACCATTCTCGAAAACATGAATATTTTAAAATCACTTTCATTTTATTCATGTTTTCATAAAAATATTCATTTTCTCGATTTTCGTGGTTGAAAATCATTTCTCATGACATAAAATCATTTATTATGATTTTCCATAATTTTCTAATATTTTTCGACAGTATAACAGCTGCCGATTGGCTAGCCTCCTGCACGAAAAATACAGTTTATATTTTCAACCAGTACGTCATCACAAATTTTCAGCCGATGAATCATCACAACATTTTCATAAAATAATTTATAATTTAAAAACATGCAGACTGAATATCCTTACAGTGCTGCACATGCATCTCTTACCTTTTTTCGGGTCAGCGACTTCCTCGTTATCGGTCACGCCCGTACTCCATCTCTTCCAATTCCATCATCTCGTCCGCTGAGAATAAATTTCTGGAATTAAAATTCTAAACTTTAGAATTTTTCCATAATTTATTTAAATTAAATACTCGGAAATAATTTTCAAAAATGAAAAAATTTACGGTTATCACACAATCCCATGATAGATCGATCTTCAAGAAAGTCATTATTTTGCTTCAATAAAACTCTTAGAACACACTTAAAACCTCCACTCGCTGATATTTGTTCCTATTTTGATTCCACCTCCTCTACTCTCAAACTTTTGAAAACCAACAATTAATCGCGTTGAAAGATTTAAACCCTCATTTTTATTTCAAATGCCATAAGAAATACGAGATCTTAAATCACTCTTTAACCTTTTTTAATGAAGAACAATAAATACATTCAGCCACTCATTAAAGATAAAAGATCAATAAAAATAGCCTCAACTTATTCTAATTGCTAAACCTAGGAAAACCTCTTCTCACAAAGAGGGAATCCACTAATTCCATTTTAGATGAAATCATTGAAGCCGGAGTTTACCAATTCCACCTTATAAGCATCTTTTCCTTTCAAACTCCCTTTTAACCATGTGACAATCCCTTATCACACACAAGAATCTTATTAGTCTATTTTGATTTTCAATATATTTTCCCACCGACCCTTCTTAGCTATTTAGATGATCTGATGTTACAAGTTAAAGGATTACTTACACGACTCTCATATAATAACGTTTCCATAAACACTCGTGTGAAACTATTAAATGAAATTCTCCTGTTGGATCATGTTCAATGAACTTGTTTCCTGACAAGCACCCACATGTTATCCTCAAGTATCTCGTGTATTTCAATTTATGGGATCAATTGCTTGCTTCACAAGTAAAAGGCTTAACATATGCTAGTCTCTATAACATTGTCAATGCTCATTCTTGACAATACATTGATTAGGAATGGTTTTTAAGAACAAACTTTGGTGGATAAGGATCTCTTAGTTATAACCATTTATAATTCCTTTGCAAAACCCATTTTGTTCCATAAGCTTCACTATATTTAGTGACAAATAATCTCTATTATTGTTGATCTAAATAGTAAAGGGACACCTTCATTTCATTTGCCATAAATGATCATACATTGCTATGGTACCATGCTTCTCACCAAGTGAGTTAGCTTTAAGACATAAACTGACAAAAAAACTCACAAATTAGTGTAAAAGATGAATATATTTCCTTTTCTCTCATATTCAATCTAAAAGTTCAAGCTTTGGACAGCTTTAGACATACACTTTACATAATAACCAAATTGTATTTTGTTACATTTATATCTTTTTTAATAAATGGGAGATTGTTGTATAAATTACCAAAGAACATGCTTTTTTCAAGAGAAAACAAGTTTTAAATTCATGTAGCAGCCATATCTGTTAAGAAAATAAAGTGTTAGAAGTATATGTTCAGAATGAAGAAATTGGTTATGGTTTAAAATTGGCCTAAGAAAATTGACTGACCAAAATAAGGAGTTGACTACACTATAAAGAAAAGGCTAAATACTCAATTTAGGATCTAACGTTTTGAGTTTTTCTTAATTAAGCATATAATATTTAATTTTGCTGAATTAGGGACTAAATTTTTTCGAATTTATTCAATATAAGATTTTTTAATAGTATCGAGGAACACACACAGTACAAGAGAGTGACTAGTCAATATATCAGGAATAAAAAGTTCAAATAATAAATAAAAGAATTTTAATACTAATTAAAAAAACAAAAATAAAAGTTCAGATCTCCCCTTTCATTTTCCTTTTCAAACAGACCCTTCTCATAAATTTCTTAGTTCCAGCTCACACTCCTTCGGGTTTTGATCGCCACTATACGTCACTTCCGAACATCGACGCCGGCTTCAGCCTTTGTTATAAGCTTTAGCCACTAACTTGTAGTTTTCGATTGCGACGACTTATCTGAATTCCTCTCTTGTACTTTGGATTATGAGTTTTCTATATGACATCGGGTTTGGGTGATTACTCGATTCTAGGATTGATAGGGTTTTACGAAAGAAATTCAGAATAAAGAAAGGTAGAAAGAGTGAAAGAGGAAGAAGAGACAAAGAGGGAACAGAATAATTTTTTCTGATATCCAAAAATTGTTCGTACAAGCTCTATTTTAAGCATGAGCTGAGCATGACACGACAGTAACTGTTTCCTTAAAATTCTCTAGACATCCATCCTCTATAATTATTCTAGCCTATTCATCCTGTTCTCAATTCATAACAAAATCCTTGGTCCAAGTTGGGGCTTTGCTAATACGTTTTGAACTTGGTAGTTGGGTTGCTTCTGGACTTGGTGGTGTTCTAGTTTGTGAACTAGTTGTTGTGGTAGCTGTTGGGCTTGGTTGTGTAACAGTGCCTTCCTCTTCAAGTGCAACCTTGTCCTCAAGGTTGAAGTGAGGATATTGAGATTGCATATCGGGCTCCCTTTCCCACGTGGCATCTGTGGCAGGTAAGTTCTTCCACTAGATAAGGAATTGATTGAAGAGTTGGCCATTGTGTTGAAGGGATCGTTGCTGAAGGACGCAGGCAGGTTCCAAAACAGGTTGGTCATTCACAGTAGCATCAAGTAAGGGACAACCCATGGAGGTAGGCTGACCATAACAAGTCTTGAGAAGAGAAACGTGGAACACTGGGTGGATCTTAGAGGTAGAGGGTAGATCCAATTCATAAGCTACAGGTCCAATTCGACGAGTAATTCTGAAGGGACCAAAATACCGTTTTGCCAATTTCTGATGAGGTCGGCAGATAACAGAGTGCTAACGATAGGGCTGAAGCTTCACAAAGACCAGATCACCTTCCTGAAACTCCTTTTCGACTCTGTTACGATCATCTTGCATCTTCATCCTATTTCTTACTCGTGCCAGATTATCTTTGAGTCGAGCTAGGATGTGCTGCCTCTCAATCAAGGTTTCCTCCAAGTGTGGTATGTTAGAGCTCCCCAAAATATAAGATGCAACAGTTGGGGGAGGAATACCATAGACTGCTTCGAAGGGTGTCATACTAATGGAAGAATGATGAGAAGTGTTGTACCACCATTCAGCCCAGTGCAAAATGCGGATCCATTGGTGATGGTGTTCACTCACAAAACATCACAAGTAAGTCTCCAAGCATCGTCTGAGGACTTCTGATTGGCCATCCGTTTGTGGATGGTATGCACTGCTGGGGTTGAGGTGAGTGCCCTGTAGCTTAAAAAATGCTTTCCAAAATTGGCTCAAGAATAAGGGATCTCAGTCACTAACAATGGAGCGAGGAAATCCATGGAGTTTGCCAATCTCTTGAGCATAAACATCAGCCAATTGAGGAGCAGTGATCGAAGAAGGTAAGGCAATAAATGAGCGTATTTAGATAAGTGATCTACAATCACCCAGATAGAAGATTTACCTTGGGAAACTAGTAAATGAGTTATGAAGTCCATTGTTATATCTTCCCAAATTCTCTCAGGTATAGGTAATGGTGTTAAGAGCTCCCCTTGCTTGCTGGGGACATATTTCATCTGTTGACAAGTTTGGCATTCCTTAACAAATGTTTTGACTGAGGCTCGCATACCAGGCCAATAGAAGTTTGCCGAGAGTCGAGCTAGAGTCTTAGCAACACCAGCGTGACCTCCTGTAAGGGTACTATGAAACTCTTTAAGAAGAGTTGGTTATAAGTCATGACCATTCGGAACACAATCTTGCCAGAGAACAAAAGCAGCCCATCAACAACTGAATAGTGGGGATATTTAGAAGGTTCATGCTGGATAGTAGCTATTCTATGTCGGCCTTCTTCAGGATCAGTGTAATACTGTTTAAGCCTATCAATAAAAGGAAAGGTTGGGCCCGATATGATATGGCAATGAGCAGTAAGTGAGTAGCAGCGTGATAAGGCATCAGCAGCTAAATTGGATTTGTCGGGCTTATACTGAATGGTATTCTAGTAACCCAAAAGTTTGACTAACCATTTATGTTGCTCTGGAGTTTGAATTGTCTAAGTCATCAGTTCTCGAAGGCTCTTGTGGTCAGTATATATCACAAATGGTCTCCCAATCAAGTATTGATGCCATTTTTGCACAGCCTCAATGATAGCAAACATTTCTCTAGCGTAAGCAGAAGCGATTGCATTTTGGGTCCAAGCTTACGGCTAAAGTAAGCTATGGGGTGTTGGTTTTGTGATAGCACAGCCCCAATAGCTATATTGGATGCATCAGTCTCTAAAATGAAGGGTTGAGAAAAATCCGACAATTGTAAAACAGGAGCATTAGTCAATGCTAGCTTGAGAGCTTGAAAGGCAGGTGTAGCAGTTTCAGACCAGTGAAATTGATCTCGTTTGAGCAAATCTGTAAGAGGGGAGGCAATGGCAGCATAATGTTTGACAAATTTGCGATAGTAGCCCGTTAGTCCAAGAAAACCCCTTAAGGCTTTGGGAGTCGATGGAGTTGGCCACTGCAATATAGCTTCCATCTTAGTAGGATCCACTTGCACACTCTTGCCACTTATAATATGGCCAAGGTATTGGATGGAAGATTGGGCAAAAGAACATTTGGAGTGCTTGGCATAGAACTGGTTGTCTTGCAAGAGGGATAAAACCTGTGATAAATGACAGAGGTGATCAGTCCATGAAGAACTATATATGAGAATGCCATCAAAGAAAACCAACACAAAACGACGAAGAAGAGGTCGAAACAGATCGTTCATGGCTGCCTAGAATGTGGAAGGTGCATTCGATAAACCAAAAGGCATGACAAGAAATTCAAAGTGTCCATTAGAGGTTCTGAAGGCCATTTTATGTGTATCCTCTGGAGCAACTCGTATCTGGTGGTACCCCGCACGAAGATCAATCTTGGAAAAGATTGAAGCACCATGAAGTTCATCCAATAACTCATCTACAGTAGGGATAGGAAACCTATCCTTCACAGTGACAGCGTTAAGAGCTCTGTAATCAACACAGAAACGCCATGAACCATCTTTCTTGCTAACTAGAAGAACAGGAGAAGAGAAGGGACTAGTGCTAGGTTGAATTATGCCTTCTCAAAGCATATTTGTGATCATGGTTTCCATATCTTTCTTTTGGCTATGAGGGTATCGATAAGGCCTGACATTTATGGGTTGGGCATCGGGCAATAGGTGGATGTGATGGTCATGTAATCTCTGTGGAGGAAGACCATGGGGTATATCGAAGACTTTGGAGAATTTGGTGAGTAAAGATTGAATATCAAGGTGTATTGGTTCCAGATTTGGACAATTTAGGTTGGCATGATCATTGGGATATATGGAGAGGAAAAGTGAAGAAACAATGGCATCGGTATGGATAAGTCGACAAAGTTGGCTGTAGGAGAGGGGGTTAAGTGTATTTGGCTGGGCACCATGTAAAGTAATAAGAGAACCATTATGAAAGAATGTCATGTACAGAGTTTTAAAATCAGAGAGGATTGAGCCAAGTTGGGACAGCCACTGAATACCCAAGATGATATTAGCACCATAAGTATCCAATAAGAATAGATCAAGGAGGAAAGAATGACCTTAAATATGAACTGGGAGTTGTTTGTAGAGGCCACCACAGGATAAGGAGTCTCCATTACCCACCGTAACCGAAAAAGGAGGTGCTGGATGGATTAAAAGTCCCAAATGCTTGACAATTCGAGGTTGGATGAGATTATGGGTGCTCGCGGAGTCTACCATAATGGAAACATGTGTTCCAAACAAAGTTCCATGAAGTTTCATGCTGGTCGGGGAAGGAGTGCCTGCGAGAGCATTGAAAGAAATTTGAAAATATGATGGATCATCCGATTGAAATGAGTGTGGCGGTGGCGGTAGTGGTAAGGAGGATAAATTTAGTGGTAAATCGAGTGAGGCAAGAGTAGGCTCTGGGTTTTGATCCTCCTCTGTTTGTAGTAGTAGAAAAGGGGTGGTACAGCAACGATGTCCTGGTTTATATTGTTCATCACAGTTAAAACAAAGGCCCTTGGCTCGATGATCTTGCATTTCCAATGGTGATAAACGCTTTATGGTAAGATTTGGTGGTTTAGGTGGAATCGGTGAT
This sequence comes from Heritiera littoralis, assembly GCA_031772115.1. Taxonomy (NCBI): domain Eukaryota; kingdom Viridiplantae; phylum Streptophyta; class Magnoliopsida; order Malvales; family Malvaceae; genus Heritiera; species Heritiera littoralis. The sequence continues at coordinate 2,855,694 of JAPDPK010000080.1, read as the reverse complement.
GATGCTTTAGGTACAGGAGCTTAAGAATCCCATAGTTTGGACTCAATGAGCTTAGCAAGTCCAAAAGCTTGTGATAAGGAGTGTGGTTGTAAGATCAGGAGCTCTCGTTGAATATCCAGGCAAAGACCGGAAATGAAACAGTTAAGCAAATGCTCATCGGAGAGACCCGAGACTCTATTTGAAACATTCTCAAATTCCATCTAATAGTAGGACACAGATGTTCGTTGTTGGAGTTTAAAGAGTGTGGCCTGATGGTTAACATACGTGGAAGGGCCAAAACGTAGTTCCAAGGCTCGAATAAAAGAGTCCCAGTCATGGAGTTGGTTATTGCGATGCATCCATTGGTACTAACTCAGTGCTTGACCTGTCATGTGAAATGCAGTAATGGGTAAACGATGCAGAGGTGGGATATTGTAGAACTCAAAATATTTCTCAGCTTGAAAGATCCAGTCCAATGGATTAGAGCCATCAAAGAGGGTGATCTGAAGTTTGGGAGATTTTAGAGAAAATGTTTGAGGAGGTTGCGGTAATAGAAGTGCCATGGTTGAACTCGAAGCCAGAGTTGGTGGTTTTGGCAATAATGGAGTAAGGTGAGGTTGGGAAGTGGGTGAGGAACATTTTTGTAGGTGAGCAAGGTTGAGTTGTAGATCATGGATGGAGGATATTTGGTATCAAACTTGGATTCAAGGGATGTTTTGAGGTCTAAAATCTGGGTGGTAAAGGTATCAGCTAGGCTACTGATGGCATCCTCTACGGCGGATTGGGGTTTAAGGGGCATTTTGGCAGCAGAAGCTCAATGAAAGCACCAGATGATAGGGTTCTATGAAAGAAATTCAGAATAAAGAAAGGTAGAAAGAGTGAAAGAGGAAGAAGAGACAAAGAGGGAACAGAATAATTTTTTCTGATATCCAAAAATTGTTCGTACAAGCTCTATTTTAAGCATGAGTTGAGCATGACACGATAGTAACGGTTTCCTTGGAATTCTCTAAACATCCATCCTCTATAATTATTCTAGCCTATTCATCTTGTTCTCAATTCATAACAAAATCCTTGGTCCAAGTTGGGACTTTGCTAATACGTTTTGGACTTGGTAGTTGGGTTGCTTCTGGACTTAGTGGTGTTCTAGTTTGTGGACTGGTTGTTGTGGTAGCTGTTGGGCTTGGTTGTGTAACAGGGATTGAATTGGATTTTAATGAAGTCTGGATTATAAATTGCTGGGTGTTTGAACCAATTTCTGCCCTATATGTTTCCAATGGTGATTTTGCTATTGTGTTCTTGAATCTGGGTTGGCAATTCTCAAATTTTTGAAGATGGTTTCGGTTTGCTCAGCTTGAATGTGGCCGAATATTTCTTTTTTTTTTTTAATTACAAATACCCTATGATTGTTTACTGACCGTGTTTCTATCAAATTCATAGTCGTTTTCCTTTCTTTATCTTTAAAAGTTATCTGATTTTTATGTCATAACTTTTTAGCTCAATGATTCAACTAATTTTTTGTGAGGATTCAGATATCAAGTTTTAGTACAATTGTTTTTTCAAATTTTTTTAATTATAATTTTGGTTAAATTTGTTTTTCTCTGTAGAAGTAAAATATTTCCAGATCTTAAGAGGAAGAAGAAAAAAAACCTTTTATAGTTATTTATTAATTTATGTTTTTCCTTTTAAAATAAAATAATCTATTTTAATTAATGTAAAAGATTTTTAATTCATAAAAAAAATTTAATCTAACACCATTGCTTTTTTAACGATGCGTGTGCAATAAAATATTAAAAAATCCTATGTTAAACAAATTAAAAATATTTATTTTTTAATTGAACAAAATTAAATATCATATCTTTAATTGAAAAATATCTAAAATGAGTATTTAGCCTAAAGAAAATGGCTTTTGTTTTTTAAAAAAAAAAACCACCTAGCAAAGTTGACTTGTAACCGATAGACTTTGGCACGACATCGCATCCCAAGTTCAGAGAAAGAGATGTTCCTTTCATGCAGCATTAGCTTGACTTCATTGCAGCCAACATACCAGCAAATAAAAATTGAACCACACCAAAACGAATTTTGTTACTTTACATCAGAATCAAGGGCAGAAAAATCTCAAACAACTCTACAATCTAGTCATAAATGAATTTGACCCCAAATGGAAAGGGTTAAAAAGAATGAAGCCAGCCTGCTAGTGCAACAAAGCACACTGCCACTGCCAGATGAATCAAATTACAACGTTCTTGATTGCCCTACATCATTGAAAATATACCCTGAAGATTTTAAACCAATAATCTGAACCTGAAATGGAAGCAAAAGCAAGAGATATGGTTTAACATTTGTACGGCATGCTTTACACGAAATGCAATAAAAATCAAATAAACAACAGTTAAATTACACCCTGCAATATTCTTTTTTAAGTCATAATACCCTCTCGTCAGAACTATACTATTAAACCTATATTTTTAGCACTAAAAAAAAAGTAGAGTTTAAAATGCTGTAAAAATTTTTTAGTAGAGTTTGAAATGCTGTAAAAATTTTTTGCTCTTAAAATTATATAACCATTTTATGAATTGGAAGCCAGAAATATCTCAAGCTATGCCTTAGCCAACTGATCTCAAACCACATGGCAAGCAGCAAAATACAGGAAAATAGATGGTAAGTCCTAGTCAATATCAGGTAACCGTTTTGCCATGTACCAACTCAACATTCACTGTGTAGTTACTAGCCGTGCACTTTAAAATAAGTTCTTGTTTCAGTCTCAGAGTTTAGAAGCTGTTAAAGACCATGCAATATTTGAAAAGAGAGCACACCAAGATTTAACTTCATAGGGAACATTTAAGAGCAATTTTAAAAAAGATTAATGAAGTAAAATAAGAGACAAAAGAACAAGGCCCTGCATCTTCATCACATGTTAACTTACAAACAACACTGATAAGTTCAAATCATATAACAAATAATGCCACAAAAGTACCCTGTATGATATAAGAACCATGGAGTCTACAATGACATTCATACACTGCCACTACTTGAGAATAAAGTCATGCATCCTAGCAATACTGTATAAAGTACACATTTCCACTTAAGAACAATCTTATCTATCACACTGAAAATAACTATCATTGAATCTCCTTCAATATGCATTTTCAGCTAGCCTTTCTCCAACAATAAATTGACTAAGACTTCCACTCAATAACTGCAATGTTTCAAGATGCTCAGTACTGTCATATGTAATTGATTTAAATTTTAAAGCTAGTTTGGACAAACGGTGAGATTAGCTCCAATAAAATTAAAAAAGATATAATGACCATTAAGTAAAATAATTAATAATAAAATATTTAAAAGAAAGGGTAAAAAAATAATTTTACAATTTTTTTTTTTGTCTTCTTTTTTTTTATTTGTTGGAATCCACTACACCCAAACTAAACATTAATCACCTTACAACCGGATTTAATGACCAGTATTACTGCAAATAGGCTGTATGATTAAAATGTCCTCTTACATCTAACCATCAGTCAAATGTAGTAAGTAAATGAAACCCAAAGCTGAATTAAGATTAAATATGTTCCCCAAAAGGAAAAAGAAAGGAAACTGAAATTTAGAAAGTACATTGGACACTCACTGAAAATTTCAGTTGCTTCAAGGTGTTCCTGTTTAATCCAATTTGTTTTTTTAAAACATTTCATCAGTGGAGGCATCTACATTTATCTTAAAGTGATATTTTGGAATGTCAAACAGATTCCAACCATTGTGAAGGCTCACTTTGTTATCAGGAATTAAATTCTAAAGGATAAAAATAAGGAATCTCAATTACATATTTCCATGAGAAACAAAAATGTGCTTGGTAAATGCACACAACCGAAAATCAATTCTATTTTTAGTTCTAGAAAAAAAATAAATCCTTTCAGAAGCAGGCTGTACCTCAAGATAAGATGACAAGTCCAAGGTACATTGATCCAGCAAGAAATAAGAATGATATCATTCCCCTGCAAGCAGTGTTCAGAACAAAATGTGAGCAGCAGGAAAGAAATAATCATGAAATCTTTACACCACCGCTGCAAATCATATGCAGTCTTGCCATATTTCACTGTTTATGCTCTGCCAAAGCTTAAAGCGTCGGTGTCTCACCAAATAAATCCCCATCCAACTCCATTGCAGGGGCAAGGACAAATTTCTGCAAACTTCTCAGCATCACTGGAGTTGACTCTTCGAGATATTAGATCGTCATAGATATCTGTGCAAATTATATTCAAGCAATTTTATACTTAATTTGTGACTCTGATAAAAACAAATTCACATCATACATACATACATACATACATACATTCATACATATATTATTACAGAATACATCAAAACTTGATAACTATGCCGTGTAAATGCCTACGTGGATATACTCTCTTCACGACATATAGATAAGTGTGCCACATAAGCACTTATATAGACATATTCTCTTCATGACATGTATGATACAAAAAAATCTGCTTCACTATTCTATGATCCACTATCCCATGATCCACTCCTTCATGATCCTGCATATTTATTCAGATATTGGTATAAATCCATTTAAAATATTCTCCCAACAACTTAATATATTACCTAGTTTAAGGACAAAGAAACTGATCCTGAATTTCTGCCAACAAATACATTTCAATACCTTTTTAACTCCAGAATACAAATTTAAAACAATTATCTAATACATTTAAAACAATTAAAATTATACATGTAAGTGGTTAAATAATGTTTATTTATGTGTCCACATATTACAATAGATAAAACCAATTCGTGCATGGCATGAGATACAAACTAGTAAATAAATAAAATAAAAATGCAGAAGATAAAAGGAAAGAAAGCAGAATTACTGAATACATACCATACACTGAAAACAAACTGTTCATGACACCTGCATATTCCAAATTAGAAATAAGTGACGCTTCTTTTCAGAGAACAGATGAGCATTTGAAAATACTCGGCACAAACAAAAAGGAAAATATGACAACAGAGCCTATACCAATGAAGAGAATGACGTAGCGGAGAATACGAACTTTTGTCTTTTCTTGCAAAAGCCAAATTATAGCGAGGAAAATAATAAATCCTGAGGAACCCAATTTATTAGAAATTATAAACACTTACACGCATGGTTATAAAAATACAAGTTATCACAAGATTGCGGGGGCACTCACCAATGCAAAGTCCTCGAAGTGTCCACTGTTTGAACAATTGTACACATCAAAAGTTAAAAGCTTGAAAACTCTCTTTAAAATGCAAATTAATAAATAAATAAATAAATAAAGAGAAAGAAAACAGCATTCAATACGAATACAAATTTTATTAGGAAATATCATCTCCTGGACAGCTTACGTTTTTAGCATAAAATAGCACAACAACCAGAGCAAGAAGAAAACAACCGGCAGCTATTCTTGCCGTGAGGAGATTTGTGGATGCAAGAATTAAAGCCATCCCCCAAAATGATGAGCCAAGATCTGGATGCCAAAGCAATTGTAAAATCGTAAATGCCACTAAAAAGCAGCTAACATTAGATAAAAGATCACATGGTAAGAAAAGACTGGTAAACTAATTTAACAGGAAAAAAGGAAAGGAAAGAGAAAGGGTAAATTCCACTGAGCTCCTCAAAGTTTTATCATAATTCAACTCTAGCTCATTAGTTTTGAAAATGGACACTTCGGTCCAAAATCACAAATGATTTTAACATATAATAGTCAATTACTAACTTGAATTAATAACACCATATTTCCAAGTATCAACAATGAATTTTATTACTATTTATTATTTTTAAGTATTTTAAAAAAAATTTATGTAAAATTTTTATTTGTTAATACCAAAAAAAGACATTATGGATATTTAATGAGTAACAAATGTTTACTTTAATAGATTTTTTTAATAGTGACTCAACAAAACAATTTTTTTGTACGGTCAAATTGATAATTTTGGATCAAAATGTCCATTTCTCAAACTAATGGACTAGTCTTGAATTAAAGTCAAAACTCAAGGACCTAGATAATATTACCCAAAGAAAAAGGAAAAGGAAGTCTGAAGCTTTAATGTTCCTGCATAAGCTTTAAAGCATGAAAATATGTAAGCCAACAACTCCAGAAGTTGTTTGTCCTTTCAGTGAGGCACCAGGAACATAGCAGAACACAGCCGGTCAACCACCACAAACATGCACTCAAGTTAGACATGCATCGATGCATCCATAAACAGATTACAGCCAATAATAAATTACGTTTCCAGTGAAAGGAAGTGAACAAGAATGCAGAAAATGCAGGAAAGCAGTATCTTTCCAAATACCTAATTAACATGCCTTTGTCATACACTCTCTTGCATTGATTTCATAAAACATACCAAGAAAACAAATATGTTTTCTTCGAAGAAATACTTACATCCAGCAGGCAAGATCAACCAATATACACCACCTCGTGTCTTTGTCACTCCACCTTCATCTCCATGGACTTCGATCCCTTCTACCTGCATGTTAAGAAAATAGGAATACTGATAATTGAGCAGACCATAACCCAAAGACAAAACATTAACAAGATCAGTGTCATTAAATTAGGCCAACTTATAAACAAAAACAATTTGCGATTCTACTCAAAGTAATTTTGGAAGGGAACCAGTCAGAGTAAACTTTTGAGGCTTATTTAAGCACTTATCATTTTCTGGTAAAATAATAGCGTCTACTTCATGTGCGAAATGGTTAAAATTTTGATTTGCAACAAGCAAGAATGGTAAAGTGCACAACAAAGACTTCTAAAAGTGAGATCATATGCTACAGACAAGAACATGAAATACGATAAAATATGTGTACCAGCAGAACTAATATGGTGCAACGATCCGATGGAGTGACAAAGTATTTAAAATGATGAACAGAAAAAAAAAAGCAATTTAATTATTGATTCACAAACACTTGCACAGGGTGGCATTTTTGTATTTATTTGCCAGATGCAACAACAGAGGATCAAAAGTTGTACTACTTCCCTGATCAGTAGCTTCAGCTTGAGAACAAATTAATTATATTTTGCCTTGCATTATGAAGATATAGAAATTACGTACAAAAAAAGAAAATAAAAAAAAATATAAATTGCTTTCAAGGCCTAATCTACTAGTCATAAGAACATCCCAAGATACGAGATCTTTGATTCAATCCAAACACTAAATTGTCAATTGCAAATTAATAAAAAAAAAGTGAAGCTTATTCCTTTTTATTTAGGGAGGTCTTTCAAAAATGAAATCAGAGCAGAGGCTGATATTTGATCAGAAGAGCCACTTATATTAGATCCCACAAAAATCAGTTCATAATCAGTCAGACCAAAGAAAAGCTATCATTAATTTCATCTATCCATCTCAAAAAATACATAAGTTGAAAACAGAATAAATAGTATGCAGTCAAACGGTTCATGATCACAATGAAAACATGTTTCACCCATTATATGACATGTGACAAAGGCAAGAGCTTCTTACTTGACCACAAGTAAGTTTGCAAGCAATTGCATGACTTGCTTCATGCAAGAATACCGTAATGAGCTTAAAAGGCATCAATAGCACTGTCCTCCATAGCTACAACAATCAGGGGGCGAGAATAAGTCAAAACATAAATTTAAGCAAACATAGGTAAACAATTCAAAACGCAGGAAATAAAAGAGGAATGAAAATTATCATTCAGGGCAATTCTATTAATTTCCAAATTATGTTTACAACAGTACCACGCGTTGAAGGATTCAATTTATATAAGAGTGCCTAATCTTTTAACTGAAAGTCAGCTACATTGACCAAGTTCAATTATAGGCCATATTAGTTCACACAACCTTGGCATAAACACAAACTCCTTGTCATATTACCTTCATTCTAAATTTTATCCGTTCTCCAAGCCCACAACCACAACAATATCATCCCAACACGTCCTTTTTTCTTCTATTCTTCCCGTTCTTGAGCTTCTATGACATTTTTTTTTTTGTTTTTCTTAGCTTCTAAAAGTCAGATTTATTCATATAACTTTTACTCAGTAATCCTAATTCTGAAGAAAACATTTCCAGCTATTATTACGAAATCCATCATAACTCGTAAGAGCTTCCAGAAAAGAACCCAAAATCCTCCAATTTGCAAGACCAAGAAACTATTTAAACTTATAATCTAATTCGAACTACCATCAATTATTTTTCATAGTAAGAAACTTTAAACTAGGTCAATTATGGTTAAGTCAACTTAACCACAAATGCTCTTTTTGGCTAGCACTCTCATCATTTAAACAAACATAGCTGTGGAACCTTTACTAAATTCACCCTTTTTATCTTTTACTTTGTTTTCTCAACAACCAAAAATAGAGCAGAGAAAGTAATGATCTTTAAAGCAAAAGAAAAATCAAGAAAGAAACTTACAGCAAGAATGGCAACAGTGAAGACACCGATTGTAACCAGAAAGGCGACTTGGTCATGGTTGCAGCAACTTTTCAACTCCCAATTCGCCATTTTCTCTCTTTACTTTAAAAACTTTCCAGCTCGGGTCTCTGTTTGGGGTTTGAGAGGTGCAGAGAAATAAAATGAGAAAGAAAAAATGTTGGCAGAGGGAAAAGATGAAAGAGGAGTAAATAGATCGGTGTTTGATTGAAATGTCAAAGGACCAATCCAATTGCGCGTTTCAAACCGAAAAGAACAATTTATTAACAGCTTTTGGGTCCCCCTTTTTGTTTTTTTTTTTAAATGACTTGGTTGACGTAGACGATGGATGACTTGGTCATAATTGGGCAAACGTCTGCCAGTTCAAATTTGTACTTCTGTTTCTCGAGGAGGATCGAAAGAAAATAGGGAACTTTTAAAAAGGTAATTCTGTTTATCACTGTCGGTCCGAATAAGATTAGTCTCAGACCGTAAAACGGATGAGGATATCTGTGGTTACACAAAAAAAAAAGGTAAATGAATCTAACATAAATGAATTTTATTACCGATGTTTGTTTGCGCGAATTGAAATGCACGATGTCCTTTAAATAAGGTTTTGAATTTGAATTTTGTAAATAAAAAAATAATATTAAGAGATTTTTTGAAAGGGATCTTATCCAGCTCGATTTTGAATTAGTTGAGGTTTAAAGTGATCTTCGAATACTAAAAATATTTACATCAAAAAAATAAACGAATTTTATTATATTTGTATTTGTCCGTTTATTTTTTTAAGTTTGTTTGTGTTTGTTTTCATATTTGTTAAGTTTGTTAACAAACATTAACGAACATGTTTACAAATATCTATTCGTGAACATTAAACAAACATATTTATGAACACTAAACAAAAAAATTTATACAAACAAATTGTATTCACTCTAATATATATAATGCCAAACTAAAAAAATCCTACATAAATATATAATTTTAATGATTGCATATTAAAATAATCCATAAGTAAATATGTAATTTAAAAGTTTATTGTTACAAACATTATAAGATTCATTAAATAAACGAGTTTTAAATAAACATTAAACGAACTTGTTTGCGTATATAAACAAATGAATCATATCTTTGTTCACGATTATTTGTTAAGAATAATAAATAAACAAAAACTGAATATATTCACGAACGAATGTGCCAAATGGAGTCTGCTCATATTTTTTGTGAGCTTAAAGAATTAAGGTCCTATCCCTCAAATATTTAGTCTGCGGAATCACGAGCTGATTTGCAGACTAGACAATTCAAAGAAATTTCAAATACTATTATATACAAGCAACAATCAAATTTATATCGTTTTGAGAAATTTAAAGTATTATGTCTAAAACTTTCATTTGAATTTGATCAATAAACATTTATAAAATTTACAAAATAACATTAACCAACGAAATGTAAGCAAGGCATTAAGGTGGGACGCTGGACAGTGGTTGCACACGCACTGACATTGACGCCAGGGAGGAGGGATGGGAACAAGGCATTGTGGTGATTCAGAGAGTGAAAGTCGATTGGAATATACTATTAGTAAAGTTAAAGTAATTAAATGGGCCGTGGGCTTGCCTAGCAAGCAGCAAACTAAAAGAGTTCAGTTTCTTTGCTTTCAAAGAAAATAGGGAACATTTAAAAAATATGCTGTGTAAGAGAAATAATTGATTTTTGGCACTATTTCAAAGGTTTTTTAAAAGAAAAATGGAAAGATAAAAAATAAGAAAAAAAAATTGAAAAATAAAAAATATTAATTTTTTTTCTTAAGTGTGCTTAGTAGGAAAAATAAAAAACGTGAAAGAAAATTATATTTTCTTTTCTTCCGTTACTTGGTAGAGTTGAAACATAAAAGAAAATAAAATAAAATTATATTAATTTATCATTATAACATTAATGACCTGTGTTAACAAAATAAAATTAAAAGAATAAAAGATAATTTTGTAATTATACATACTTGACTCTCACTTCCCTTATTTTCTCTCTACTAATCTTTCTAATTTAAAATGATTTGGTTTTGTTAATGAAAAAAAAAATTGTAATCTTTATTATTTTCTTGCTCACTTCCTACCAAACACTAACAAAAATCATTTTCTTTTTACTTTTCCATACTTTTCTTTCCGTCCTTCCACTTTTCCACCCTAACAATCAAACCCAAAAAGTAATCAATAGGAATGAAATGAAATTGAAATTTTTGCAATTAGTATTAGCATAGAATATGAAAATAACCATGGTTCCTTAATGATGGTTGAGAAGAAAGTCATGAGTTTAAAATATTTTATTAGTACAAAATTAATAACTAATTTTAATTGTTGATTAAGTATTAATTATTAATAATTGATTATTAATAATTAATTATTAAAATTAATTAATAATGTATAGAAATAATATTAAATAATTAAATAAAATTTTATTATTAATTAAAAATAATATTAATTATCAATTATAGTTTCAAACCCATGCAATGCAAGAAAAAACATTTATAAATAAGTAAATTCATATATAATATAGTTTTTTATTTTAAATTTTATAATATAAGTTTTTAACCTTATGAAAGTCTAATATTTGTATCTTTGATATTTTTATCTTTATTTATACATTAAAATAAAAAAATTTTATATTGGATATAGTTATGCAATTTTTGTAAAAGTTAGATAAAGTTCGTATTGTAATTTATTAATCCAATTAATTCATAAAGAAAATTCAAATGTTTTTTATTTGAAGAAATTGAAAATTTTCGCATTTTAAAATAAATTTAATTCCAATGTGATTTGAAAATTTACTCTTTATAATCCATTTAACTTAATCAATGTAAACACAAAATTAGTAAAAACATTCTATTTGTAATTTGACCTACATCTTGGTTTGAGAAATACAAACCAATGCTTTTTGCCGTTTGCATGGGAACATGAATACAAGGATGGAGTTACTAATAAATATAGCATAGAAAGAAAAATAGTGAAATAAAAATCTAAAAGTTGAATTATTAAAAGGATGCTTAGTAGAGCTATTTGCCTATTTTTAATAAATTGCTTAAGTAGTTTACATAAGTCATGTATTTTAAATCTCAAGTGATGACTCTCTAGATTTCATAGTCATTTGCCATAATGAAAAGCATCATCCTAGTTTTCTAGTAGGAGCAATTTTTACCATTAAATAGTGGTGGGGGGTTGTAGGGTGAAGAGGTTTCTTATATTGAAATGAGCCATTTTTAAAGGATCTTTCTACTCTAATGTGATTAATCTTAATCATAGAGCCTACTTTGATACCAATTATTGACTCAAATCAAAACTGAGAGAGGAGTGAATTGGTTTCTAAACTTTTTACTATCTATATATTTTTTTCTAGCTAGAAATTAATCTACACTATATGAGTAACAAACTATCGAACAATGAGTTACATAATGATTTATAAAGGTTCGGTACCCTTACTTATATCCTCTACTTTGAGAGCCTCCCAAGGATTTTTCATCACCAAATTCACTCACTTGAAAATGTAATAACCTCTCACTTTTGTATGTTCAAAAAGAAAACCTTCCTTTTTACCAAGCTCAAGGATAACTTTCCTTTTTCATGGGCTCAATGACAACCTACAATTTCCCTTTTGAAGGCTGAGGGAAACAATCTTTACAACAATTTTTTTTTGGCTTAAGAGCAAACCCTTAATTAACTAACTTCACTAGCAAATAAGCTTTCGTGGGAACACTCCTCTTTTATAATTTCAAGTATGAGTTTACAATGTAGATGAAGGATAACCTTCTACTAAAGTAAGATAAGAAACCTTTTAACTCTTGAAGGAATACTGTAGAGACAATTAATGTGAAGATCTAAGCCTTTTCTCTTCTTTTATTTTTTGACTTGAGGCTCTATGACGTCCCAGTCACCATACATTTACAATTCACTTTTTCCATTTCCACTTAACTTGATTAGATTTGCTTGTCAATGTCAATCATACTTTTCTTTCGTAAGCTTAATATCTAACAGCTCAATATGAATAATTCAATTTCAATAAAACAGACTAATGATACATGTATATATGTATCATCCGTTTCCTCAGGATCTCATACATCATCTTAACTTAAATCCCCGACATCTTATATACATTAATGTTAGTTGTACTGTACCATAGCTGAATTACAATTTACTTTGCATAATTACATAAGTATACCTTCTATACTACTTGGGAAGCGTCTCTCGAAGGTAAACTTTCAAGATCCACTCGGAGGCTCTTCTATCGAGAGCGAGGGATTACTTCAGATAGTTTGTATGAAAAATGTTCGTAAAAGGGTCAGTTTACGCTCAGTAAGAAAAATATGTAAAAAAGCGTACTATGCCTCTATATGCAGTTTTCCTACTTGGCTCTATAATGTCATGTAAAGCATTATAAAGCATGCATACATTGTATACTCCTTTTATGCATTGTTTGCAACCATGCATATTTCTTTCAATGGTTTAAGCAAACATACTTTCTTTAAATACATGCATCATCTTCTATCTTTAAAACATACTTTACATGCTTTTATAGCATAGCAGGCTTCGTATACTTCTTCAAAACATACTTCAAGTACTTCTTTCAAATATCATTTACATACATACATACTTCTCTTAAAAAATCTTATACTTTCTTGAAATCATACATCATATACTTCTTTTAAAACTTCTTATACAAGTACACCAAGTACTTTCGATTTCTTTATTCTTTGAAATCGCATATACATATAGTTTTTGATAATATAAAAACTATTTGTACTTTTATGGAGTTATGCACTGCATCATCATCATCATCATGTGGCGTACCCCATAGGGCCAGGAATCCTCCCTTAGCCGAACATGTAATATAGACAGATTGGCCAACTGTTGGTGGCTACAGTTAACACTAGTCAGGTGTCCTTCTGTAGCGACTGAGGCCTGACTTATGGTTCCTCAGCCCATAACATACATTATTTCAGGACTTGATCAGAGCCCTTACTAGAAAGATGAAAGTGCATAATCTCAAAACATATGCCATATAGCTTCTTGCCATGACATTTCATACTTTCTGAAAATAGGTTTGAAAACCTCTCTTCAAAACAGGGCAGTCGACTGGCCTCATAGAGTAGTCGGCTGCTGCTTCATACTTTCATTTATCGAAATTATTTTCATTTAAAATTTCGATATTTTCATCTTTGAAAACATATAAGGGCAGTCGACTAGTCCATATGGCAGTCGATTGGTTTTCAAACAGAATGCATTTTTGGCAAATAGCAGTCGACTGGTTTGAAACAGAATGCTTCTGGGTAAATAGCAGTCGACTGGCTTACATAGCAGTTGACTGGTTTGAGTCGATTTTCGAAAAACGGCGTTTTGGTTGTCTCTAGGCAGTCGACTTCCCTTTAAGGCAGTCGGCTGCTCCTAGCCTAATTGGTACTAGGAGACAAGTCCGAAAATGTCATTTTTCCTGCATGAAATCAGCTGGTGTTTCTTTCCAAACCACATACAAACATCATAAAACATGCGGACATAGCCGCCTTACGTCTGTTACATAAATTTCTTACCTCGATTACTTCGAGAACATGAAATCACTTGGTTCACCAACCCTAATCTTTTTCTTCTTCAAATCTGAAATCATCATATCAAAGCAAACCTTTAAATTAATCACTATACACATATCATATCAACTCAGTACAACTCCCTATCATGAACGAAATTGCAAGAATCATCTTCTTCTCTTACTTTCACTAGAAACCAATTTTCTAGATTTGAGATCTCCTCCAATACTTGGAATCAATCCACCAAACTTCGGATATCACTTAGTCTAGTGACAAGGATCAATTTTCGTTCAACTAGCTAAAGGGATCGATGGAGGAATAAGGTAGCTTGTCAAGGTAGCTATGGAAGGAGACTTGGAAGCTTGGAGAAATGGAGAGAACGAGAGGGAGAGGGCTGGAAAGAGTGGCTGCCGTAGGGGTGATGGCTGGGGGATGACTCATGCAACCTCATTTAATGCTCCCCTATCCAATATCATCTCATCTCAACCATGCTTTCCCTTGACCATTGACATTTGACTCTTTGACCCTTTTTAATTCTCTTCTTCCATTCTCATATCAGCCACACATATCACTTAATTATGAAAATCTGATATGGTTTTATCATCATCCAATTAAATCAATTCATCTTAACTTTTAACCATTATTATTTGACCATTCATTTAATTGGTCTTCTTTCTCCCATATAACACTTGTCTTTAGTTACACTTAATTTTCTGATATTAATTCTTTGCTCATACCTCAATTATTCTTATAACATCAATTTAATTTCCTTGACTATTAAATCTTCCATCTCATTACTTCTCCCATGTTCCATGCATCATTTTCCTTTCATAATTCTCATATCTATTTACTTCATTTAAGCCGAGTTACTTTACAATCATAGAGAATTCACATGAAATTGGGGGATTTCACAGGCTCTTTGCAAATGAGTATAACTTCAGATCTGGAACTTTGGCTCTCTGTTCATTTCGCTTCAAGCTTCTTGCTTTTATAGCCAAATTCAAGACCTTGGATATTGGAATAATTTTCTTGTTGGCAGTCATATAAATTTGACCATTGTAACTTGCTAGGCTTGATGTGTATTGACACTCCCTTAATGTATCAATACTTTTCAATGGAATCCTGCGAAAACAAAGTCAGTTGTATCAATACTTCCTTTAATTGTATCAATACCTAGAATAGAGCATTCGCTCCTATTTCAATGTCACAATAGTGTATCGATACTTTGTTGGTCCTGCCAATATTCAAATTCATATAGTATTAATACACATTCAATTGATATCAATACTTCCTTATAAAGCACATACAATTGGCTAAGGTAGAATGATTAATCTCTTGTTCAAATTTGCGTATGTAGTTTCTATCTTTATGATCAAATATATTTGTCTTTTCACACACATTAAGCATGATCATATAATATTCAAACAATCATCTTATTATGCTTATAATTAAAATTATATTCTACTTAATTTCTCTAAAGTCATATCAAAATTCTAGCTTTTCAAAGTTGACGGAGGTATATGTATTTTTGTGTCTTTTCTTTTAATTGAAACAAATAAAATAAAATTCTTTTTCTTCCTAGTTTGCCCTTATGGCTTTCGATTCTCCCTAGGGTGTGTTTGGTAAAGTGGAAAAGTGGAAGGATGGAAAGATGTGTGTGAAAAAAGTTGAAAGAAATGGTTTTTGTTAATGCTTGTTAGGAAAGAAAACTATGAGAAAAGAAAATAAGAAAAATTACATTTTTCTTTCTTTATTAACAAAATCAAATCATGTCAAATTAAAAAGATTAGTGGAGAAAAAAATGAAAGAGGTGTGATTCAAGTATGTATTATTACAAAATTATCATTTATTCTTTTAATTTTATTTGTTATCATAGTTTATTAATGGTAAAATGATAAATTAATATAATTTCTTTTAATTTTATTTGTTATCATAGTTTATTAATGGTATAATGATAAATTAATATAATTTGATTTTCTTTTCTTCCATTTTTCAACTCTACCAAGTAATAGAAAGAAAGAAAATTATATTTTCTTTCACATTTTTCATCTTTCCTAGCACACATAAAGAAAAAAATTAAGAGTGTGTTTGGTTAATGAAAATAAAGCTATTTTCTATTTTTATTTTCACAGAAAAAAGAAAACATGAGAGAAAACATGTTTGGTTAAAGAAATGGAAAATAAAATTTTAGAAAATGAAAATGAAAATGGGCTAAATTTAGAAAACAAAAAAAAAAGATGTTTTCATCATTTTCAATGAAAATAACTTGAGAGAAATGGAAAAGGAGAAAACACAGGCCTTTTAAAAATTTTTAAACTTTCACTTAAAGGTCCTAGGTTAGAAATGTCATATATGCAAAATTATATCTTTTATTAGGTTGATATATAAGGGTTTTTCTATTTATTTTTCATTTGTCGTTCCTTGTCTTCTGCCGTTAGCTGCTATTCCTCCTCTCTTGCTCACTCTATTTGATTTTTTGGAACTAAAAAGTCAACCAACATTGTCCATCAAACAGGTTCTTTTCTTCTAACTTTTCTCATTCTATTTTTGTCTGCTTTATAATTGAAGATTTTATTTATGTTGTTTGTGTAAGTGCTTTCTCGCTCACATGAATTGGTAATATAAACTGGAAAGTGGCATGGTAATGCCTAGAATGCTGAAAAAAGAAAATGGCTAAGAAATAATATACTTACTACACGCAGTCTTTGACTTGCTGGACTATGGAAACAAATCTGGAATAGTAGTTTAGGACTTTTAGGCCCTTAAATCTGAATAACTTGTGTTCCTATCTTTTTGGTTTGTTTATGTGGCTCTGTTTTTACTTTTTATTTCTTATTTTTTGTTAGTTCGACCAGATGTTGGATGTTTTAAGCTTCAAATGGCATCCACGATCAGCCACTATATTGTAAGGCAAATCTAGCCTTAATCACCGCTGTTTCGAGACCTTGCTCAACCCCTGAACTGTGTATGTACCAGTCACGTTTCAACATTGAAACTATGTTCATCTCACACATGCCCTGTTTTGTCTCAATCAGTCTTCATTTTCGCCTCTGTCTAAAGCCTCATGACAGCCACCAAAGGAACCCCTAATTTATGCCTACCCGTTTCCAAAGATGCCCTGTTTTCACGCATGAAACAACATCAAAATATCACCCTAAATTCAAGCCTCAAATGCCTTTGTTCTGCCCTCTAAACACTGCCCAAACAGCCATTGTTTCCCTTATTTTTTTCAGGCCTTGCACATCCCCTAAAATGCCCAAGGAACTCTGATAATAAAGGGTAGAGTTTTGAAAGGAAACTTTAGAAGCATAAGGATAGAGCATGTGAGAAGAGATAGCAATCAGGCAGCTCATGCTTTAACAAGATATGCTTTGCTGTCAAGTATTGAGTTGTACTGGGTGGAAGAATTTCCTATTATAAAGGACCTATTGAATAATGATCGTAATGTTACTTATTCCAATTAATAAAAGTTTGTTTTTCCCCAAAAAAAAAACCTCTCTTTTTCCTGGTTTATGTTGAAAAAAGCCAACAACCTTGCTTCTGACTTTTTGAATTTAGACTAGATTGAACCTAACCCGAATGGCATCTATCAAAATAATTCTAACACCAAAGTTTATTTTTATGTCAGTTTCTGTTTAACATACTGTTGAACTTACCAGCTGCGACTCTTCTTTCTTCCCTAATCAACTTTAATCTAGACGTTAGGAGGCTATGAATGGAGCATTAAAACCTTTGGATACTGCACATCGTCTTTTTGTTTCACTTAAAACAGTATGAGATTGCTTGCTTTTTTCCAAAGTTTATATATTGGATATTGTCCATGAACCTGGAATGGAAGTATGGTAAAAGATCAATCATCTCATCTAATGCCCTTGTGGGTATAAAATCAATCAAGTAATCAAAAGTTTTAGGCTTTCAACAATAAATTTTCCAAGCAAATTAATGATACAACCTCAACATAATTTCTTTGTCTTGTTTCCATAATTGTTACAAAGGACAGCATTGATAACAGCAAGGTGAAAATAAATGTAAAACTCAGAATGGACACCTCATGCAGTTTGAATTCTTTGTAACCAGTCCACATATCAAATTCTTTATTCTGTCTGCCATGATTATTTCGAAGAAGAAAATAAGTATAAACAGCAAGATGATAGTGACTCAAAAATTTGACAGTTGATTGATATCTTATGATTTTATCATTCGTGTTCATATATATCCTTGAAACCAGTCTACAAGTTGAATACCGTAAACTCATATCAATAACAGTCAAACTGTTAAGGGTTACTGGACAAGCAAGTATATTCGAAAGCTTGATAATATCATCACTATTATATCCTATTTCACTCAAAGATTAAATGTATGATCAACCTTGCCAAGCTTCATTAAGACATAATAAACAAATATAACCATTCAAATATTACAGACCTGTTATGCCTCTTCAGCTCACGCAATTCCTCCCCTATTACAGTGGCAGAAGCACCATGTTTCGGCCTGATTTTAGCCTTGAAACTCTTCAACTTGCCTTGGTTTCGGTCCTCACGCATGTAGCTTTAACTCTCTTGATTATCCTTTCTTCTCTTTTCAATTTTCAACAGAGGAGAGATTTTTTTTTCTTGTTTCCTGCCTATCACTTTCCTTTAAGTTTGCTTTATTTTATTTTATTTTATTTTTATAATAAATTCGCACGTTGCAGACCGATTTGGTGGGATTTACCCACCAAACCGAGACAAGCTTCCAAATGAATCTTGTCTTGCTATTTATTTATATATATTTTATATATAATATTTGTTTGTTACATATATATATATATATATTTATATGTTATATACATTGTTGGATTTATGTTCCTATTGTCTACTTATCATGTATTTCTTGATGATTAACTCATAAATCCTTATAAAACCATGGTTTCCATGCTTTAAATAAATTATATAACTTAGTTTCATACGCTTTACTAAATTTAATACTTGGAAATTTGAGTTTTAATTACCCTAAATTTGTATTGTTTCTATTTTGCCCGTGTGGACTTGTAATAGCATGACATATTTTATTATTAATATATGGTATTGATTGTTTTATTAATGATTGACTTGTCCTCTAAATAGTAGCTTAGATGAGAGGGAAAGGTAAAGAAGTTGATGCAAAAGATTGGCCAAAAGAAAAAGAGGCAACATTTATTCATCTCTTAGTTAGAAAAGTAAGAGAAGGAAAGTTGCAATCGTCTATGTTTAAAAAAGAATTGTGGTTAGAAATCAACAATGAGTTGCATGATATTATTGGAGTCGATTATGGTGTTGAAAGATTGAAGGGTAAGTTCAATCGAATGCGTACCATTTATCGTCATTTTTCTGAATTAATTGGACATACTAGAGTTAAATGGGATGTGACGTCCAATATTGTGAATGCAACACAAACAATTTGGGAAGACTTTTTTAAGGTAAAATTAATTTATATTTCTTTTTTCTCTTATAGATTATTAATATATGTTTATTAATCTTATGCGTTTGTTGTTTTGTTATGCAGAAACATAAAGATTTCAAAAAATTCAAAAAACAAGGTTGTGTAGAATATAAGTTGCTTGGTGAAATATTCAACACTACAACTGCAATTGGAAAGCTTCAACAATTATCTACCAAAGATCCATTATCTCCCACTGAAGAAAGGCGCTTGGAAGAAGAATTTTTATTTGGTTCTATGCATGTTGATTTTGGTGGTAATGGGTCAGAAGGTGAAGAGAATGGAAAAGATAAAAAGTGTAAGATGCATTCGATTCCTGGTGAGCGTCGATCTAGCAAGGTGAATAAAATGGAGAAGTTGGATTTAGTTTGGAGAAATGGGCGGATACATTAAGTGCAAAAGAAGAAGCTGCTAAAGCGAAAGCTAAGAGATATAGATCATCTACTGCTAGTGGAAGTACAGCTTCTGATTTTAATTTTGACTCTTTTTCTATAGGAAAATGCATGAGTCTTTTAGAAAAAATGGGAGGCGTTTCTTCATGTTCTTATAATAAAGCAATGGAGAAATTCACATCAGCAGAATGGAGGCAAATTTTTGTTAGAATGTCTGATGCAAGGCTAAGGGATTAGGTGGATAGCCTTATTTAATCCTAGTGTTTTAGCCTTAATTAATCCTAGTGTTTTAGTCTTATTTAATCCTAGTGTTTGTTATTTTGCTTGGTGAAATATTTTACTTATATTTTTATGTGATGTAATAATATTCTAACATTCTAGTGTGGAATACATGAAATTATTTATTATTATTGAGTGATTGATAAATTCTCTTTCAACTTTGTTATATTAACTGAAATTATTATAGCAGGTATAATGTGTTAATATAACATTGATATTTGTTATTTGTGCAGGTAATTATAATGAGTGTTAGCTCTAGTTCAGAAATTTCGTCTGATTTAGATGATGAGATGGCTCAATTTATACTTATAAAATATGCCTATAAGTATTACAAGACCTACTTGCCTAAGATGCCATGTAGGACTTCTATATTGAGTGGAAAGGCATATGTTATGGAGATTTTAGATGGAAATCCAACAGTATGTTATGAAATGTTTCGCATGAGAAAACATGTTTTCTTAAATTTTTGTGATAGGTTGAAAGTGGAACATCTTTTACATGATGAAAAAATGGTTTCTATGGAAGAAGTAGTTGCAATGTTTTTATATATAATTGGTCAAAATGAAAGACAAAGAGTTACAAGTGATCGATGTCAACATTCAACTGAAACTATTTCTGCATGGTTTCAAAAAGTTTTGCTTACTGTTTGTAAATTGGGAACTAAAATCATATGTCCAAGAGATCGAGGTGATGTTCAACCGGAAATTGCTAGAAATCCTAAATGGTTCCCATATTTCAAGGTATGTTATATAATACTATCTTTTTATAAATATTTTTTCTTTTTTTCTTTTAATAGAGAATCACATAATTTATATATATTTGTTGTTAATTAAGGATTGTATTGGAGCTATTGATGGAATTGAAATAGTGGCTTGGGTTCCTGCATCAAAGCAAGTTCCATTTCGAAATAGAAAGCAAAATATGTCGCAGAATGTAATGGTAGCTTGCTCTCATGACATGCTTTTTACATTTGTATGTGCTGGATGGGAGGGAATAGCTCATGACACAAGAGTTTTTGTTAATGCGGTACTAAATAATTCTGATGCATAATATTCTTTTCCAATGCCAAGTGCTGGTATGTTTTTAATTAATTTAATTTTTTTTCTAATAACTACTTAATTTGTAAATATTGTTCATCTAGTTTTCATACTTCTTAATATTGATATTACAGGTAAATATTATGTGGTGGATGCTGGATACCTGTCACGACCCGAAGACCGTGACTTTCACTTGATTCTTATACTTTTCTTAGTCTACAAATTTATGGACTAAATTTTTCTTTTTCATTTTAAGGTTTGTATTCGGTGTCAGTGTAGTTACTATATTATCTAGGTGACTTATAATCATTCCATTCAAATATTAAACAAACATGGAAACGGTTCTTAGTTACATCCCGACTTGTTAAACAGAAGATGTACTGTGCATCAATTTAAGTCTTACATGTAAACAAGTATTTTATAAGGAACATATACCTCAGAAGACTAGTACCAAGTCCATACAACGTCTACGATGCCCACTGAGCAGCTCACATGGCAGATGTTAACTTCATTAATCTGAAAGAGATGAAATTTAGTGGGGTGAGCAAAACCACGGCTCAGTAAGATACTAATATAAATACAAGAGTAGGATTATACTGCCTTAAACTGCAATGCTTAAAACTTGCAAGGATGCAATTACAGTTAATCCTTTCTCATCGATACATCTCATTATCACTTCTTATTTTCACTTTTCATTTCATAATCATACTTTGTATGCTATCATCTCATATCAATTCTCCTATTGTGGATCATGATCATGGTGGTACGAAGTCATAATTCTCTTCGTGTATTTCTATATTCCTGTTTCATATCATATCATTACATCATATTGATGAAATATCGCTACCACCGAATCATGATACTCTTCTTATTTTCTCCATGTTTAATGCAGATATCCTATCGAATTCACTTTACATTTAACAATCATATTCTCGTATTACATCAATTCATATCACTTATCGTCTGGGAATTTATGATCACGATAGAGTGAGATCAGAATTCTCTTCATATCAATCTCATGTTCATATATCATATCATCTCATGTCATCGTATAGATGGAACATCATTAACGTCGAGTCACGACATTCCTCATGGAATTCTCATGTGTTAAGCATATTATCATGTCAGGGTTTAATATGCAATTCATGTAATTTTTCTGTATAAACCGCTATTATCTCAAATCATATCATATATACTTTAGGACATGCTCAACATATGGATTTTCAATTCATTTCAAATTTGCCTTTAAGGCATGATAGAAACATGTTCAATTTCAGTTCATGTTTTCGTTTTTGGAGCATGTCTAAAACATGTGCGGTTTTAAAAACATTTTCATTTACTATGAGTTATATCGGCTCTAGAGTTCATATCAAATCAATATATACTCTAGACCGCATATCATTTTAAATTTGACACAAAATCGTATGTAAATCATGTAAGTGTCGAAATCATTATCATATACTTTTAAAACATATTCTGTAAATCATATCAGGTCCAGAGTTCATATCAAATCAAACTATACTCTAGACCGCATATCATGCCATGTTCGACACAAAATCACATATAAATCATATAAGTGTCGAAATCATATCTCATGGACTTTTAAAACATGTTTAAAACATGTACTGTTTCAAAACATATTTCATTTCAAATCTGTTTCATGTACAGTATAAATCATGTCAAGTCTAGAGTTCATATCAATAAAATCATACTCTAGACTTCATATCATATCGGTTAGAGACTAGGCTAGATCCCTATCATCTCTATCAATAAAGACCTAAATCACTGTAGCTAGCAGTGAAAATCATGTCACCGTCCCCTGGAAACCAACTAGGGCGCTATCTATGGCCATAGACCTCATCTCTCTCAGCCCCACTGATCAGGCGTGACTGAGACCTGTCCACGACTATTGTCGGACAAGCATCTCTCTGCCTAATGAGCAAAGCTCCAATTAGGCGGTTTCCACTATGCTTTATTAAATTTCATTCTTTTAGGGTGCCTACAGTCTCATAAAACATTTAAATCTTTAGTTTTTCTTTTTAAAATCATGTAAAGCATATGGTGAAGTTCTTTAAGAGGTTTCGTATATGAAAGTACGTATATACCATATACTTTCTTTTTTAAAGCTAATCTATACTTTATAGCATTTATATAAATGCTATTATAACATCTGAAAACTGTAGCAAATTATGCTTAAAAACAATGCTATGAAACCATTTCCGTATGTAATTTTGATAATAATTTCAAACGTCCATATAAGTAATACCTTCATCTAATACGGTGAAACAATTGATTTAACTTTATCACCATCAATCATTCGATTTCAAACTATCCTTCCGACACATCAGTAAATTAGTATTCAAATCATTCAAGATTCATTTCCTTCGGTATTCAGATTGTTCAATACTCTAATTATTTAATAACCAGATCACTTGGTATTCAAACCATTCGGTATTCAATATCCTTTTTCGATAATTATCGATTATAATAATCATTTGTACATTTTATTATCGATACTAGAACCACATCATCAGTGTGAATCCTCTTAGTATGTATGAGCATCTAAATATCATGTTTCCATATAGCCATCAGGATACTGAAATTATGAATTACTAATATCCTCATTCGATATCTATTTCAGAGTCGACATCGAAGATCATAGAACCACAAGATCAATAATTGCTTATCAAATCCATTTATGGTTCGACCTATTGGTACATATTCAGAATTTTCAACTTGCGGTTCAATTTCATTCACTATCATAAATCATATCACAATCCTCAATTCACTTTTCATATGGCCTGTAGAATGTAATATCATGCTGGAATTATCTATAAAACGTCCTCAATTCAATTCTTTGATTGGCAATTTGCCACTTAAAAGGATTTGCCAATTTCCACTATCAACATTGTTTCAATCATTTAAGTCGTCTTGCGACTATCCATATTATTGCAAAAATCTTAGTTCATACCACTAAGACGGTCCATTTATTTGAATCTATCAATTCCATAATCATCACTCGATTGATAATTCCACACTTCTATCATTTGACCGTCTAAATCACAACTTCAATTTTTTCTCTTTTAAGTTGCATCCTATAATCATCGTCACTTTTATCAATGATCCATCTAATAAATGATTTTACCTCAATCTCAACTTGATACTATTTGTGATATTAAAATTACTTGATTTATCAATTCTATAAAGTTTAAACCATATAATTCATCACATTATCGTTTTCAACGATCTATCTTCTCATCAATTTCAACATCAAACTCTTTCAGTAATACCATAAAATCCTTTTTAATATTTATTTTCAATAATCATCTCTAAGATTCCATTTATGTGAGAAACGTAATCTTTTTCCTCAGATATTTTCCTAAAAATTTCGGCAGCATAACGGCTTAATTTTTTCTAAGCCTCCTGCACGGAAAACAGTTTATAATGACAGCCGTTGATTCTCACATATTCTTTATCTCTTACTAAGACCTCCACCATCAATTGTGGGTCCTCTTAGCATATTTAAAATCAATTAAATAAATGCATCATATATAAAATCATAATTCCCACATACAATATAAAGCTACTAATGCTTTATAAAAGTATCTTACCTATTCGCCAAGCTTAGCGTACTTTTCGATTTCCGAGCCTTGCCGAACTCCACCATTCGTCTCATTTTCGTTTGCTACAATTTCAAAAATTGACATATATTTTCATTTAGAAAATAATCCAAGAATTTCTACTAAATTCCAGACATATAGCGAAAAAGGCTTTTAATTTTCCTTACCCATCTCTTCCTCTTCTTCTTCTTCCTTTTTCTTTTCCTTTTCCTTTTCCTTTTCCTTTTTCTTTTTTTTTCTTTTTTTTTTTTTTCTTTTCTTCTTTTTTTTCTTTTCTTTTCCTCTTTTTTTTTTCCTGAACCGGGTAGGGTCGGGTCGGGTTGACCTGGTCAAATCGGGTCGGGTTGACCGAGTCAGGCGGGTCGGATCGGGTCAGACCAGTTCCGCCGGTTCAATCTTCTGCTGGCCGGTTCGGTCACCAGCGGCCACCCATTCCGGCGGTTCAGCCACTCCACAGCTTGCCGAAGTTGCGAGGATGCTGGATCTGGTCTCCGTTTGGCCCCATCACCGGCGACGGCGCCGGATCTGGGTCCATTGGTTTCGGCCCCTTTTCCTTCTGTTTCTTCCTCCTTCCGCCGCCCTTTGCCTCGCCTGTAGCCTTTCTTTTCTTCCCTTCAGCTCCACCGAGCTTGGGGTTGGGGCGGCGGTGCCTAGACCGGCCGGCACCGCCACTTTCCTCTTTTCTCTTTTCCTCTTTTTCCTTCGGTTTTTCTCTTCTCCCATTTCCGCTTCGCTTCTGTTTTCTGCTTCGGGTCGCCGCCGGTCGTTTCTTCTCTTCCCCCTCGGCTCGCTGGCGACGACCCTCTCCTTCCTCCTCCTCTTTTGGCCGGCAGGGGCCGACGGTTTTTATTTGTCTTTCTCCTCTGTCTATAACAGAGGAGAAAGAAGAAGCTGGGAATCGGGTATCCCGATTCCCGCTTCTAAATTTCTTTTTTTTTTATTATATATAGTAATAACTATAATATATATATATATATATATAATCATTATACACCATAATTATATATATACACTATTCATAATATGTATCTAAATACATATTTTGTATCAAAATATATATTTATATATATACTTTTTACACTTGTAACATAAAATAATATTTATATTTATCTAAGGTATATTTATATAATATCATTATATAAATATATCAAAATATTTTTATTTCTTATTAAGTTTTGGATTTCTAAATATCCAAAAAATTATTTTCTCCATTTTCTTATTTAATTTGGATTTCCATTTATCCAAATTAAATTTCCTTCTTCATTTCTTATTTCAAATTTAATTTTCCTTTTCATTTCTTATTTAATTTGGATTTCAATTTGTCCAAATTAAATTTTTTCGGATACCTTATATCTATTTAGAAAATTCTCGGTCTTCACAATACCCAAACATACTTGGATTTTTAGCACCATTTTGTGGACAAAGATACCATGCACAAGACTTTATAAGTAGGCACCAACCTAGAGGGAAGGAGGAATTATTTAATATGAGGCATTCTTCTGTTCGTAATGTAATTGAATGAAGCATGGGAGTGCTTAAAAAAAATTTGCCATATTGAGGGATATGCCTAACTATCCTCTTAGAAAACAACGTTATATACCGAAAGCGTGTTGTACTATGCATAATTTCATTAGGTTGGAAGCTGAAAAAGATAAATTATTTGAAAAGGGTGAAAGAGAATACGTGCAAGAATTTGATGACACAGAAGCAACTTCTGCTAGTTCAAGCAACGAGCAAATTACATTTGATATGTCACAAACAGCTGAAATGGCTCAAGTTAGAGAAGAGATTGCAACATCTTTATGGAATAATTATAGTCAAAATTGAGATTTCAAAAACCCAAACTATTGGTTTGGAGGTGTTGTTAGTTGTTTGGTACTAAAATACATTTTAATAATTTGAATTATTGTGTTTATTTCATTTATAATTTATTTTTATTTATTAGTTACATTTTACTTTGTTTTCAAAAGTTGTAATTTAATTTAATTTTTTTGTTATTATTTTTCATATTTATTGTTTTGAAAATGTACATACCAAACACATTTTCTATATTTTTCAATTTCAAAAATAAGTTTTCATTTTCGTATGCCAAACAAGTTTTCCAAAATTCAGAAAACAGAAAATGAAAATAAAAAATGAAAACAGAAAATATTTTTATGAACCAAACGAAGCCTAATGTTTTCTATCTCTTCATTTTTTTCGTCCTTCCTATTTTTATTTCCACCCTATCAAGCAAAACCCCCATCCCCCATTTTTTGTTGTTGATCTTGTTGCTTTATAGACAAAGAAGTTTAATTTGATTGAAATAGGTTTCTTCTGGATTAAAACTTTCAATTAATTTCTGGGTTTATCCATATTTTAAATACAAAATTTGACTTTGGTTCAATTTTTTATTTTTCATTTTCATCTTTTTGGTTCAACTCCGCCTGTGTGAGTTAACGCAGCCGGTCCCAAGCCCGGGTAAAGGAGGATGGTGGCGATAGGTTTGGACAACCAGCCTTAAAAACTAGTCCAATCTCATGAAATGAACCAATATCAAAACATCGTTGGGGCGTCCCCTACACAGCGACACGCTGCATCGGAGCCCGGGTGTAGTGAAAAGTGGGCAAGGGTTGCTAGGTCGTCGTTCGGAAGTGACGCGCCACATCGACGCCTGGATGTGGTGTTAAATAGGCAAAGGTTCCCACACCATAATGGACGGGGGTGGGTAAAGAAGTTAGTCCATAACCATAAGCTTAGGTTAGGGTATTGGAATATAGGTACGCTTAGTGGTAAGTTAGGTGAGATTTGTGATGTTATGAGTAGGAGGAGGGTTAGCATCTTGTGTCTCCAAGAGACCAAATGGGTTGGGGAAAAGGCTAGAGAGATAGCACTTTGGCAATATAAGCTTTGGTACACAGGGAAAGATAGAGACCGAAATGGAGTAGGTATCATTATAGATAAAGAGTACCATAAGGATGTTGTACAGATTAAGAGACAAGGGGATAGGATTATTTTGGTTAAACTAGTTTTAGGAGAAGAAGTGTTGAATGTCATTAGCGTGTATGCACCCCAGATAGGACTTGATGAGGTTAGTAAACGACAGTTTTGGGAGGATTTAGATAAGATAGTACAAGAAGTACCCATAGGAGAAAACCTTTTTATTGGCGGTGATCTTAATGGACATGTAGGTACAAGTAGAGAGGGTTTTGAGAGAGTACATGGGGGTTTTAGTTATGGTGTAAGAAACGAGGGAGGAGATGCTATCTTAAATTTTGCTTTATCTTATGACCTAATCCTAGCAAATACATTGTTTAAGAAAAGAGATTCTCATCTTATAACCTTTAGAAGTGGACTAAGAGCAAGTCAGATAGATTTCTTTTTAACTAGGAGTAGGGATAGACATAGATGTTTGGATTGTAAGGTTATCCCAGGTAAGAGTGTTACCGCGCAACATAGACTCTTAGTTTTAGATATGAAGATAGATAGACAACATCGAAGAAACCAACAAAAAGGAATTGAACGGATTCGATGGTGGAAGCTAAAAGAAGATTGTCATACAACATGTAGAGATAGTTGGATTCAAAAAGAGGCTTGGACAGCAGAAGAGAACCCAAATGTAATGTGGAATAAGATGGCAAAATGCATTCGGGAGGTAGGCAAAGAGACATTAGGAGTATCAAACGGAAGAGTGCCGACTGGAAAGGACGCAACATGGTGGACTGCAGTAGTAAAAGATGCTATAAAGACTAAGCGAGAGCGTTACAAGGCTTTAAAGAAGAACAATACAGAAGAGAGTTTGTCGGAATATAAGGTAGCAAGAAAGGAGGCAAAGAAGGCTGTGGCAGAAGCTAAGACGAAGGTTGCGAAAGAGATCTACGACAAGTTGAACACAAAGGAGGGAGAGAAAAGGATATACAGATTGGCGCGAGCAAGAGAAAGGAGGAGTCGTGACCTAGGAGTCGTGAAATGTATTAAGGATGAGCATCAAAGAACTCTCGTTAAAGATAATGACATTAAGGACAGGTGGCAAGATTATTTTAACAAATTATTTAATAACGGACAAAATAAAGTTTTGGATAATATTTCGGTGCCTCTTAAGGATTTAAATCGGTGCTTTATGCGTAGAATCCAAGAGACAGAGGTAAAAGAAGCACTAAAGATGATGAAGAATGGAAAAGCTGTTAGACCTGATGACATCCCAATTGAAGTTTGGAAATGCCTTGGAGATGTAGGAGTTAGGTGGTTGACAAATCTATTTAATAAGATTTGGCACACTAACAAAATGCCAGAGGAATGGAGGAAGAGTGTCTTAGTACCTTTATATAAGAACAAGGGAGATATTCAAAGTTGCGCCAACTACCGAGGCATAAAATTGATGAGTCACACGATGAAACTATGGGAAAGAGTGATAGAACGGAGATTAAGAAAGAATGTAGAGATATCGGAGAATCAATTTGGTTTTATGCCGGGTCGATCAACTATGGAGGCAATATATTTGCTTAGACAACTTATGGAGCGCTTTCGATTAATGGGTAAAGATCTTCATATGGTCTTTATAGATTTGGAGAAAGCATATGATAAAGTGTCTAGGGAGGTACTCTGGTGGTCCTTAATGAAAAAAAGAGTTCCTTTGAAATATATTAAACTAATTAAGGACATGTATAGAGGCGCAAGGACACATGTGAGGACAGGTGGGGGGCAAACAAGTGAGTTTCCTATCATGGTGGGATTACACCAAGGGTCAGCGTTGAGTCCATTCTTGTTTACGGAAGTTATGGACGAACTGACAAAATCCATCCAGGATAAGGTGCCTTGGTGTATGATGTTTGCAGATGATATTGTCCTATGTGTGGAAACTAGAGCGGAGATCAATACAAAGTTGGAATTATGGAGACAAACGTTGGAATCAAAAGGATTTAAACTAAGCAGAGTGAAGACTGAATACATGGAGTGTAAATTCAGTTCTAACCGACTAGAAGAGCATGATGTAGTCAAGTTAGATGGGGTGGCGATACCTAAGCGGGATCATTTTCGATAGTTGGGATCAATAATACAGATGGATGGAGAGATTGATGGTGATGTGACCTATAAGATCCAGGCTAGATGGAGTAAGTGGAGAAGTGCTACAGGTGTGTTGTGCGATAAAGGAATCCCTACATGGTTGAAAGGCAAGTTTTATAGGACAGTTGTTAGACCAACATTGTTATATGGTAGTGAATGTTGGGCGACGAAGAGGCTACATACACAAAAGATGAGTGTAACAGAAATGAGAATGTTACGGTGGATATGTGGATATACAAGAAAGGATAGAATGAGAAATGATGATATTCGTAAGATGATTGGAGTGGTACCTATCAAAGACAAAATGTGTGAAAATCGTTTACGTTGGCTTGGACATGTAAGACGTAGACCTGTAGATGCTCCAGTTAGGAGAATAGAGGCTATGGATGTTGAGAGAAGGGTTAAGACTAGAGGAAGACCAAAAAAGACTTGGAAGGAAGTAGTTTGGAAAGACATGGAGGTTTTAGAATTAGATGAGCAAATGGCCTTAAATAGAAATCTATGGAGGCAGAGAATACATATGGACGATCTAACGTGATTTTAGATATTGGTTCATATAGCCTACCCCAATATATTGGGATAAAGGCTCTGATGATGATGATAATAATAACATTAATAATACTAAAAATAAAAAAATTATTAAAAAAATTAAATGGAGAAGGCCTTTGGGTTTTAGGCCCATATCATAATTCAAAGTTTAAAACAAAAATGGAGCCCAATAATCAAATCAAAGCCCATAATCAAATCAAAACCCAATTTTAAAGGTCAATTAGTCGATCTCAAAATGGAACAATTTTTGAACCAATTCGAGATTCAATTATCAAAAACATGAACTTTCATATCACATGAGATTCAATTTAATCTTAGAGTCGTATCAATATGAAACCAATAGACGCAAAAACATTACATATATTGAATAAAATGAGGTGTCTATGGGTATTACATTCTCTTCATTAAAAAAAAAAGGGAAAATTCTTGATTAATTAGTGAATAATCTACCAGCTAGCCTACTAAATTTATCAAGTACTGCAACTTTCTTTTATAGGTGGATGATGGAGTCGAGTTAGTTTGAGCTTGAATATAAGGGTTATAATATGTCATAACTTTTTGTTAATTACATGATCAAGAAAATAAAAATGTTCAATTATACACTGAATAAAAAGATATTCTCCATTCAAAAAAAAAGATATTCTTCCCAGCTCTGCATAATATAAAGCATCCAAGGTATACAAGAAAATCTATCGAAACAGTATGATGGAGCAAATTTAGCTTTACGGTTATTACCCTTTAATGAGAACGTTAAAAATTGAACATTCTACTCTTTCATGAAATTGAAAAAAAGGGCAAACCAGTGTTTCAAATAGCGGCCGCGAAATGAAATAGCGGCCGCTATCTAGCGGTAGCGGCGGTGGCCGCCACCGCTATTGACGAAATATCGGGTGTGAGTACGGATCACACCGGTAACGGCCGCTATTGGCCGTTACGAAACGCCCTAACGGAAGATAGCGGCAATAGCGGTCCGTTATCGCCGCTATCTTCCGTTTCAGTCGAACTATCAAAAAAAAAATTTCAAAACGTGGATACTGGACAGAAAACACAACAAAAAGTAGCATCAAAATCAAAATATCATCCTGAAAAAAATATACCCAGCCTCAATTAACAAAAAAACAAAGACAGATCACAAGATTCACAACAACCAACATAAGCAAGAGCCACCAAACAGACAGCAAGTAAGCACCACTGTAACACGACTCAAAATTTGAAAGGTAAGCAAGTAATTTTTATCTTTGAACTCAGATCTAGATCAGAGAAAAGGGTTTGTGAAGGGATCGACGAGGGCGAGCCGCGAGCGTGATGGCGACTGGTGAGGGTAGAGGCAGAGTGGGGTGGGTCGTGGGCGGCGTGGGTAGGCAGGCACCAGGCGCAGTGGGATCGTGGATGACTGGGAGGGCGTGGCATGGCCATGGCCCTGGGCAGCTCGCAGCCCTGGTGGTCTCTCGATTAATTGACACCGGCGTGAGGGATGACTGATCTGAGATCAGATCTGGCGCAGTGGCGCTGGCGGCTGGCGAAGTGAGAATCACAAGGCTGAGACTAAGGCGGCTGGTGGCCATAGAAGGTGAGGGGGAGGTGAGGTAAAACCGTGACAGTGAAAGGAAAAGAGGCTGTCGGGTTTGGGAGGATTGGGTTTTTTTTTATTTTAACTTTTTTTGTTTTGATACATGTGGTAAAAGAGGCTGACGAGATTGGGAGGGTTGGGTTTTTTTTTTTAATATTTTTGTTTTAATATATGTGGTAAATGGTAATTAGTAAAAGGTTTTGGTTTTAAATGTTTAATAATTTTTTTAGGAAACAATGTAACATTAAATGTTTAAGACTTAAAATTAGTTAATATGATGAATAATGATAAAAAATATTAGGTAATCTGAATTTCAAAAAAATTAGATAATGTCGAATTTAGATTATTAATTTAAATTTTTAAAATAAAATTTGTAGTGTAATTAAATATATGATATTAAATATTTTGTTAATATTCATAGAAATTCATATAGAAGAGGAAAAAAAAATATTGACATAATTAATTTAGATGAAAAAAAACTTGACAAAATTTAGATGAAAAAATTCCTTAATAATTTAGATAAAAATAATTAATGTTAAATAATTAGTACATTAATTGTTATTAGTACATAATTATTTATCTCTATTTTCAATATTTGCTATTTTTTAATTATCATAAGTAATTTTTTAAATATGAATGTGTTATTATAATTCAAAAAATTATGAATAACTTTGTTTCACATAAATAATAGACTTAAAATATCATAAATTACTTTAAAAATTATTGAATAAGACTTTACATGATTATAATTACAATTACTACATTTTCTATAAAATTGTGCAAAATCAAAAAAATTCACGACCGCGATGACCGCAATAACCGTCGCTATGTCCGCAACCGCGATAAACGCAACGCGACCGAAAACGCGACCGCGACCGCAATTTGAAACAATGGGGCAAACAACCTCAGTGCACAGTGGTTTTCAATTACTGTAAACCACCACAGAGCCATTGAATCTGAATTATTGTGCATGGAGGGACCATATAAGAGGGGTATGGCAGAGAAAAAGTGGAAAACAAAAACATAATCATTCTTTTGTCATTCGTTATCGTTTTCTTCTTTTGATAACTGGTTTCACATCAGTTGCCAAAGCACATGATCATTTTAACACAAGAATTTTATACTAGTCTAAATTTCGTCTAAATCAAGTTTGGAATTCGGATGATGCTTTTAGTTTCATTCCTTACTTGTAGGTCATTATTAAATCTGATCAACGTCCTCCTTTTCTCACATTTTTGGTCTGATATTGCTAATTTGTTTACCAATTTATTTAGTTTGTTATAATTATTTACTAATTTACTTAGTTTGAGTAATATTATTATCATAGTTACTTCTTCATGAAACATAATATGCAGATTATAATTGTAACTTTTAATAAAAATATACTATTAAAAAAAAGTTAACTTGTTTAATATATTGAATCAAGTAATGCCCCAGATTTATTAATATATAAATATCATATTTAACTTCTTTTGTTTTTCTAAACTCATGAATGAAGTACCTAGAATGGTTGGCTCATTGTTAGGTTACTTGGTTTGAATTTTATCGCTGTTGGCAATTGAAACGACCTTCCTTTTGGTCACCCCTAGCCCCCACGCCTCCAGAGAAAAGAAACAAACAAATAAAAAGGGAAGAATACAGCAAAGAGAAGACCCAAGATTGCCATTGCCTACACTGAAGCATTAGAAACCCAAAATCAAGAGACAATCAGAGCTGTTAGAAGTACAGATGGGGTATCTGAGTTTGCAATTAATATTTATTCTTACGTAAATTTGCCTCCCCTCATGTCAATCCAAATAACAAAGACAAAAACATAAGGTGCATGAAGTGTCTTTGAGTACCCATTTCAGCACGTGGTATCTTGTTTCCTTTTTCTTTTTCTTTTATATTGTCAGATTCTTATAGTACCTCATTTGGTGTTCTCACATGGCTAGTGGCCAATCTTATAGAAAAGAGATGCATATAATGATGAAGTAAAAAAAAAAAAATTTTTTTACCAAGTGGTTTGAAGAAGTTTAAAGTCGAAGTAACTTTTTTCTTTAAACATTTTGATATGGTTCGAATTTTAGAATCATTATTATTGAAAAGATTTTATCATTTATCACTCTTAATCCAAATAGGATTAATTTTAAACCATAAAACTGATGAGGATGCTTATAATTACAAAAAAAAAATTAGAATAAAGGTTTGACCTTAGCTATTTCTTTGGATGATTAGCTAGCAATCTCATATTATCAATAAGTCTATAGAAAAATAAAGAAATATAAATAACGGAGTACTAGCCAATGGATGATTCGTTGACTTAAAGGAAACTAATATTTAGGCGAAATGGAAATCTAAGATAAAAAATAAAGTAAAATGATTTCCATTTCCATTTCCATTTCCATTTCCATTTATTAAATTAAACTACTATTTATGCATTCCATCTTACAAAAATTAAAAATAAAAAAATACCGGCTCTGTATCATAGACTGTCCGTCCTCCCTAAATTAGTGTCTTAGTTTGACTTTTTCAGTAAAATATTTTCAAGTTTTTTAATGTTTTATTTATAAATTATTATGAATTAAAAAAATAAAAACCTCTTTCAAAACTTTGAATAAAACAATTTTCAATATATATTTGTTAAATTTTAATTTAATAAATTATTCAAAATAATTAAGATCAAATCTGAAAATTTTTTGTCATGAAAATCAAATTAAAGCAAGATTTAGGAAAGGAAGTGAATATATATTATATGTATACTGACCTAGTTAGTTTAAACAATTTAACTTAGGAAAGAAGTTCTATATATTCACCCAATTGGCGATTTGGCACCTAACTGCCAAGTATCGGCTCCAGTTTCTCCTGACAGATTTTATATATATATATATATATATATATATATATATATATGTCCTTTTAAATATATTTCAAATATTATTAAAATATTTATTTTTGTATTTATTATTTTAATATTTATATATTTGTTAAAATTAAAATTAAATAAAAATATTTTTATTTAATTAAATCATATCTTCAATCACATACATCAAATCGTAGTTAAACTCGAAAAATTTTGTCTGTGGATTGATTTGAGTCACCTATTGAAAACCATCTAACCTAAGAATAAGTTTATTTAAAAATATTTAAATTTCAAACACGCTCTCAAAAAGTATAAACTTAGATTTATTACTTGTCCAAATTTAAACTCTCTTGTATGTTATTTCTAATTCTACAAGAAAAAAAATCATTCCTCATTACAAAAGTCAAAGGGCAATCATTCCAAAGCCAAACATAGTATTATGGGCAAAGCTTTCATGACTAGTAGAACAAAGTTCAATTCGCATTCTAAATTGATACGTTAAAAGTTTTATTTCATTAGATGTCAGATGTAAATTTGTCATTTTTATTTAAAATGATAAATCAAATTTATAATGGGTCATACACTATTATGACTGTATTTTTATATGATTAAAAGTTATCAAAAATTAATAAAAAATAAAATTTTAGCCAAATTGTAAAGTATCGTGATGAAATTAAATGCATTGAAAGATAAATAATAAATTCCATCCATCATTCTAAATAATTTGATAAATCAAGTCGTATTTCATTTGATATCACAGTTAAGAAAGACAAGTGCATGGACCAATTTTAAAAGTTTGAATAGTTGGTTCCTAACCTTATAGTTATAATTAATTTCTAGGTTTGATCATCAGCTAGAACCCGAAATGGGTTTAAAGCTTTCTTCCCTACAAGTATACACAGTTTGAAGGTATGTACAGAGTTAATTTTATGCATCAAATACATTTTCATCATTAATTATTATTCTTTCTTTTTCTTCTCACCTTTGCCTATTAACCAGATTACTTTTATGCATCAAACACCTTCTTTCATCGACGATATTAACTTTTTGCAAAGTCGGTAGAATTATCCATTTCCCCTTTTGTTGATGCTAATACACCCACGGCTTCACCATTTTCATTTATTTATTTTTTGATGTAATTACAAGTATCCTCATTAGTTTTACGGTCTAAGATTAATTTTATTTGGGTCGAAAGTAATAAATGATAAAATCCTCCTAATAGTAACGACTCCGAAATTCAAACCATATCCAAATACTTGAAAAAGAAGTTCATTTCCACTTCTTCCAACCACATGTTGGTTTCACCATTTTTATTTATAAATTAGTAGACTCACCTATAATTAATAAGTCTATCTCAATATTATTGAGTTCATCAAATGTGCCAATGGTTTTTCCCTAAAACAAAAAGCTCAATATCATGTAAATTAAATTGATTAGAATTGTAAAAATAACCTTGAGAAAGGTGGCATTATTCCTTTTATTTGTTTTGCTTTTTCATAAACAATAGTATTTCTATATATAATCTTAAAGCAATTCACACTCATAAAAATTAATCCAATTGATAAATAGAGGGATTTTATTTTTTATTAATAAAAAAGCAAGAATAAAATCTTGACTATATGTTGCTGTAGGAAAGTATACACTTAAAATTGCTTAGACTTTAGAAAATTTCTTAATCTCATTATAAACAAAATAAAAAAAAATCTTGAAGCACAAGCTATATTTTTGTTGGGGTTTGTCTTGAATCTCATGTTGAAAGTATAAGAAAAGTTATAAAAGTTCTTCTCTTATAAATAATGTGTTAAGCTTGGTTTGTAAAGTATCCCAAAGAGTTGTAAACACAAATAGAATAGTTAGAATTTAGGCTATTATAAAGAGTGTAGTTGGGTTCTTTGGGTAGTTGGGCTTTGGGCTTTGTAAGGAGTCTGCAATTTTTTTCTTTTAAAAATTGCATAGTTATAATTATTTGATTGGTTATTAGTTTGATTGGATGGTTATAGGCCAAATTGGTTGGGCCAAACCACATTAAAAATTATTCTGTTTATTTTTACTTTTTTTCATTCTTGTGGGTGTTTAGTTTGAAAGATATTTTTCTCAACAAGTGGTATCAGAGCTGAAGGTTCTTGATCCTGTGAGAGGAGGAAAGCTATAGCTGAAATTATGTCTGGAGGTATACCTAAGTTTGAGATTCCTTTGTTTGATGGTAAAAGTAATTTTATGTTATGGTAATGTACGATTCAGGATCTTCTAGTGCAACAAGGTCTAGATTTGGCATTAGAAAAAAATAAGCCAGATGAAATGTTTGATAAGAATTGGGTTGGAATTCAAAAGAGGGCTGTGAGCACAATTAGATTGACACTTGCTCCAGAGATTAAGTATAATGTATTGATTGATACGACACCAACCGGATTGTGGAAGAAGCTGAGAGACATCTATGCATCAAAATCGTTAACAAATAGATTGTGTTTGAAGATAGATTTATATTCTCTGAAGATGGATGAAGGCACGAGTCTCCATGATTACCTGAATGAATTTAATAGACTAGTTTCACATTTACTGGCTATTGATTCTAAAGAATTGAAAGAAGAAGAGAATGCATCGCTGTTGTTGTCATCTTTGCCTAAGTCTTATGACTTTTAGTTCAGACTTTATTAGTAAGTAAAACTACTTTGACGTTGGATGATGTGATTGTTGTGTTGCGTGAGAATGAAAGATTTATAGGCAAAAAGATTCTTCATTTGCGGGAGGTGTACTAGTTGTTGTAGAAGGTTCTACTCGAGAGAAGACTAATGAGAGACATGGTGGATCAAGAGGGAGATCAAGATCAAGATTTAGATATTATAGTGAAGTGAAATGTTATTATTGTGGAGAGAAAGATCATATTCAAACACGCTGCAAGACATTAAGGGAGAATATGGCTGCATTCAAGAAGGCTCAGCAAAAGAGTGATGATGGAAAGAAGAATGAGACATGTGCTGCTCTGAGTGATATAGATGATGAGGTATTGGCAACTTCTTTAGATGGGTTTCATACTTATGAGAAAGATTTGGTTTTGGATTCAGTTGTGTCGATGCATATTTGCAATGATAAAGATCGGTTTGATGAATTGAAAGAGGTTGAAAGTTTAGGCAATATTGTGGTTGGGAATGGTAATAGAGTGAAGATTGAAGGTATTGGGAGTGTTCAACTCAAGCTTCATAATGGTGGTGTCAGGACTCTTCATAATGTGAGGTATGTGCCTAGTTTTAGCTACAATTTAATTTCTTTGGGTGAGTTAGCTTCACGTGGGTACACATATGTTGGTAATGATAATTGTTGCAAAGTATACAAGAATGGTGATTTAGTTCTGCAAGGAAAGAGGAATGAAAAACAATTATATTTGCTTAATGATGTGAAGGATAGAGTTGTTTCCAAGAGTAAGAAGATTCTAAGGTATGTTAATTTTTCAGATGTTGTCAAGCAATTCGGGGAGTTTGAGGATTCAAGTCAAGGGAGGATTTGTTGAGGTTTGTCTTGAATCCCATATTGAAAGTATAGGAGAAGTTATAAAGGCTCTTCTATTATAAATAATGTGTTAGACTTGATTTGTAAAGTATCCCAAAAAGTTGTAAACACCAATAAAATAGTTAAGATTTGGGCTATTATAAAGGGTGTAGTTGGGTTCTTTGGGTAATTGGGCTTTGGGCTTTGTAAGGAGTTTGCAATTTTTCTCTTCTAAAAATTACGTAGTTGTAATTATTTGATTGGTTATTAGTTAGATTGAGTGATTATAGGCCAATTTGGTTGGGCTAAACCACATTAAAAATTATTGTGTTTATTTTTGCTGTTTTTTTTATTTTTGTGGATGTTTGGTTTAAGTTTCCACATGAAAACTTTCATAAACTTAACATTGTGAGGTCAAAAATATGAAAGATTAATATTGTTACTTAGGTCAAAATGCTATTTTATTATTTTCTTTTAATTGTAATTCTAGCGTTTTACTTCATGGGATATGGATTTTAGATCATTCGAATGCAAGTAAAAATAACAATCCAAATTTGATTTAATAATTTTTATATATCATCACAAGTAGTGTCCGAATTACTATTTCAATTAAAATATATTATTATATTCAGGTGATCATAATTTTTACATGCCAGCTAGACATGTTAAATGAGTTAGATTGGACTGGAATCAACCTAGAATCAAACCGGCCCAATCGGCCTATAACCGAAACCCTTTAAGGGGGCAAGGTTTCGATTCCACTTCAATATTATCCATACCTAGATTGGAGTGGTTCCAATTTTTTTTTTTAAATTGGAACCAGATAATAGGTATAATCTGATCTAATTAAGGTATGGAACCAGTGATTTTAGACAAGTAATGACTACATAGTCGTTGCACTATCCTAGTATTTTGACCAGTTGATGTCAACTATTGCCCTTTTTTTTATTGTTTATTTCCTTTTTTCTCTTATAAATACCCCTTCCATCTCTCATTTTTTTTCTTCTCACAATCTCTCAATTTCTCTTCAATTCACTCATATTTTCTCAAATTTTCTTAAAATCACTCACATTATTTTCTTAAATTGCTCATATTCTTAAAGTCCCTTCTATTCTCTCTTGCAATTTATATTTATATTTATTTACGTAGAATTTTTTCAATATTATATATTTATTTACTTTCAATTTTTTTTTAAAAAAAATGTCAAGTATTTTTCGTTGATCAGCATTCGTCTCTTGTGTTCTTGCTCCTACTCTCATCTTTAAACTAGGGAATGAGTCTTTCAATGAATTTAAGTTTGATATTCGTATGAAGAAGGAGCTTCCAATTCCAACCTATGGTGGTCAAATACAATTATCTATTGTTGCCACTATCGCTACCAAATTATCCGAATTAGCATAGGAAAATAGAAATATAAATATTAGAAAATAATTATGTGTGTTAGTCTTAATGCTATTTTTTTTTTGGATTTTTTTATAATTTTTTTACAATGCTTAACAAGCACTAGCACTGTCAAAATAGATTGGCCCGGCCCAGGCCAGCTCTAATGGGACAGACCAAAAAGCCTTCTTCCTTAAATGGGTCTGAAAATGCAAGCTCATATCCAGCCCTAAGGACTAACAGGGTTAAATGGGTCTGCCCGTATTTTAAGAAATAAAAAATAATTTAAATTTACATTAACATCCCATTTTTTTAGTAAATATACAAAATAAAATTTTGAAATAAATTTTAAACAACCATTAAATAAATTCATATCAAATACAAAACATCAAGTCTTTAACATCATTTGAACATTACATATTAATTGTTTAACAACCATAATATAAATTATTTTAACAAACTTATTGTGACATCCTTGTCACTACCAATTACCATATAACTTTTTCTTTCACATACAACTTGATTAGGCTTGTTTGTCATTGTCATCTTTTCTTCTTCTTATACTTTATGCTTTATTGCTTATAGCATGATATCAAATTTCACATGAAATGTATTTTTCATATACGCATGCATCAAATACATCAGGATCTCAAATAACTTACCTAACCTATATCCCCAAACAAACTAATATACATTACTGTAGCACTGTACTGTACAATAGCTGAAGTACAAAACGAATGAGTATACCTTCAGGAATGATAAGGAAGCGTATCTCGAAGGTACACTATAATATCCCAAAAGTAAGCTCCTCTATCTGGAGCGGAATTCACTTCAAATAATCTGTATGAAAATTGATTGTAAAGGGGTGAGTTTATACTCAGTAAGAAATATATATAAAAGAGCTTACTATGTCACTATATGCTGGTTTCCTACTTGGTTCTATAATATCATGTGGAAACCTTTGAAATCAAATATCAAATCTTATAACTCATTTTTGTATAAGTAAATAAATCCAGTATTCAGATATTTGGGTAAATCAGATAATGGCATATGCATCATCATGTAAATTTCTTACATATATTCAATTTATTCAAATACTAGCATATGCCTTAAATCACTTGAAATCACATATACATATATCTTTAAGATAAAGCGGAGACTATTAAAATTTCAACAGAATCATGCACTAGATAATATCCCGTGAGGGCAGGTGGCGTACCCATGTAAGGGCCAGGAATCCTCTCTTAGCCAAACATATAACAGAGACAATTGGTCAATGTCGATAGACCATAGTGAACATTAGTTAGGTGACATCTGTGGCACTGAGGACCGGACTAGGGTTCCTCAGCCAAGTACATATACAGATACTGAGGACTTGATCAGAGTCTCTCAGTTAGATACAGATAATGCATGATCATCAAGTAGTCCATAGTCTCAAAACATTTGTCATATACTTCTTTGTTAACACAAATGTACATATTTAAAATAAGCCTTAAAACCTTATTTGCAAGCAGGGCAGTCAGCTGGTCTTATAGGGCAGTCGGCTGCTATCACATATCTTGATTTATTGAAATTACTTTCCTTTAATTTTCCAGATATTTCGAAAATATGAAAACACATGAGGTAGTTGACTGGTCCCATATGGCAGTCAACTGGTTTTGCAAATAGAATACTTCTGACAACATGGCAGTCGATTGGTCATATAGCAGTCGACTGGTTTTGAAACAGAATACTTTTTAAGTAAATAGCAGTCGACTGGTCATATAGCAGTCGATTATTTTTGAAACAGAATACTTTATGAAAAATAGCAGTCGACTGTCTTCTATAGGTTTTTCGAAAAATCTATGCTTTGGTTTTCTCTAGGCAGTCGGCTGCTCCTAGCAAATTGGTAACTAGGAGGAAAACTCGAATTTAACACTTCCTGTACTTCAAACAACTTTTGTTTAATCCCAAAACATGTAAAACATGCGAGCATAGTCACCATACGTCTGTTACATATATTCCTTACCTCAATAGCCAATAATCCACTAGCTTGGTTGCAAATCAACACTTTTCCTTTCAACTCTTTAAAGCTGCGATTGTCATATTAATTCCAACCTTTAACTTTCTTTTATTTTAATACCATAAGCATACTATACGAACATAACATAACTCCAAATCAAGGATGGAATTAAGAGAAACAATCTCTTCTCTTACCTTTGTTAGTGACCAAAATTGACAGCAACAAGATCTCCTTAAATACTTGGATTTAGTCTTCCAAATTCCAGGTATAGCTAAAGCTAGTGATGAGGAACGTTTTTTGTTGAGCAAGCTTAATGATTCAATGACAGAATCTAGGTGTTTGTCAAGGTGAATATTGAAAAAAACTTG
The DNA here is from genome assembly GCA_031772115.1 of Heritiera littoralis. Classification (NCBI taxonomy): domain Eukaryota; kingdom Viridiplantae; phylum Streptophyta; class Magnoliopsida; order Malvales; family Malvaceae; genus Heritiera; species Heritiera littoralis. The sequence continues at coordinate 2,813,740 of JAPDPK010000080.1, read as the reverse complement.
GAGAATTTATGGAGAAATTCCAATGGCTGCTGACTTTGTGATGGAAAGGATGATGACAATGCAATTTCATTTAATGCATATTAATCCTTCTACTCATCATTTTTGACCATTGGACGTTTGACTATTAATGGCTCTTATTTTCCATATGCCACATGTCCTTTAATTGCCAAAAATCTTATATTTATTTTATCATACTCCAATTATTCTCATAATATCAAAATTAATTTCCTTGACCATTTGACTATAAATTTTATTATTCCTCCCATGTCCCATATATCATTCATACATCAAAATTTCATATTTATTTACTTATTCCAAATTGGAATACTATACAATTATAGGAAAATTATAGAAAATTGGGGATTTCACACTTAGAGACTATAAGACATAACAAGTCTCAACAATATTAAAAAACAAAAACATGATAAATAGATTTCATGTCCATCTCTTCCAATTTCATCAAGTGTTAAGCACATTCAATCAACTCATTTTAGTGTGTGTATTTTCCCTGTATGAAGAAATAAGAAATCAAGAATTGAGATCTTTTAGCATTTTGGGCTTTGCTGTGTTGTGCGTTTCATGTGTATATAGGCATTTTTGCCTTAGACTTTAACTTTGGACCTTTCAATTAGTTTGCTTTAGCAATTATTTATTGTTCTATTATCTTGTGTATAATTTCCATTTCAATATAATTGCTTTGGCAAGGCCTTTTTGCCTTGTCGTTGTAGTATTGTATGTATATTGTTACATATTTAGCAATAGATTAGTAATAGTAAGCAGACTTAATTTTATATATTTTAATTTGATTAAAGATATTATACATGTAAATAATTTAAATAACAATAAAATTTCAATATAGTTAAAAAATTAAAAGTATTAAAAAATTAAATGGATCAACTCATTTAAGTTAGAGCCAAATCCGTTTAAGCCTGGGCCTAAATAGATCGAGCTTAAAAGTTTTTTTCTTAAATGTGCTACAAAAATAAAGCTCAAGTCCTAAAAATATGGATCATGCTGGGTCGATCCAATGAGCTTTGGCTCATTTTGATAGTGTTAACAAGCACAATTTCTGAAACTAATTTTTCTTTATAATAATATATTTTCATTAAAAGTTTCAATCTAAAAATAAATTAAAAAAATAAAGAAAATCTACCATATAATTTGTTGGTAACCTCTCGAACGTCATTTAGAGAAAAAAAAAAGACATGTCTACCTGTCTCAGAACAGCAGCAGCAGATTATTCTTCTTTAAAAAGTTTCCAGTAACTCCACTATGAAGGCCGGCTTTTCCTCCATAAAACTCTCCTCACGTCTCTTATTTGGTCTCTGTATTCGCCACTCACTGGCTCCTTCAATCCTCAAATCCCTGACAAACTCTTTCCGACTTGCTTGATTTTTGCTTTTTAGGTCCTTATTTCCTCTACATTCCTTTCCTTTTTCATGTCTTTATCTGAATGTAGTTTCCAATGTTTTAATGCATAACCTACAATCTTCTCTTTTTTTTCCTGTTTTAATCTTTCTGTTTCCGTATTTTCTTGTTTGCTTTGAAAGTGTCCAAGAAAATGGCTGTAGAACTTTGCTCAGACAATTCTGGTCTGAGTCCAAGGATTTCATTTTCTCACGATCTTTGTCATTTTGATGTTGTGCCCGTTGAGCAACGCCCTCTCAGATCAAAATATTCAGCCTTGAATTCCAGTATTGATTTCGATTTCTGTGTTCGTGAAAGCTTTGAACAAGACTCATCATCTGCAGATGAGCTTTTCTCTGATGGGAAAATCCTTCCTACTGAGATCAAGAAAAAGAATGTCCCCCCTAAACAATCTGATCAGTCTTCACCTCCACTGCCAGTGCCACGATCAAATTCTGTTCATGAGGATGCTACTATTGATGAGAATTTGAAGAAAGAAAGCTCGAAAGAGAACAAGATTACACGGGACGAAACGGGGGATGAAGTACATGAGAAGCAAAGTTCCAAGTCATTTTGGGGTTTCAGGAGAAGCAGCAGCTGGAATTGTGGAAGTGGATATGGCAGAAGCTTATGCCCTTTGCCACTTTTGTCAAGAAGCCATTCAACTGGCTCTACACCAAATGTTAAACAGGCTTCGGTTCTGAAAGATTCCCATAACCATAAGCAAAATTCTCATAAACATGCGGCTACTTTTTCTCACAAGTCTTCAACAAGTTATCGGAAGCCTCCATTGAGGAAGAGTTATAAACCTTATGGCAATGGTTTTCAAGTTAATCCTGTCCTGAATGTTCCTTCTGGAAATTTGTTTGGTTTAGGTTCAATCTTCTTCAATGGCAAAGATAAGAACCACAGGAAGAAATGACCCATGAATCACTCTCTAATCATAATTTTATGCCAACTTGGAGATTTGTATGATTGGGTCCTTTTTTTTCATTATCCTGTTCAAATTTGTGTTTGTTAATTACCATGTGAGTGTAGGAGAACTGAATGTAGTATGGATAGGAAAAAGAAAAGCAAAGACATTGATCTTAAGAAGACAAAAGAAGATAGATATGTCAAAGGATGGAGGGCCAGGGGAGAAGATATAATTCATGGCACATGCCTTGGAAAATAAAAAATGATAGGTAACCACCGCTTTCACAGTTGTTACATGATGTTTTTAAAGCCTTTCTCTTTCTCTTCTCAATGCTATTTCCTCAAGCATGATTTTCAGACCTCATTTTCTTTCTTTTTATAGGAATGGTGACTGCTATCTGGCCTGCAATGTTTCCTGACTTTCCGTTTGGAGAAAAAAAATACTGTTCGGAATTCATGCTGATGACTTAGTGATTCGGTTGGTTTCTGACTGTTGTTGTTTGAATTGAGAGATTGTGACAAACTAGCTGCTGTAATCTAAAGAATGAAAGTTCCCGCTCTACTTTCCATTTGCAAAGACAAGTCATATGCAGATAGACTTCCATAAAGAAGTATCATAAATTTTGATATAAATTGCAGAAGTGATTTCAATTTAATGATGACGTTTATGCTCGCTTGCAAATAAGATGGATCTACTGTTTTACCGTAGTTTTCATGGTTTGCAGATTTAAAGACTTGATCAAGATAATGGAGAGTTATCAGTGAGATTGATTGCCCTCAGAAATGATGTGATGAATGGTCTAAAGCAAAAAAGATGCCATGAATTGTACTTTAGTAGTTGTATTTTTCTTTTTATTCTAGATTCTAGTTCATATATGATTTATGCACTATTGATTTCATTACTGTTTGTCAAGCCAATCTTGAGCATAATTTATAAATGCTTGAGGAATATATAATTCTGGTTTTGGTTCTTGGCAAATCAAATCACTGATCATGTTTGGTTCTTTGGAACTTTTGTCACAATCTGTGTTGTGTAAATTTTTGTTTCAGCTTTCTATACTTCTAATAAACCTAAAGACATAATGAAAGGTACACCTAAGCTTGCCTTTGGTTAGGTGGCATGACTTTTACTTGGCCTTTGTCACCTTATGGTATAATAATTGATAAACTTATGTCAGTTTCATTGAACATCATAATAAATATTTAGGTAAGGCTAACGTGTGAGGTTAAGAGATCGGCAGAATTTGGAGATTGATTAAATCTTAAAACTGACTAAATTGATGCCCCTTGTTTGGTTGGTGAGAAAATAAAACCTTGCCAACTAAACTGCACTCAACATACTTTCTTGATTAGAAAAATAAGGAACAGAACAGAAGTAATCGGCAATATGTCCTTTTAATTATAGCTAGTATTACTATGGTAAGTCCAAGTGCAAACCTGCAATCATTCAGGAATTCATTGGTTCATTCATTTATAATTTGATTGTAGCCATAGGGTGTGTTTGATAAATCTCTGTTAATGGTTTTATTTTTTCAATACCTTTAATAAATCATTTAAAAAAATCACTTAATAGAATCTTTTCAATTTAAAAATATTGAAAATGTTAAGTAATTACTTGAGCTACTTAATATATTAAGTCAATTTTCTTTAAGAAAATAAATTTTATTTCATTACATTAATCTTATATTCTTTCCTTTTAATTAATTAATTAATTATTTATTTTTTTACTTTTATCTTTGAAATTAATTATGAAATCTTATCTTTACTTCATAAAAAATAATAATAAATTTACCAAACATTTAATTTTCAATAACACACCTAAAAATTTTTATATCATAAATTTCGTACTCAATTTTTTTCAAAACTAATAATTCAAATAAATTTTAGTGTTGAATTTCTTTAGTTTATCTAGTAACACCTTATTCTTATTGCAATTTCCTAAAGGAGACGGGGAGAATAAGTTGATCCTCTATATCAATCATGCATTTAAAGTTGCCTTGGTGAATACTTGAATTAAACCTCAAGCACCACTCATCTGATATCATTATTCAGCCACAATTAAACTTGGAAAAGAAAGCCTAACTTAACAAAATAAAGAAATTTAATGAGGCATTGAAACTTGAAAGTGACTTCCACAAAAGGAATTACAGTTTATCCTCTCTTTTATTCTCTTACCACCTTGAAGGCCATGTTTGTATTATATATGTTTTCCAACAGCAGCATAATCTTAATTGAACTAATATAATATCCTGTCCGGTTTATTCTTATTACTGTCACGGACTCACCGTTGTTTCAATCTTACAATCAATAATTTCTCGAATAAAGCCTGAAACATAATTGACTGATGGAGGAACCATGCTGTTCTATACAAATTAAGAGTATGCCAAAGCACAAAAGTTGATGGAATGGGAACATGTAAACTCAAGGCTTTTAAGTATTTTAACCTTTGCGTTTGCAACATGCATAGTCTCATCTAATCATCCATCAGAACTTGCTATAGGTATCAGCCTCGAAAGGTTGTAGCATAAACCATTAGTTTCGGTTTAGAGTTGGTTGCAAGATCTTTCTAGGACGTTCGGCTTCAGAAACCTTAAGGCACATAAGCCTGTTAAAGCATGATTGGAAAAAAAAAAAGAGACAAAAGATAAAAGCCCTAAGACATAAAGGAAGAACAAGATGGCAAACTAGATTGAAGGGAAGAAGAGGGCGACAATTTTAGCAGCAAACTTGTATGAAGGCTGGATCTCTAAATTAAAAAAAAAAATGTTGGAGTGACCGGAAACGCGGAAATTATAAAAAGAGGAAAAAATGTTACGATTTTTCAATTAGTAGATTACTATTAATTGGTAAATTTAAATTTTAATAAAACAAGCTAATAATTTAGTACTAGTGTGAAAACATGTAAATAAGCCCAATCGAGTAATTGTGATCGAAATGTATAGGTTTTTGTGGGAAAACTTTTAGGTTTAACTACAAATATAAGACTAAGTCCCCTCTTTCACTTCTCAACCTATTTGTATTTGCATATTGAGAGCCACTTTAAAAGAGAAGTAGAAGAGAAAGATCTGCTATTAGAAATGTGTCTTCAAGTTCTATAATGTCTGTCAAAAAAAGTACGCTTAATTAAATTTTTAATATCTATTGTGTTCTAATTATTACATAATAAATTGTTTGAATGATCTTACATATGGTATCAAGAGCTAAGTTTATGTGAAATTAGAATCAAGAGAGATTTTTACTGTTCATCACAAAAAAAAGGGTTTGGGTGTTGATTTTTGACAAGAAAATCCTTGTATTACGAAAAGATTTTCAAATCAAACCTTGGGGCCTTTAATACCCATTCAATAAGGATCAAAATTATGTTGATGATTTTCGTTAAGTTGTTTCAAAGAAAAAGAAATCTAAAAACAAAGTCTTTAAATAAAGCTTTAATGAAAAATTGAAATTTAATTTAAATACTAAGCTTTTATATGTTTTTATTCGATTTAATGTCCAAGAACAATTCATGATTGATTGAATAAATGAATCAAAGGTTTTAACTGAATAAATTTTGGTTTTGATTGAAAAATAAAAAGGAAAACGCAAACAGGTCATATGTCGGTTCTGCAAATCGTCTTGTTTGATCAAATTGATCACGTTTTTTAGTGTTCTAATGAGTTTTTCAATATGGGTTTTGTAAAACAATCAGTTAATTGAGTTTTAAATGAATTAATTTGATGGAAAACCATGAAAAGGCTTAAAATAGGGGTTTGAATAATGAAACACTCGAATAGGTCTGGTTTTGGTGGATATGGGTTGGGAAAGACTTAACTAGAGGAAGAATACCTAAAAGTCGGCCGCTGCAAGGCCCACGCGCACAGGGTCGTGCATATGGGCCCATTCCAGGCCCCTTTTGGGCCCTATTTTCTCTTATCGGCTTGAAATTTTATTTTTTATTTTTATATTATATTTTTGAAATTTTTTATAATCATTAAATACTTATTATTTAATATTTATGATTATTCTAGAAATTATTAAATACCATGCACTTGTTTTCTGTTGTTTTATTTCATGATAAAATATTTAGTACTGTTTTGAATCTAAATACAGTATGCACTCTCCTTGTTTGAATGAATAAATTTGTGTACTCTCAGCTTGTATTTAGTGCATAATTAGGGAAAAATTATTAAAAGAATAACTTCAAGTTAAGTTCAAGATTTTGAGGTTTTAAATACAACACATAGTAATTTAATGACTTATTAAGATATATCTAGGACTTGTGTCTCAGCAAGAATAGTTCACTACATACATTAGGTAAAGTATGTAGGATAATTATTTGGGCAATTCTTTATTTTTCTCGAATTAATAAAATTTTTGTTAGTTGATATGAATGCTTGGCTGCCAAAGTGGTCATTTGTTGATATTAATGATTATTTTATTAATCACAAGGATTCGAGATGATTCTTAAGTTAGTTTATACAATTGCTGTCAAAAGGGGGTTATTGTGTGAAATAATCTGGAATGAGACATAAAGCATTGAATTGAGGGTACACCAGTGTAGAAAGATTATGTACCTAAAAGGCATATTTTTTCAAAATTAAGATTTTCTCATGTTAGCTTTATGTGAAAGGTACTTATCAATATGTTGCATTCGCTGTCCAAAGAGGAGTTTGTGGTGATACTTCTAGGCTTTTCAATTTTTATTAAGATATGACAAATTATTGAAGTCTATCTTGTTAATTGCCTGATAACTAATAGTTGCATTTATTGTCTTGATCGGTGACCATTATTGTAGATAGGTGCATTAGTATCATAGAGGTTTTGAATGGGTCCAACTTTAAGAAATGGAATAAGGACTTGTGTTTTGCTCTGGTTATGGCTAAAATAGATGCAGTATTACATGTTCCGGAGCTTGTGGTAATTACCAATGAAAGCACTGTTGAACAAAAGGCATCGTTTGAAAAGTGGGATAAAGCTAATCCCATGTGTTTGTATGAAATTAAGAAGATTGTCTTTGAGCATCTTTTGAGTCGGTTGGATTCGATTGAGAATGCTAAGAAGCTTATGATGCTATATGTGCAAGATACAAGAAGTCCAGTAAGTCTGAGGCTGGGAACCTTATGAACGAGCTAACAAGTATGAGGTATGATAGAACTAAAGGTGTTAGAGATTTTATTATGAAAATTGTTCACATTCAAACTAAGTTGCAATCCAATGATATAATCCTTCTTGATAAATCCATTGTTCACCATGCTCTTAATGCCTTACCCATTAATTCACCCAAGTCAAAACTACCTATAATGCTATGGATAATGTTTGGAGTATTAATGACCTTATCTCTAAAAATGTCTCTGAGGAAGAAAAACTCAAGAAGAAAAAGAGTGATGTTGCCTTAGTAACAACTCATTCCAAACCAAACTCTCGCAAAAATTTTAGAAAACCTTGGAATTCTAAGTCTACTGCTTCTAAGAGATTTCAGGACAACAAATGGCATGGTAATGGTCAGACCAAAGATTTAAGAGGTCCTAATGCTATCATTAAGAAAGATATTAAGTGTTTCTCATGCAAGAAGAAGAGTCATATGAAGCGAGATTGCTATAAATACAAAAATTGGTTACAAAAACATAATAAACAAGAAAGTAATCCACTTGCTTTCATTTATTTTGAATCCTGTTTTGTTAGTGCCCCACCTAATTCATGGTAGCTTGATAGTGGTGCAACTACTACGTTGCCATTACATTGCAAGGGTTCACAAGAAAACGGAAGCCAAGTGATAAAGAGTCCAAGCTTAGAGTCGAAAATGATGCTAAAGTAGAAGCTGATTTCATAAGAATAATTAGTTTGAACTTCAAGTCTGGCTTTCAACTTTTTTTGGAAAATGTTTTGTGTGCCATCTTTTAGACGAAACTTAATTTCAATATATATTTTGGATAAATTTGGATATTGTTTTGAGATTGGAAATGGAAAAGTCAATCTTATTTTGAATTCTGAAATTATGGGAATGTTTTTGCTTGTTGACAATTTATATAGATTGAGTTTGGCTCCTAATAAGGAATATTGTTGCATGAATGTTGAAAACATAGTATCTAAAAGGTACTCTTAAAGATATGATGAGGAGCATGATAAGCAAAACTAAACTTCTTGAGTCTCTTTGGGGTGAAGCCATTAAACCACCTTATACATCTTTAATAAAGTCCCTAACAAATTCGTTCCTAAAACTCCTTCTAAATTGTAGACAGGTAGGAAACCTAATCTAAACCATTTTAGAGTTTGTGGTTGTCCAACAGAAGTTAGAATCTATAACCCTTCAAAAAGATAGACTGAACCAAAGACTACTCGTTGCTATTTCATAAGATACTTAGATCATTCTAAGGGATACCTGTTCTTTTGTCCTACTAGTGGAACCAAAATTATAAACTCTCAGGTGACAAAATTTTTAGAATTGAATGTTGCTAATCGTGATGTCAAAGATCAAGTTGTCAATGAGGAAGAACCTATTAGATATGTTGACATTTCCCTACTTGTTTCTCATAATGATGATTTGCTTATGATTGATGAGATAGTAAACCATGAGAAACTAGATGCAAATCACTTAAATCCTGATGCTTATCCTGCTAATGTTTCTCAAAATCAAAGAGTTGAGAATAAGATGCCTTTAAGGAGATCTATTAAGGATAGGAGATCTGCTATTTCAAATGACTATGTAGTTTATCTTAGGGAAAGTGATTATGACATTAGTCATGTAATAGATCATGTGACCTTTAATGATGCTATTAGTTGTTCTCAATCGCAAATATGGATGGATGCAATGAAAGATGAGATAGATTCCAAGGCATGGAATGGAATATGAGAAGTTGTTGAGCTTCCAAAAGAATGTAAGCTGATAGGTTGTAAATGGGTGTATAAAAATAAGAAAGGTTCTAAGGGAAAGATTTAAAGATTCAAGGCTAGATTGGTGGCTAAAGGGTTCACTCAAAGAGAGGGTGTAGATTATAATGAGACATTTTCACCAGTTTCTATCAAAGATTCCTTTAGAATTATCATGGCTTTGGTTGCCCGCTTTGATTTGGAACTTCATCAAATGGATGTAAAGACAACCTTCTTGAATGGTGATCTTAAGGAGGAGGTTTACATAGTATAACCCAAAGGTTTTAAAGAGCCTGAGATAGAACATTTAGTTTACCGACTTAAGAAATCTATTTATGGTTTGAAACAATCTTCTTGACAGTGATTCTTAAAATTTGATGAGGAAGTTACATCTATTGGTTTTGAGGAAAATAAAGTTGACTAATGCATATATCTCCAGATCAATAGGAGTAAGTAAATATTTCCTGTGTTGTACGTGGATGATATTTTACTAGCATGTATTGATGTTGAGCTGTTGCATGAGACTAAACAATTGTTGTCTAAGACTTTTGATATAAAAGATCTTGGGAAGGAATTCTTTGTTCTTGGAATAGAGATTCATAAAGATAGATCTCAAAGTTTATTGGGATTTTCACAGAGAGCTTACATTGATTGCGTGCTCCATGGATTTAATATGGAGAATTGTAAAGGTGGAGAAACACTTATTGTGAAAGGTGACAAATTAATCTCAATCAGTGTCCGAAGAATGATTTGGAGAGAGAATCCATGAAAGATATACCTTAATTTAGTGCGTATGCTCAAGTTTGCACTCGATTGGATATAACTTTTACAATAAGGCTTCTTGGTAGGTATTTATCAAACCCTGATATTGGGTTGCTGTAAAGAAAGTCATGGGGTACTTGTAGAAGACTAAGGACTACATGTTGGTGTGCATAAAAGTAGAATATTAAGATAGTTAGTTATACAAATTCTGACTTCACTGGATGTCAAGATGACGTGAAGTCTACTTGAAGTTATATTTCCTAGAAGAGCGTTAAGCAAACACTTTTAGCTTCTTCCACTGTGGAGGCTGAGTTTGTTGCATGTTATGGGGCTGCTAAACAGGCTATTTGGCTTAAGAACCTCGTCTCAAGACTTAATATCATTGATTTTATCTTTAGACTGCTTAAGATTTATTGTGATAATAAATCTGTAGTTTTGTTCTCTAAGAACAATAAGAGTACTAGTGGATCTAAGCATATAGAGATTAAATATCTCAAGGTCAAAGACTTTGTGAAAAATTGAGAGACTTTGTGAAAAATAGTGACATTATTGTTGAGTATATTGATACTAATAGCATGGTTGTTGATCCTTTGACTAAAGGATTGAGACTTAGTGTATTTCGTAAACATGTTGATAGCATAGGTATTTTGGGTCCTTTAATATATTGGTTTAGTGGAAATGTGTTGCTTACGATTAAACACTCATATTTATCTTACATCATGCTATGTTGAGACCTCATAATGTTTGGAACATTTATATGTGACGTTTCACTTTATATATGTTAATTTGATTATCATCATTGATTTATTGTGCTAGTGTGTTGATATCTTGTACAGTTACATTTGAGAATTTGTGAAATTGACTTTGTGTCAATGGGATATATCTTGGTAAATAATACCGTTTGATAACTTTAAGAAAAAGGAATGGAGACATATCGGCACGTCTGGTTGCCAAATAGATTTCTTGGTGAGTTAAGGAGATATCGGAGGACTGACAATGAAAGTAACACATTTGATCACTATTGGGTGTTATTTTCTTGCTATATAGCCACACTAAGATCCATTTTTGATGTGGTCACTAGTATTTGTAACCATGGATTAGTTTTGTGTCAATAAAGATAAAATCACCGCCATGATTTGGTATTAGATGGTCTTATTGAACAAGATTGTTAAAATGTTGTTTCTAAGGACTAAATGTTTTCAAAATCGTGGTCACGTCAAAAGCAAAGTAAATTAGCCTGGTGTCTTGTTTTCTAAAATATAAATTTCTTAAATTTAAAACCCTAATTAATATTATCCGAGTGGGAGAACTTTAGGATATTCCAATTAGTGGACTACTATTAATTGGTAAATTTAAGTTTTAATAAAACAGACTAATAATTTAGTCTTAGTATGAAAACAAGCAAGTAAGCCTAATTGAGTAATTGTGATCAACATGTACGGGCTTTTGCAAGTTTTATTGAGTCAGTATGGTATGGTGGTTGTGTAGGCTTGGAACTTAATAATCATTGATGGGGGACTGTTAGGTTTAACTACAACTATAAAACTAGATCACCTCTTCACTTCTCTATGTTTTGGTATCTTCCTATTGAGAGCCACCATAAAAAAGAAGTAAAAAAGGAAGATCTGCTTGTCAGAAACATGTCTTCAAATTTTACAATATCTGCTAAAAAAGGTACGCTTAATTAAATGTTTAATATCTCTTGTATTCTAATTTTTGCATAAGTAATTGTTTAAATGATCTTACAAGAAAAGCTTTAGGGATTTTAAGGGAAAATAAAAGTTAAATTAGTAATGACCTCATTTTTATATTAATATAAAATGATAATTTGTAAACTATCTGAATATGTTATCTAATTAATTCTTTTTTATATCTTCCAATTTTAATTAATGATTTAGATTAATTGTACCTAATGTTAATATTATTATTCATCAACCTTAAAATAATGTCAAAATCTCTAAATTTAGTGTGGACACCCTTACATATATTGTTCATTCAACATTAGCAAAATCTAGCATCAATATCCTTAGCCGACAAAATTTTTTTATTTGCCAAGTAGATTTGTCGTAGGAAATATCATAAAAGCTAGATTACAGCAAGCTCATTAGCCTTGTAATTCAACAATTATATTTGAACAAGAAATTAGCGCAAAAAGCTTTTTCACATATAATAATGACACAAGCAAAAAAGTGTTAATCCCTACCACTGAGATTATTGATTAACGACAAGGACTTTGTTTGTAATTAGGAAATTTTATTTCTCGACTTCTTATTGATGTTTTATTTAGAATTACAAGCCTTTTCTTGGCCACACCATCTAACCACAATCTAAGAGAACTTTAGAAATAAAAGAAGAAATGACTTGAGAGACATTAACATAACCTTTGATTGAACACATTTAATTTAAATATTTAATACTTTTTTTGTTTTTAGAGAAATATTTGATAATTGATGTGGAGGTCGGGTCATTTGAATTCGAACCCAAATTTTATAGTGTCACATCCCGTGACCACATTTTTCACTTTTTTCTACACAACTTATCCAGTTGGGCTGGCTGTGATACTTCACTTTTCATATTCATTTAATTGTTAAATATAAAATTTATATTATTAATTACATCCCCTATTTTAATGCTCAAGAAAGTAGTACTGAAAGTAAGTCTAAATACAGAAAATAAATGATCATACCTTATAGTGTAAATCAAGCTGTCGCAGTGTCTCCAAATGCGCAGCTCGTAACCCTCATATGTCAGATCTCTTAGTCCTCGAAAATCTGAAATGTTAATATTAAGGGGTGAGCAAACCACAGCTCAGTAAGAGAGTTATATGCAACACTTGATATTCAGCTACCTATATGCTGAAAATAAATTGTTTTTACTTTCTTTAAAGCTTCCTAGTTGGCTCTAGGCTCACATGTAGGAAGGATACTACAGTCGGCTAGGGATCCGGATGGAGTAAGGCAGGTATTTTAGAATACCTGTCTTATCCCGGAACCTAGAAGCAACTGTAGAGAGTATATTCCTTATTCTCAAAACGATATAATTTTCATTTTCACAGAGTAAACCACTTATTTCTTTTTACTTCTGTACAATTTAAAACACGTTACAGCTCAGTAATAAAATAGTGGTTTCCTTCAGTACAGTTAAAACACATGACAGTATAGTAGCAAAATTTGTAGTTTACTTTCTTTCTCATCAGTACAGTAATCGTATCTTACAGTTCAGTAAAACAGTAATATTCAATACAGTGCCATTCGGTAAAACAGTATTTTGCAAATTAGTAAAACAATATCTTGATACGTTTTAGTTAGTAAACAGTAAACAATAGCTACCAATTCAGTAAACAGTATACGGTAGCTTTCAGTTCATTATCATGGAGACCAGGCAACACCCTACATATATCATGCTATAATAAAATCATCCCAAATAGGGGAAACACATGAGATCTACGGCCATAGTCTATGGGGTCCTCAGTGTGCACTGATCAGGTGTCCACTGGGACGCTGATAATAGGATCAGTATCTATCAGCACTAACACGTGACACGTGAGCATGATATGGGACCTAACAGTCTCAAAACAGTAAACACGTGATATAAACCCCATTTATGAAATCAATTTCATTGAATATAAATTCAATCAATCCACAAATATTCATAAGGAAAATATTTTCATCTTATGAATAACAATTTGTAAAATATTCATACTGGGGTCATCATTCCCGAAAACGTTCTAAATATTATAGAACAGTATAAATCACATTTTCCATAAGGTGAAAACAGTTTATAAAAAAATCACTGTAAAATATAAAAGGTCATAACTGTCCTTTTTCATCGTAAAACACATACGCACGCTTTTCCGTGCTTGCTATCGAAAACATGATTTTCAAAGTTATCGGGATTCAAATTAATTATTTTTATGATTTATGAAAAATTAAAATATTTATTTTCCAAATCAACACTCCCGTCCCGTGTTCTCTTTGTAAACACATGCGGAGACCTTTTAGTCTCAAGACACTGTTTTCCACCTTTAATTACCTTTATGGAATTTTCTATAAACACTTATTTCCACAATTGAACCCATAAGGTTATTTATAAAATCAAGTGAATATTTGAAGAAATATTATTAAAATATTCACTTTGGTCCTTTTCGTTTTTCACCTTGTTTCACGTGAAATATCACCTATCGGGATAAATTTAGGTGATTTTCTTTTTTCACCATTTTCAAAAACATGAATATTTCAAAATTAAATATCACTATATTCATGTTTTATGAAATTTACTTAATTTCTCGATTTTCGTACCCGAAAATCGATTCACGTGAAATCAAATCTTTTATTTTGGTTTTCGATGATTTTTGGTAAATTTCAATAATTTTTTTGATAATTTTTTTGGTAGTATAACGGCTGCCGATTTGGCTAGCCTCCTGCATGAAAAATATAGTTTAAATCTCAATCGGTAAATCACCACAATTTTCCAACCAATCATTATCAATAGCATTTATAAAATTAAATGCATAATTTAAAACATGTGTGCTGAATATCCCTACAGGCTGCACATGTCTCCTTTACTTGTCTCGGGTCGGCGACTGCCTCTCGAAGATCGCGCCCGTGTTCACCTCGCCCGATTCCATCGGCTCGATTATCGAGGGAATTTTCTGGAAATTAAAATTCTAAAATTTAGAATTTTTTTCATAATTATTTAAATAAATTATTTATTTAAATAATTTATCACTTTTCGGGATTTCTTACCGATTCCCGTAATTCTCGAGTTTCCGAATTCTCTGGATTTCCCGTAATTTTTGAAATTCTCCTTTTTTCCTCTCTTTTTCTTCTTTTCCTCTTTTTCTTCCTTTTCCTCTTTTCTTTCCTTTCTCTTTCTTTTCTTTTTCTTTTTCTTTTTTTTCCTTTTCTTTTCTTTTTCCTCTTCCTTTCCTGTCAGACCGGTCTGCCTCCTTCCTCGCCTGTTCCTCACAGGCGGCCGGTTCTCCGGCGGCTCAGGCGCTCTTCAGCTGGTCGACGGCACGGCGAAGCTACCGGTGCCCTTCGTTTGCCCTGGATCGAAGGCACAGTGACGGATCGAGTCGATTTTCCTTTGGTTTCTTCCGCCTCTTCGCCGGCCTTCCTTTGTTGTTCCTTGCCTCACTGGTGGCTTCCCACGCCTTCCTCTTCCTCCAGCGGTGGTGTGGCTGTAGTGACGTCGGCCGGTTTGGCCGGCACCGCCAGATCCATTTCTCTTTCCCTCTTCGATTTTTCGCCCGTTTTGTCTCTGTTTCTTTTCGATTTTCGTTCTGTTTTGGGCCGTCGCTGGTGACCCTCGCCCTTCCTTGTCAACCGGCGACGTCCCCTCTCCTCTTTTCCCTCGCCGGCGGTGGCAGCTCCGCCACTGTCGGCTCTGGCTGGAAGGGATCGGGCTCTATCCCGATCCTTCCTTTCCTTTTCTGTTTTTATCTTATTTCTTTTTTTGCTTTCTTTTCTACTTTTAGTATATAACATACTGTATACTTTACACTATATAATATATTTTATACATATAATATATACTATATATTATACATATATTATTTCATATATAATATAATACAATATATATTATATATAAAATATATATTGTATATTACAAAATATATGTCTAGTATATATATATATATATGTATATTTATATATTTTAAAATTAAATAACATTTATATAAATATTTATATAAATGTAATAATTCCATATATATATATTTACAATATATACATATTCAAACTTTAATGTAATTTAATATTTAAATTTATCAAATAGTATATATACTTATATATACTAATGTATATTTAATATATACTATATACCATACGGTATTTAAATACATATGTATTTACATCAAAATATATTTATATAATTTGTAATTATATAAACATATTTATTTTCATTTCTCATTTTCCTTATTTAATTTGGATTTTGATTTATCCAAATTAATTTTCCTCTCATTATTTTCCAAATTTCCAATATTTATTTTCTTCAATATTTATTTCCAATAAATGAAAAATTTATGGTTATCACATATAGTATGTCACAACTATTCGTTAACTACTCGATTAAGAAGTTATTGGCAAATATTTAATACTTAAAAATGAAAAGAAGAGACAAATATGAAAAGTGAAAGAAGCAATAGGGGAATAGAAAAAGAATTATCATATTATTCTCTTCAATGCCGACAAAAATTTTGGTAGAAACTTAAATAGATCATTAATGCAAAAATTGGGACTAATTGCTATGATTAAAACATTGAAGATAAATTTGAACAGAATTTTTTTTTTGAAAAACATGGATGCACCCATTAAATGTTCAATTTTTAAATAAATATTTATTTATGAACTAATAATAAAAGTAACCCTTTATTATTATTTTTTAAATATTAAACGAAAATAATAAAAGAGTTTATATATGATGCACTGACAGTATATAGCCTTTATACACTTTCAATGTATGAAAGGTTAACATCTCATTATTGAGAAAATTAAAAGAATACCAAATCCTTAAAAATAAATACAAATAAATTTTTTTCCAATTTGCTCAAAAGGACTTAACATCTTTTTTTACTCATTAGTATGATGTCAATCTCTAGTGCATTGACAACATATAAAAACTATGCACTTCAGTACATCATATATAAACCCATAATAAAATATTAAATATTATCATATTAGTTTAACCAGTTTTAAGTATTAAATTTTGTTGTTTGAAAAAGTAAATTATGAAAAAAATATATTTTATTAATTTTAATATTTGAAAAGTATAAATAGTTCTATAAAATAATTATTATCACTAAAAAATGTTGAATATGAAAAGCTATTATCATATTTATTTTCATAATTTCATTTTTCATTAATTATTGATTTGAAAAATCATTAAATATAGTATAAAAAGATTTTATTTGAAAAAACTTTCATTAATTATTGTGTATTGAGTAGAAATGCCCTGTGTTTCAAGGAATTTAGCAAATGGATCAGGGTTTGTCTAGTTTCATCATACCTTCCATCATATTCACCACCTATATTAGATCTGACAATTTTCACCTTTCTGTTTAATTGTGTCTCGACCTCATTAACAAACACCTCTAAGGCATTTACAAATTTAGATTTTTCATACAACAAATAGACATAGCCATAACGTGAAAAATCGTCAATGAAGGTGATGATATACTTTTCTCCACCAAAAGATGGAGCATCAAAAGTTCACACATATCAGTGTGTATAAGTTCAAAAAGTTGATTACTTCTCGTGGCTGCTTTCTTCATTGTGTGTTTTGTGAATTTTCCCTTAATACCATCCACGCAAGTACCAAGATCAATAAAATCCAAATCATGAATGATTTTATTATTTACCAGTCTTTGTATTCTTTCATTGGATATATGACCCAAATGTTTATGCCACAAGTAAGCTGAACTTTCATTCACTAAACCACATTTAGTGCCAACATTATTATGCAAGGTCATTAGAGTTTCAGAAAACGGTTACCAAGCTTTAATTTGAATAAACCATCACAAAAAACAATAGAACCAATAAGATAGTTATGCTTAAAAAGACCAAAACAACCATTTCCAAAATTGAAAGAGTATCCAGCAACATTAACTTTAGATAGAGAAACTAAATTTTGAGAAATAGAGGGGACATAAAAAGTTTAATAAAGGTCTAAGTGATGTCCAATGTCTAAAATCAAACGATAAGTTTCAATGGCTTCAACTAGAGTTTTAACTCTATTTCCCATAAAACATACTTTTTACTTCTGTTTATGGTTTGGGTCATAAGGAATCCCTGCATCGTATATGAAATGTGAGTGGTACAACAAGAATCAATCCACCAAGTATTATAAGGAACTTCTATCAAATTAGATTTGAAACATACGAAAGCACTAGGTTTACCTTTCTTTTCGAACCAAGCTTTATGTTACAGGCAGTCTTTCTAATAATGTCCAAGATTTACATAAAAATGACACTTATCTTTCTTTTGTTTCTTCTTGGTGATTGGGGCAGATGACAAATTAGACTTTAGTGGTCCTTTATTTCCCTTTTCATACTTCTTTCTTGGTTTTTATCTCCTTGAGGGCCTATAAGATTAATAGAGTGAATTCCTTGCTTCTTAAGTCTTGCCTCCTCCTAAATGAGCATAGATTGCAGCTCTGTCACATTCCATTTATCCTTAATGGTGTTGTAATTGATTTGGAATGGACCATACTCAGAGGGCAAGGAGTTAATTACAAACTGCACAAGGAAACTTTTATTCACTTCCATTCTTATAGATCTTAATCTTGCTGTTGTATTTGTCATCTTAATGACATGTTCATGAATGATATGAGAACTACCAAACTTCATGGTGGTTAGCATACCTATTAATGTCCAAGCAAGTTATTTATTCACAAATTCGGATTGAAATATGTCTTTCACAAACCTTAGGAACTCCTTAGCATTATCAATGGCATGAATTGTTGACTTAATGTTGTTTGCTACTGTCATCCTCATAAACATTTAAACTCAGCCGGCTTGTTTGATCTTTCCTAAGATTTATGGAAAGATCTTTCTTCAGTTTGCTAGAATTAGTAATAGCAATGGGCTTATCAGTTAGGAGTGCCAAATCAGGATCCAAAATACCTAAATGAAATTGGATTTGTTCGCACCATTTAGTGAAATTAAGCCCATTGAACTTTATAACAGACGAGGCTTTCGAATAAAGAGAGATAGAAGCAGATACTGCAAAAACATAAAATGCTCATACGTTAATACTTTAAGTTACACATAATACAGATTTAAACATAATAACTATGTATATCGAGATCTTCTTTGGGCGATACTATAAAACCCATAATGATGGTAAAGAAATATTTAACGTAATTTGATAATTAAATATATTACATTTAAACAATTTTCTATCTTTGGATATACAAAACAATTTAAAGTAATAAATTAATTACCACCATCATGTTCATCAATTATAAGGCAACTAATCAACCTTTGGCCGATCCTTAAATCCTTATAATTATGAACTTCAATTACTCACAATGGTCTTATTATTTCCATTCATTAACATTCTTACATTATGAGAAATTGAAAATAATCATTAATTTGATATTTATGAAACCTTAAAGTTTGGCCACTTTAGTGACTACCAAACTATCATAATGCATGAATATCTTTTCAATCATTAATTTGATATTCTTGAAACCTAAAAGTTTGGCCACATTGGTGGCTAACAAACTAACATAATTCATGAACATCTTGCCTTTTTTTTTTTATTAAGATAGATTAAATCATAATGAATAAATAATTAAACATTAAACTTTAATTTTCGCTAAACACTTATACAAAATTATATATATTACCAAAACCTTACGCATATAAAAGCGAAACTATCAAAAAATAAACATACAATATTTTCTCATTATTTACATATTATTTATTTCAATAAATAAATACTTATATATATATATATATATGTCATAACATAATACCCACGATATTAACGTTAAACATAACACGAAGTAAAGTTATTTACAAAATTATGAATGTTGCATGCTATCATCATTGGTAATCATTATAATATTAATAAGAGGTTGATCATAATCATGTCATCCATGTTCAATCAATAATAATAAATAACAATGTATTTTCATTATTTTTATTTTCTTAATTAGTTCTTAAATCATATAATTTAAAAAAATTGTAACCACTCAAGGAAAAATCATTAGTTCTTTAAATTGAAAGTTCTGATACCACATGTTAATTAAATCGTACTATGCAAATAAACCATAATTTTGCATAATCATAATTCCCAAATTTTTAGAACAAAATGATTTTCACAACTACTTAATTAAGAGAAAACATACCTTATTCCATAACGAATTCTTAAAGATAATCTTGACGAATCTTTAAAAAAATTTCGTGAAGAACTTCTTTCTCTCATTTGACTTGTTATTGTAACGTCCCTAAATACTTAATATTCTATTAAATTCATATAAATAAACACATAAAAGTTGAGCTCGTTTGCAGTGTCACTTAACTTTCAATTAAAAATTTATTATTTATATACAAAACCCAGGATTTGAAATTCAAATTTACAGAAGCAAAATACTAATGTTTAACATCCTAAGTTCATTATACATAAAAGTAGTACTGTACAAAAATCTGAATACATAAAAATAAACTCAGAATACCTCGACAAGTCTTTACAATCGCCTAAGGAATACCGAAATCAGGTCCTCCTGGAAAGTAGACCCGAACTCACTACAAATAATCTGGGAGTGAAAAATAAAGGGGTGAGCTAACATGCTCAGTAAGGAATATTTATACGAAAGCTGATATAACGTATCATATATACAGATTTCATAAACAGATTTTATAGAAATCGTGAATTTAACATATGAAATAAAACTGGCACGATCTAATAGGAATGATAATATAGTAGGTTGGGTAACCGAGTAGAGTATGGGAGGTACTTTAGAGTACCTATCGTGTTCCAGTATCTAAAGCCACTATAGGGAATTCATTTGATTTAATTAAATCACAAATTCAAATATAGTTCCAATAATTTGATAAATAAACATACTTATAACAGAAATCAAATAATTTCTCTATAAATAGTACAAATCATATTTATAGCAATTTAAACAAATAAATCAATTTAATAATTTCTCAAAATATCATATTCATATCATGAAACATAAAATACGTATAAATCGAAATCACAAATATATCAAAACTGAGAGTGTCTGGATCTAAGTTAACCAGGGATTTACCACCCTAGTATGATTTTAGTGGAGACTAGGCTACACCCAATAGACACATGCACTATAATAGATGTATGGCCATAGTTAGGGTACCATAGTGTGTACACTAGCCAGGTGATACCTGTGGGAGCTTAAAGACTTGGCTAGAGTCAACAGTAATCAGAACAGAACGGAAATGCATGTACCCGCAAGAAGCTACGAGGCCACAATCTCAAAACATTTAAATAAATATTTTCAGAACAGTTTACGGAGATGAATGTATTAAAAGATATCACAAATATATTCATAAAAATTACTTCCATAAAATCAATATAAAATACAATAAAACTTAAAACAATATTTAATCTTCCAAATTTATTTATTTAAATTCTGTAAAATACATCAACATTTTCAAATATCCAAAAATAAATAAAATACCACCAAAAATCATTTTAATTATTGAATTTGTGATTTAATATTTATTAAGCCATATTCAAATATTTAAAATTTAGATACCTGAATTTGATTTTCTCTATATTTCAAAAATTTCATCTTAAAGCATGAATTTCAAGGATTTCACAAATTTAGGGGTTTAGGTTAGCATAGAAAAATTTCAGCAGCATAACAGTTTATTCAAACTTAACCACTCCTACATAAAAATCCAGCTTTCAAACCACAGTTCACAGTTCAAAAATTCAATCCAAAATATTTATTTAATTTTCACAATTTACAATTCTCATCAAAACATGCAACGCTATATCCCTACGCTTCATAAAAATATCTCTTACCTTTTATTTTTTCGGTATATGATCCTCTAGCACCGATATCACCTCCTGACTTCAAGACTGCACATTCATTATTTCAACTTGATAAATATAATATATTTTAGTTAAAAGAATATTTACTGCATTAAATACTAATGCTTGGTCTTTGAAATTCTTTAAGTGCAGTCAAATTTCTACTAGTGAAAAATAATAATTTTCGCTTTGTAACTCCGATTTTGATTCCGATTGCGCTTAAATTCTTAGAATAATTTATACATTATTTTAGGACCTAAATTATATTGAATGGGCACAAATTCAGCCTCCCCTTCATTAGGCCAAAATGCTTCTTCCTTGCCACTTAATGATTTTCTTCAATTTAAGCTTCCTTTTTTATTCCAAATTTATTATATCAATTTCCTATACTACTTCTACATAATTTACACATTAAATAACCTAAAATCCTAGCCCATTTTGCCATGGCTGAACCACCTTCTTTGTCCAACAAATTGAATTTCTTCAATTTAAACATAACTAAGCTTAATTTCATACCTTCATGATTTCTACAATTTTTCTACATCAAGTTCCCATAAAAAATCATCATGTTCATGGAAGCTGGGTGGTGGCCGAAACCCTCATATGCTCAATAACATGATTTAAACATGATTCAAACTAAGAGAAGCATGGAAACATCATGAATACATGATAACTAACAAGAATTCCATGAAAAAGCTTAAGGTTTCATTTTGTCTCACCTTGGCAAAATGCTATAGGGAAGCTTGGGGTCTGATTTTTTCTAATTTAGCACTTGATTTAGGTACCAAATTGAAGAGGAGGTTGAGTAAGACAAGTTTGATGAAGATGGTTTTTGATATCAGTGTGATTTTCCTTAAGTTTTCTCACTTTCATTCTCTTCCACCATGGTTAGCTATGGAGGAAATGGGTGCTGCTAGTTCCAGTCGAAAATGGGAGAAGAAAAAGCTGGAAAATTCATGCTAAATTGATATTTTTAAGGCAAAATATACTTAAACATTTCTTTCAAAATTGCCCCTAAACTTTGACTCGATTAAAAACAGTCTGTCTAACCTCCAAAATAATTTATTTAATCATTAATCAACTCTATTTAGCTTGCTCTAATGTTTGGTGAAGCTTTTGTTGAAGTTCGGCTACTGGTTTGGGTGAAATTAATAAAATACCCCAACCGTAAAATCGAGTAAATTTCTATCTTTACATCTAGTTTCCTCCATCTGTCTAGATATTCTAAAATTATATTTTATGAGAAATTATTTAATATAAACAGAGGGTCAAAATTCCTTTTGATTTGACTGTTATTTTCGAAAATTTCTACGACTTATAGACTAAACCGTAATTTTCCAATTTGTTGCACATTTTCAAAATATGCAAAAATAATCAAGATTGATGCTAAGATTCTTACCATAATATTTTTCAGCCCTGAACTTCGAATCTCTGAAGTTTCACCTTCCTCTGGACCTCTGAAAATCGATGGGGCCCACTTAATAATTAATCGTAAAACCTAAGATAAAATCAAATATAAATTAATTATAATTATTCCATAATTCTCAATTATTTAAATATAATTAAACCATACTATAAATTACGAGGTCTCACATAGCACTGTCAAAATGGGCCAAGACCCGTTGGGCCGGCCCGGCCTGGCCCATTTATTTAGGGTTTGGACTTAATTTTTGTAGCCCATTTAAGAAAGAGGGCTTTTTGGCCCGACCTCTTTACGCTCGGGCCTAAATGGATTTAGTCCGGGCTTAAATGGGCCAGCCCGTTTAATTTTTTAATATTTTTAATTATATTAAAATTTTATTTTTATTTTAATTATTTATATGTTTAACATTTTAATCAAAGTAAAATATATAAAATTAATACTATTTAGTATTACTAATTTACTGCAAACCAACCTAATGACTCACAACCTTTTACACATGTTAGTTGGAAGGGGAAGAGTACATTTACTTTAAGTGATGTAAGTTCATTTTTGTTTTTTAAGTATATACTTTATTTTAAATTTTCTTTTGTAATGACAATTAATTTATTTTGAAATGTCCAAGGATATAGGCTTTCAAAAGATTTGAAACTATGCAAGTGGAAGAACCAAAATTTCAATTAGATTTTTATTTAGAAGAGCTAAAGATTGCGGGTCGCATGATTAAAAATTTAAATGTGTTGCAATGGTAGAAAGATCATAAGTCAAGATTTCCAAAGCTTACAAGTATAGCTTTTGATATTTTGAGCATTCTAATAACAATAATAGCATCAGAGAGTTTTTTTAGTATTGGTTCTTGTGTTTTAAATAAGTATTGAAGTTCTCTAAATCATGAGAATGTGAAAACTTTCCTTTGCATCCGAAATTGGATTCTTGGTTTTGAAAGTAATGTTATTAATTGGTTGACAATTTTTAATCAATTCATAAGTTTAATTCTTATGAGTTCTTATATTGTTCTTTATTTATATTTGTAAATAGAAAAGTTGAAAAAGAATTGATTGAATGTGATTGACACTATGGAGGAGATGGATGGACATAGATCTATTTATCATGTTTTTGATTTTTAATATTGTTGAGACATTTTTTTCAATATCTAGGTTTGTTAAAACAATTTATATTATGCTTGATAAACTATTAATATGCAATGTTCAAATGATGTTGAAGACTTGATGGATTTGATGTGAATTTATTTGATGTTTATTTAATATTTATTTCAAATTTTACTTTGTTTATTTACTAAAAATGGGATTTAATATAAAATTTAATTTTTTTTAATTTCTTATACGGGCTGACTCATTTAAGCCCCGTTAGCCTTTAGGACCGGATATGAGCTTGCATTTTTATGCTCATTTAACCAAAAGGGCTTTTTGGCCCGGCCCATTTATGGCTTGGCCCAGGCAGGCCCATTTTGATAGTGCTATTCTCACAATTATACTCTTAATCGTATTTATTTGATGGAGAGAAAGATACTTTACATAAGGGTAGTGAGAGGGGGAGTCTTTTCGTGAAAAGCAAAATACTTTTTCACATTCCATAAAAACATTAGTTACAACATAATAGTACACACATCCATCAAGTGTAACCGTTTAAATTCTATCAATACAATATATCTCTTAGCATTTCATTTATGGTAATAATTATTGGTATTGATGAGTCACATTAATTTATCATCTCATTGCATTTGACCAAAGAGTCACATTAATCAGATGGGTCATTAGCATATCTTACAGTTTCTAGGAAAACTAATAGATTTGCACATGCTTTAGCTAAAATTGGAAATTCTTTATGACAGAAAAAAGGAGTGGTGGGTTGATGTCCCTGAATCTGTCTGTGAACCGGATGTAACTTCAGTTCCTGAATGAACTACCATGTATGTTTGATCATTAAATCTAAACTGGAAGCTGAAGTTGTTGAAGACAAAGCCCGCATGAGATTGGACTTGTTAATGGGCTGAGGTTGAATGTGTTTGACTCATTTGAACTACTTTCTCATCTTTACCCCATTTCATTTCAGTACTAAAACTACTTTTACGTTAATATTATTATATTAAGAAATTCTGTATTAACCAAAAAAAAATTCCGTAACAAAAGTTTTTAATGTATTTTTATATACAAAAACCTCCTCTAAATCAATCTCCTTTAAATTTAACCTTTCTAAATTAATAAAAAATTATGATCTCAATTCAGGCCATTATAGAAAATTAATAAATCCTTTTATCGTAATAATTAATAATTTTGTTTTAGAACTTAATGTGAAATTTCAATCTCAACTATTGCATAAATTAATAATTTAATAAAAAATACAAAAATATATTATATAGTATTCAAGAATTTGAAAAATATTTCAAGATTTTTTATTTTAAAAATTAAAAAAGTATAAAATATAATTTTTTTGTGTAGAGTATAGGTATCCTCATCCGTTTTAACGGTCTGAGACTAATCCTGTTGGGGGTTTGGTCACAGTTAAGGCTCTTCATCTCTCCCCAAAGATGCGTTTAATAGGAGTCGAACCCGAGAGCTCTTCTCACAAACTCAGCCTGCGTTACCAACTGAGCCACAACCCTTGGATTAAATATAAAATATAATATACAAGATATATTTACAAGAAAATTTTTAAGGAATTTATGAATCAAATTGAGATTTTTTAGGAAAATTAAATGCTATATTTAATAGAGGAGTTGAAAGAATGTTAAAATTAAATAAACACGTTTCTAAAGATAAAACAACATTTTACAAGATAAACTGTTTAAATTAGTAACTCATCTAAATTAATACTCAATAACGGATTCCAAGAGTATTAATTAAAGAGATTTTATTGTACTAAATTAAAATTCATTACCAAAGCAGTTTGTCTCGGTAAATATCTATGACAAATTATTCAATACATCACTAATCAAATTTTTATTCCACCAAAAAAAAACTAATCAAATTTTTAAACTTACACGTATCCTTTGAAGTATATTAAAAAGTTCCACAAAAAAAAAGTATGTTAAAAAGTAAAAATAAAATTAATTAAAAAAATATGTATGTAACTGTTTCTTAACAGTCTTTAGAGTTAAAAACTTTCCAATGCGGAGTTAGAAAAATGAAATTAGCAAACTAATATATATATATATATATATATATATATGATAATAAGGGGTGACAGATGAAGATGAAGTCGTTTAGATTTAAACTAAAAATGAAAATTTCATATTTATTATTTAATCATCCAGCTCAGAGATTGTTGATTGTTTTAAATAAAATTTCATATTATAAAATTTGGTATTAAAACACTCAGAATATATTAAAAAAAGTCAAAAAAAAAACTTATAAGTAATGTGGAAACAATCAATGAGACGGAGAGATACTGGTCACTAGACATGTGGTTGTAATATGTTCTTGTCAAAGAAATAAAGAATCATGTTACTTACCTCGGGAATTTGACTTTAAATAATATATTTGATATGACATATGATTGTGGGATAAATGTAAAAGTTATCAAATCATGAGTAAATTCACTTATCCATAAGTGAGGTATTATAATTTAGTCAATAGATTATTACTACCTCTAGAAAAACAAATGTAACGGAGCAAAGTGGTGAGACTAATAATATTTTTCACAAAAAATAATGTTTTGCTGACAAATTGTTTAGAAGTATATATATTATTTTTTTCCATCCCATTATGTAGGACAAGATAATGGAGATGACTATTTTGACATCTTGCATTCTATCGAAGCACAAAATAAGGAAGAAATAATTGAAAATGGTACTATGTTCAAGTAATAAACCCGTGATTTAAGTTGTAATTAAAATTTCTCATGCTCCAACAATGTTATGTGATGTGATAATGTCTCGTGATCAAACTATGTAAAAATACAATAATAGAGGCCATAGGCCATAATAATTGTAATAATTTTTATTTGTCACATTATGTAAATGAATTCTCTATATAAATTATCATCAATTCATTTGTAAATCCCAGAGTCTTATATTAAGAATTGGAAAGAAATTGTAACAAAAAAAAAGAATTGAAAAGAAATAAATTTTTTAAAAACTTTATCTACTTGAGCTCTCTGTAATTTTCCAAACCCATTTTGAGATCCAAACCCTTTTTAAGGTTTAAATTTTCTTTTCTTTCAGAACACCAATTCAATCTTTTTTTTTTCTTTTCAAATTTATTTTCGATAATCTTAACCCCTTTAGAGGTCAAATGTCCACATTCCTATGCTCTGTTCTATAGAAAACTCAAACAAATTTTCTTCTCTTTCTTTTACTTTGCTTTTAGCTCTACCTTCTCCCACAATATCACAAACACCTGGTATCATAATTGGAATGAAAATTGAAATTGTTTAGATTCAAACTCAAATTTTAAAAATGTTAAAATGTGTCACAATTTTTCTTTAACTATTTAGGAAAGAAATTGTTGGTTACTTTTAAATATGTTTTCATATTATAAAATTTGGCATTAAAACACTTAATTAAAAAAAACAGTAAAATTGAAGAATAATTACAAGAAATGAGGAAACATTCAATGAGATGGAGAGATATGGGTCCCTAGACGTGGTTGTAATATGTTATTGTCAAAGAAACAATAGTTAGGATGTAAACGAATAGGATATTTGACAAATCGTTCGTGAATATATTTGATTTTTGTTCGTTTATTTTTTTAATGAACGATCACAAACATAGGTATGGTTCGTTTGCTTATGTTTGTGAACTTGCTCGTTTGATGTTTGTTTAAAATAGGTTTGTTTAATGAATAATTTAGTATTCGTTTACTTTTCAATAATAATAAATTTTTAAATTACATATTTATTTATAGATTATTTTAATACATAATTATTAAAATTACATATTTGTGTAGGATTTTTTAGTTTGACATCATATGTATTAGGGTAAATACAATTTGTTGGTGTAAATTTTTTTGTTTAGTGTTCAGGAATACGTTCGTTTAATGTTCACGAATACGTATTTGTAAACATTTTCATTTAATATTCATAAACACGTGTTCGTGAACATGTTCGTTAATGTTTGTGAACAAGTTTAACGAACATGAACACAAACACAAACTGTGTTAAAAAATAAACGAACGAACACACAAACATAATAATGTATGTTTATGTTTGATTCATTTACACCCCTAACAATCATGTTACTTACCTCATTAATTTGTCTTAAATATTATATTTGATATGACATTATGGGATAAATTTAAAAGTTATCCAATCATGAGTAAATTCAGTCATTCATAAATAAGTTATTTAGTCAACACATTATTACCACATCTAGAAAAACAAATGTGACGGAACAATTAAAGTGGTGAGACGGACAATATTTTTCACAAATAAATAAAGCTTTGCCGACAAATTGTTTAAAAGTATATATATTATTCTTTCCATCCCATTATGTGGGATGTATGTTTGTGTTTTTATTTATTTTTTAGGTTAAACGAATTCAATTTCAACCATTGTTTTTAAAAAAATTATGAAATTAAGAAAAATTAGAAGTAAGATTTGTAATGTTTGAGTTTCATTTTTTAAAGTACATTTTTCTAAAAAAAATTTTAATTCAATATAGTATTTTTTAAAAAAAGGTCAAATTTGAGTTCCTTTGACAAAAAAATAAAAAATGATCACAAAAAATAGAATAGAGAAAGTATTAATATGATAATATTTTTATCTAATTATAATGATATTCATGACCCAAATTGCACTAAATGTAGCCGAACACTTTTTACGGTATTTGTTTTTTAAAAAAATATCAAGACTTAGGTCAAGTTGTTTTTGTGAAATTCATGAAATTCTCATAAAAGCAACAAATACAAGCTAAATTAAAAATTAAAATCGATGATGAAGTTTAATTAGTAGATCAATAATTAATGATTAATTAGAATAGTATGTATCCGAAAATTTTAACCAATATTTTTAGAATCGTACAAGAGTTGGTCATTTTTTAATTAATGAAAGTATCTATTTAAATAAAACGTTAAAATCTGTTCCGGTTTCTTTAAAATTTTGTATTCCGACTAAAATAAAAATGTTATCAATTAGTTGGTTTTGATTATTAGCTTTAAGTTTTATCAACTTTTTTAATAAAGAATTCTACTAAACTTCACACAAAAATTTCCACCTAGAAGTTCCTCATTTAAAATTATTATTACAATTATTATCACAACGAAATTTAATATTTTTTTATTACATCATTCCATGTGAAATTCCCCAACAAAGACGCAATCAAAAAGTCAAAACCAAACCAAACCAAAAACCAATGAAAGAAGTTGCCTACCTTTGTTTCAGTCAAACTAAAGACCAAGTCTTCACATCTCTCCATAACTAAGCTCTTAAAAGTTGCAAATCTAGATTTTTGTTAAGGATCTTCAATTTCAACGTTACAACTAAGGATACTTTACTTTCCTTCGAAGCTTCCTTAATTTTAATTTTCTTCATTTATTACGAAGACTTTTCTCAATATTGAAGGGTTAGTTCAAACGTTCCAGAAATAACAATTTTTCCAACTTCAACTTTCACATGATCATATCATGTAACTTTCATGTGACTTCCTTCTGTCATCTTTTCCGTTAGGTAATTTGATGTTTAGGTTTCTCTGTTTACTATAAAAGCAAATTACATACCAGCTGTATTTAAGTTCAAGGAAAATATCAGTTTGGATTTCTCTTGTAAAAAAGCAATGGCTATTGAACTATGCCCAGCGGAAGCCACTCCAAGAATCTCATTTTCTCATGATTTCTGTCCGTCAATGCAACAGTGCCGCCCTCCTCTCCGATCAACTTCCTTCACATTGAATTCAAGCATTGATTTCGAGTTCGATGTTCGAGTCAATCAAATTGATCAAGAATGTTATTATTCATCAGCAGATGAGCTTTTCTCCAATGGTAAAATTCTTCCTCGTCGAATCAGGAAAAAGACTTCCCCACATAAACAACAGCCACCAGCCGAAGAACCCCAGCCACCAGCTGGACATGCTACCCCAAAGGATATCAAGGCTGCAAGTAAAGCAGCAAATTATCAGAATCAAAGTTCCAAGTTGTTTTGGCAGTTCAAGAAAAGCAGTAGTTTGGATACTGTTAGCGGATACAAGCGAAGATTATCTCCTTCAACACTTTTATGGAGAAGTAGTTCAACAGGATCAGCTCCAAATGTGAAACCGGGGCCAGTTTTGAAAGAGGGTCATGGCATTTGTAACCACAGGCAGAACTGTCAGAAGGAGAAGACTTACCCGGCATGTCTGCAGTCTTCAAGAAAGAACCAAAAGCCTCCTTTGAAGAAGAGTTTTACTTATGGATGTTATGGCAATGGTGTTACAATTAATCCAGTTCTCAATGTTCCTTTGGTTGATGTCTGTTGTCTGAGTTCAGTCTTCTTAACTAGCAAGGATAAGAAGAAGTAATTACTGAAAACAGTACTTTTTGTTTTCATGGAATATAAATGATTTAGGACTTTGGGTTTTTCTATTTCTTTTTTTTAATCAAGCCTAGGAGACGGGTGGCTGACATGTAAAGATGTAGCTAGAATTAGGAAACAATGGTAAAAATATTATATAAAAATGTTGCCTTTTCCATAGGCTTCCAAGAACAAAATGTAAACCTTCATTGCTGTAATCATGTTCCATTATGTTCTTGTAGCAATGAATTAAAACCTCACCGAGTCACTAATACTAAATTGAAATGCAATAAAATTAACATGGATATGAGTAAGAGCTCAATCTTGCCACTACAAAATGCTTTCTGAATGGTTCCCGTTGATTGTCCTTGGGCTTGCATAGGAGAAAGATACAAGAAAAATGAGAAGAACAAGAGTGAAAGAGGTTGCTACTCTCATTCCTTCTTTTGAATTATGAAACTCAAAGGGCTAGCATCATATATATAGGCTAAGAGTAGGAGCCTCCCTTTATATGATTCATGTATGAACTATCTCATTATAGGTTTAATACATGTATAATATATATATATAATATAATGTCACACTTAACCGAAATCATACCACTTAACTCGAGTATATTATTATCGGCATTACAAAATATTCATATTTAACATTAGTTGGAAATAGGCCAGAGGTTAAAATTAACTTTGATAGTTCACTAAATGAGATAAATCTAACAATTTTCCACTTGGATAGCTAATTCATCAATCATAACAAAATTTGGACCAACAAAAGGGTCATGATCAGATTATGTCAAATAGGAACATATACCTAAGTCACTGTACAACACATAAGCATTCATAAGCCCTAGAATACATAATCTTGATAGGGTAATAATGTGTAGACTTATGAATACCTCATCAACAACAAACATTTATGAACCTCAGAATGCATTGTACCAATAGAGTACAAATGTGTAGACTCATAAACACTTTACTAGATAATAGTATGAAAGTGTGAAATAAAAATGATGCAAAAACAAAATCAAATAACCATTTCAATTAGGTCCATGAATCTAAATGGAATGATGCATTGTTTCAACATAAGCATATGAGACTAATACAAAATGTCTCATCCAACAAAATGATATATTTATCAAAATACGCTCAAATAAAATATGCATGTATGGCAAGTATGAATCCATTAACACAATTGCAACTTATCTCATTACATAAAGCTCTCACTAACTCAATACAGCAAAAGGCTCTATATTCCTCATATAACTGTCATGTTGTCCAAAAACTTATGTTGGCTCAATTACCTAAACGAGAGAGGGTGAATCGATTTTTAACTACCATTAGATTTGTTTTTCGTACTTCTAAAATTCTCTACCCTATCTTATAGTTTTCTAAATTCTCTTAGCCTAGTGAAGCATACAATTCAAAATCTAAATAAAGTGTACAATTCAAATAAGAGTAAGTAAAGAATTAAGGGAAAGAGAATTGTATGCAATTGATTTTTAGAGGTTCGACAACCTTGCCTGCGTCCTCTACCTTGAGACGCTCCAAAGGATTTTTCCCAAATCCACTAATGAATTTGTCTTTACACCCTCTTTTTGCAGGCTTAAGAGAAACCTTCCTTTTTATGAGCTCGAGGATAACCTGACACCTTCTTTTTTCAGGCTTAAGAAAGAAACCTTACAACCTCTCCCTTTTATGGCTCAAGAAAAAAAAACCTTAATTTCTACCCACAACTCACTTACAATGAAGCACTCAAGGGTTCACTTCCCTTTACAAATTGTGAATGGGTTTTCTAGTTTGTGTAATCAAGAGGATTCCTCTAGATAGGCAAATGATTACAAGATTGAGCACAAGAGAAACATATACAAGATTTGTGTTATCTATATAAGAAAGATGTGAATGATAGAGAATTTGGAATTTCTAACACTTGAAATGTTTTTGAAGCTTGAAGAAGATGAAGAATGAAGTATCTTGAGTGTCTTGAACTTTTAAGCTTTTATTTATAGTCCCTTGGTTGATTGTTGAAGCTTGGTGGATCCTAAAATTGATTTTTCCGTTGGCCCTCACAAAAAACTAGCTGTTGGAGGCTTTCAGCGCATAGGGGATCGATCCCTTTAAGTAGGGGATCGATCCTGTGGCTTTAGAAAGGCTTTTCAGGGTTTCTACCAATAAGAGATCAATCCCATAGGGGAGGAGATCGATCCCTTGAACTATTCTGCCAACAAGAGATCTATCCCTTAAAAGGGGGATCTATCTCTTGGTCAACTTGTTGATTTTTTAAGCATTAAATATATTTCTAAGCCAATTTTGAATATTTTAAATATAACATGACTTTGAAAACATGAATTTGAGTAAAAAAATTTATCAAGTAATTTTCTTAAAATATATTCAATAATTTCATAAGAAAATTACTTAAACCAATAATTAAAAATGTTTTCTAATTTGATTAAAGCCAATAAAGATAATTAATTAAATCATCGTTTTATATTTGATAAAGCACTTAATATGGTTTGTGAAAATCATAATTGATAAAGCAAATTTATAATATTGATAATTTATTTAATGTTTCTAAGTGTTTGTCATTTTAATATAGATATATATATAAATTTAAAGCTAACAATCTCTCCCTTTTTAATATGACAAAACTTAAGGTAAATTTGCTTTGAAAAATACTTTGAAAAAACCCCCCTTAATATAAGCATGATTTGAAAAATAAAACTGCCCCTTAATATGAGCATGATTTTCAAAATAATTTACAAATCATATTATCTCTCCCCCTTCTTGTCATAACAAAAAAAAAGGATAAACAAAAATTGCTCTACCCCCAAAAATATGGCTTAATATTTTTTGAGGACATAAAAAGAATTGCTCCAACCAATGAACAAAAGATTAGTACATTGGGAGTTATAGCACAATTAAATAAATTAATGTCCATATAAAGGTTATGAAGTGTTTGTGCAAGTAATGGACATTATACATGATCCTATACCAATTGTTCATATATAATTTTCAAGGAATTGTCAATTGGTCATCAATGAGGCAAGTTGTTTATATATTGTCTAATAATTCTATAACTTACCTATTTCAATTCTATCAAGCACCTAGATATATTTAGTGTTCTTTAAAATTCAACAAAGATGCATGTCAATACATAATGATTATGAGCTGAACTTAGATGAAAGATTATGCATTAAGCTCATAAACCATTTTCAAGAAAGAATATGCCTAGAATTAAAATTATTTATCAGTTTACCATATATTCTAACACAAAGATGTCTCATGCAAATATGTTCTAGAAAGATTCTTTCCTATTTGTCATTTCCATATTAAGAGAGAATAATTATCAATTTAAAACACATACAAATTGTTACCAATGGTTGACTTATACATTTTGCATGATTCTAATTGTTATGTGTGGTGTGTTCAAAAGAATGGACAAGTCAAACAAGCAAGAATATAATCACACATCCATTAAACATGCATATGGATTAATATAAACATAATCATAATATCATAAAGTATTAATCCATATTCACAAATGTAATCATATGGAAGATTCAAGAATTCATGTCATTCAAGCACACACTTACTCTTCCATGTTATAATCACAAAAATCTTATATTCATTTTCCAAGTAAAGATCTTTACCAATTATGAGCAAGGAAAGATTCAAGATTACTATCTTAATCACATTATAGCCATATCCCTAGTTGTTTTCATCATCGAAGGTTCTATGGGGTATATCTATTTTATCAAAAAGGTTTAACTAAGTGAATCAATATCATCAAACTAAAGTATATTTTATCATTAAACTTCACAATCTATGATGAGATCAGCAAAATTTCATGAAAACAAATATTCTCAACTCATAGGCATGATCATTGATTCAACTTAAGCAATTAAGCAAGCTCAACGTCAAAATAACCAAGAATCTATGCATGGATATCAATCAAGGTGCATTTGTTCATGTTTGCATTTATCCTTAAATATGGATGTTGTAATTAAGGTTTAGGTTCTTTAACTATGTAGCCATAAGAGAAATCTAAGTTCATAGATGACAAATTTTCATATATTTGAGCATTTAAGATCCATTTATCATCACAAATTAGAGGCCAAATACAGTTATGACTTTAGGTAATGTTTTAAGTATCCTAAATATTATATTCACCTAAGTCATATTCAAATTCAAACATTAAGGTCAAGTTTGATCATCTTATCATTCAAGCATATATTTTAACCTTAATTACTCATTCCAATAAATGCATACATATCATGAAGCCTAGTGTGAGATATGTGAGTCAAGCAAAGAGATATAATCCTATAAGCATGCTTGACGAACTAAAGGAATGAACATATATATCAAGCACAAGTTCATCAAATTCTCAAATATATACACAAATCATTCATGTAATCTCAAAATTATGTTTAAGCACTCATTGAAAAGATATTTCAAGATCATTTCAAGTTTCATACATTTCATGAATATTTTCAATAAGAAAAATGGTTTTACACTTGAAAGTGCAATGGAAAATGACGTTTATTGTTGAGAATGAAGCATGATACCAATGAAAAATGATTTTACATGTAAAAACATCATCAAGAATGAGCTAAAACAATGTGTTTTAACTTGAGAAGAAAGAAAGTATCAAGAAAATGAAAGATTTTTCTTAAATTTGGCTTTAAAAGCCAGAATTAGGCATTTGCCTAATGAGGGGGGGGGGGGGGGGGGGGGGGGGGGGAGGGGAGGGGGGGGGGGGGGGGGAGATCGATCCCTTAAACCTAGAATGCAAAATTTCTGCATTTTAGGTAAGGAAGATTGATCATTAAGGATGGGAGATCGATCCTTTGTTCAAATTCTGCAGATTTTTTGTTTAGAAATCAATTTTTGAGGTGCCAAAAATATGTTTTTAAGTGTTTTAAGTCCAAGTAAAAGTTTAAACACATCTATAACATGATTTTGAACTTGTATAAATGAAAAATATGAATGAAAAAGCATTTGACAATACATTTCATAATTTTGGAAAGATTTTTACAAATAAATGCTTTTTTAGTTACATAAAAGGTCATTTTAAGAGTTATGTATAATTTGGCAAAACCAATATGTTTGAAACCACAAATATGCCATGACAAACATATTCAGATAGATTTTAAGCACATATATCATCAAATCACAATATCTGTGAACATCATGCTATAATTTCTAATATGCATATTTCTCATTAATGCTCATAAAATGGCATTTTGCAGGTATGACAAATTTGACATTTTTTATGCAAGAAAATATATTATCAACACATCCCATCCTTTCTTAAATCACATCAATCTAATAAAATGCAAAATCATTTAACATGCTTTTTGCAGACACCAAATTTTGTCCAAATTAATAGTTTTAAACTCAATTGGACTTTCAAAATCCAAAATAAAACATTGGGCTTCAAGGCCCATTAAAATGAGTAAATTTGTTTTTATTATTATTAGTATTTTATTTTTATCTATTTGTTTTTATTTTTATTATTTTTATTGTTATTTTTTTGTTTTCATTTTTATTATTATTATTTTTATATATATTTGTTTTTATTTTTATTTTTATTATTTGTTTTGTTATTATGTATGCTATTATTGTTATTGTTTTTTTATCACATGTGTTTGTTTTATTATTTATTATTATTATTACTATTACTGTTTTTTATTATTATTATTATTATCTTTTCTATTATTATTATATTTTCTTTTATTATTATTATTATTATTATTATTATTGTTGTTGTTGTTGTTGTTTTGTTTGTCTGTCATCCACTTCTGCCGGAGGTTCCAGCCTTCACCCCAGGTCTCGGGCATCACCAAAATGCATCTTCCCCAAGCTACCCATCCCATCTCTGACCACTGCCTTGGGGAACCGAGAAACAATAGGGAGAACCCAGATGGGTTCTAACCCACCGGATCAAAGGAAGACTCGGAATTTCGTTTAAAAGACTTGAATAATTCAAGCACCGGGGGCTTTTTTTTCTGGAGACTTTCGGACACAAAAAACTGACAAAGCCCCAAACCCTCCATTACCCATACAGTCGCCGTTCATCACCTCCAAACCCAAATCAACCCCCATCCAAACCAGCAACCACCGAAACCCTAAACAACCCCCATCCCCATTACTACCGAAACCCCTAAACACCAACCTCACCACCGAAATCACAACACCATCGCATCACCACCATACCTAGCCCTAACCTAAAACCGAAACCCCAAACCCCCCAGATCTAAACTGTACCTGCAACAAAAAATCAACAACAACAAAACCAGCAACAATAACATGAAGCCCGAAGACTCCAAGCACCAGATCTAAAAAAAAACAAAAAATCAAAAAAAAGGGGAAAGGCTTTTGGTGAAGCTCAGATCTATAGGGTTAGAAGGATTTTTAGGGTAAACGGAGATTAGATCGGAAAAGAGGAAGGTGAGAGGAGTGTTTTTAGGTGTCCGGAAAGGATTCCGGCGACCGAAGTGTGGCGGTGCACGGCGTCCGATGCGGTGGTAACCGTTCGGGAAGGCTAACGAGGCTGGAGAGGATTTTTGGGATTTTTGAGTTTTTTTTTTGGAAAGCCGGCTAAAATGAGGAATTAAAAAAAAGAGGGCTTTTTATAGAATAGCAAAACGGTGCGTTTTGAGGCTGAGGACCCGCGTGCCGCCCCTGACCCGACCCGAGATCCGCGCGACCTTCCCGGTTCCACCTATCCCAGCGACTCACGAGACACGCCCGACTCACACGATCCGACCCGATCGCGACCCACTTCCGTTGGCAGCTTGGACCCTACTGTTTGGGCTTGGTTTCGGGCTAGACCTTGGGCCCGTTTGGAAGGCTTCCTTTGGGTTTCAGGCCCAATCCGTTTGGTATATATTTTTTTATTTAGTTATTTATATATTTAGTATTTATTCATTTATTTATTCTGTTAAATATATTATTTTATGTATTTTTAATTTATTTGCATAACACAAAAAATAAATATTTATTTGTATATAAAATTCTTTAAAAGCTAATAATTTTAAGTCTAATCATAGAATTAACAATAAATGTATAGTTTTAAGATATATATATATATATATATATAATATAAAAAAAACAAAACAAATAAATAAAATATGTAAATAAATTATAGGAGATATATATATATATATGATTTAAAATATATATAAATAAATATGTAAATAAGCATGTAAATAAATATAAAATCATACATATAAAAAAATGTGTATATGGATATGTATATAAAGTACATAAAATAGGTATATAAAGCATATAATTATATAGTTTCTTTTATGCATATAATAAAATATTTTAATATAAAAATCTTTGTAGGAAGTTAGGAAATCTATATAATTCTAAAATGTACATAAGATATATCAAATGTGTAAATAGATATAAAATATTTAATTTTTTTTATATATATAATTTCTTTTTATTATTAAACAAATTTACCATAAAAGAATATTTTAAGAAGCTAAAAAAATAAATAAAAATAAATAAAAATAAATAAATAAAAAATAAAAATGAAATAAAGTAAGCATAGAATTATTCCGATGATGAGATATCGTAGAAGTCACAAGTAGTGATTCTTCGAATATCTCTAGGTGAGAGGAATTTATCGAATGTCGCCAAAAGTATTGGGATATTCGATTTAATTTTTCAATATTCAAATTCGTGCTTATTTTAAAAATATATAATAATATATTTTGTAATAAAGGGATTAAGTTAATAAATCTAAATAAATGAGGACAAGAATTAATGGAGATAAAAAATTTGTAAGAGGTAAAAGCTAATGTCCGATGATGGGATGTTACGGAAGTCACAAGTAGTGATTCCTAACTGATCCCTAGGTAAGAGAAATTTCACTAAATGTTGCCAAAAGTATTGGAATATTTGAGAGGTTTTTCAATACATAAGCTTTTATCTTAAAAATATTTAATAATAAATATAAAAAAAATAAGATCAACAAAAATAACAAAATAAATAATGTAAAATAACAAAATGAAGATAAACAATGAACATATTAAATAAGAAAGTAAAAATCTATATGCATTATATATTATATGTTTGCATCATATGCTTCAATGTTAATATTAAGGAATGGAGTTCGTCCGATGATGGGATGCTACGGAAGTCACAAGTAGTGATTCCTAGCTGATCCCTAGGTGAGAAGAGTCATACTAATTGTTGCCAAAAGTATTGGAATATTTAGTGTGATTTTTCAATACACGAATTTTCATTTTTTCAAAAATAAAAAAAAACAAATAATAAATAAAAAAATAAAGAAATATTAAATAAATATACATGCATACGCATCATTTATTATCTACTTACGCCACATGCATTCACGCGAATTTAAAAATGTGAATCTTCCGATAATGAGATTCTATAAAAGTTACAAGTAGTGATTCTTTGATATCTCTAAGTGAGGAGAATTATTTCAAATGTTGCCAAAAGTATTGGAATATTTGATTTAATTCTTCAATAAAAGGGGTTCATGTTTATTTTTAAAATATATAATAATTTTTCATTCAATTACACAGAAAATGTGAATCTTCCGATGATGAGATTCTATAGAAGTCACAAGTAGTGATTCTTTAGAAATCTCTAGGAGAGGAGAATTATTTCAAATGTTGCCAAAAGTATTGGAATATTTGATTTGATTCTTCAATAAAAGGGGTTCATGATTATTTTCAAAATAAAACTTATTTTAAAATATATTATAAATTTTTATTCAATTACACAAAAAATGTGAATCCTCCGAAGATGAGATTCTATAGAAGTCACAAGTAGTGATTCTTTAGAAATCTCTAGGTGAGAAGAATTATTTCAAATGTTGCCAAAAGTATTGGAATATTTGATTTAATTTTTCAATAAATGGGGTTCATGTTGATTTTCAAAAAGAAGTTTTTAAAAAAACATACATATAATAGTAATTTTTAAGCCAACACACGAAATTTTCCAAAATAAGCAAATTAGTTTTAAACCAAGACTCTTTTATTAAAATCAAAAGATACCACGTAGTTAGGATGGTACCGTTTTTTAACGGGCGTCGTGGGGGTGCTAATCCTTCCCCACACGTAACCGTACTCCCGAACCCGATTTTTGTTTTCGCAGACCAAAGAAATTGTCTTTTTAATAAAACTTAATTAATTTTGAGATTTTATTAAAAAGATAAACATTTTTAGGTGGCCAATCACACCTAGACAAAAAAAGATTGGTGGCGACTCCATTTGTTTTTAAAATGTTTTTCAAAAATTCGTCGAGCGCAAAGCCGTTACGACAGCTTGGCGACTCCACTGGGGAAGTTAAGAGGGTCAAGCCATTAATTAACCATGTGGTGTCTTAAATTTTAATTGGATAGTCTTGGTTAACATTTAAGTCTAGTTTTTCATTTTAAAACAAATTTCTTTAAAAACAACAAATAATAATCCTTTCATTCATTTTTGATCATTTGATTCATTACATTCTTTATGTATGAAAATATTGCAAATAAAGTAGAATACATGCTCATTCATTTTACATACATAAATGCATTGGCATAACATGAGCTCTATACCCGGGCTCTGTCCTCCTTAGGAGGGAGTAAAGTACCTATGCTCTCGTGAGGTAATCACCTCCGCAATGGCAAGCGAAATACTCCCACTCAAATCTGTTCCTTACTAGTCCAGTGTGGACAACAGTAGAGAATGGTTTGGGAACCTGTTAGATGGGTGATACCTTAAACAAGCATATAGTGTGTTGTGAGGAGACCAACCTAGGATAGAGCCATTTCCACCTTTTTGAGAGTGACCTTTGATAGGGCATAAATAAGCATTTCATTTTTTATCTACTTTTATTTCTTTTGTTTATATGTTTTATACATATACTGATTCGTATTTGTTTTCCTGTTTTCTTTTGCATAAATCACCTTGCATCACATAGTCATATAAGGGGTGTTTTTAGCCATGGCTCTCTTCAACGAGGAATTTTTCACAGAATCCATAGAAAGGTTGGCTTGTTCATAGTCCGTGAATGTTTCGTGTGATTCCTACAGAGAAGTGCAAATTTGGTCCGAAAGAGTTCAGCAAGTGAAAGGAGATTGTTTGACTGGAGATTTTGTGT
Source organism: Heritiera littoralis (assembly GCA_031772115.1). Taxonomy (NCBI): domain Eukaryota; kingdom Viridiplantae; phylum Streptophyta; class Magnoliopsida; order Malvales; family Malvaceae; genus Heritiera; species Heritiera littoralis. The sequence continues at coordinate 2,773,295 of JAPDPK010000080.1, read as the reverse complement.
CCTTACTACCGCAAGAGGTGAATTTGAATTTGAAACAAAACAACCTAATAGACTTAGCTAATTTATGGAATCAAATCAGCGAGGAGGGGAAGAAGGATTTTCGGGAGAAATATGGCCAAATAGAATCCTTGATTGATGTGAAAGTTGAAGTACCTATGATTAGAGCAGCTATTCAGTTTTGGGATCCTTCTCACAGGTGCTTTTCTTTCAATGGGTAGGACTTAACACCTACAGTCGAGGAATACTCCGTTTTGTTGGGAATAGATTTGAAAAGTCCAGATAAGATATATGTCCGAAAGCCAAAGTCTGGATTTTGCAAGAAGCTAGCTAAGCTTTTGGGAGTCAGACCAGAGGACGTAGATCTCCATGTGAAGCATAAAGGGTCCAATATTTGTGTGCCGTGGGATTTTCTTCATGAATTCATCAAGGGGCACATTAATGACGAGCAAGGGTTGACAGTTTTTGCTTTGGCAGTTTATGGTTTGGTTATCTTCCCGAAGGTATTAGGACACATCGAAATAGTTGTAATAGATCTTTTTGAGCAAATCGAGAACAATGGAAATCCATCGCCTGCTATTCTAGCTGAAACTTTTAGATCTTTGAATCATTATAGGCGAAATGAAGATGGCCGATTTGTGGGATGTATACAGTTACTTCATGTTTGGGTGAAGAGCCATTTCAAGTGCAAGGAAAAAGCATTCAAGAGAACATTCATCCATCACCGTGCCCCGATCAAAGAGTTCTGCAACAGCAAGTGGCCGAAACCGAAGAACAAGGAAGAATGGGTCGATTTTCTGCAAAGACTCGGGGAAAATCAAGTAGTGTGGATGGCGCCATGGATGCCTCATGTACCCATCTTATATCGATGCAGAGAAGAGTCGTGGGTACAACTTTTGGGACCATGGGGAATAGTGAGCTACGCGCCGCTCATAGTACTACGACAATTCGGAGCAAAACAATTCGTTCCTCCGACACAGTGACTCAATGACATGGAATTTTCTTATGGTGAATCAAAGGCAATGAAGAAAGTCGAGCAAGTTGTTCGATCGTGGAAACAAACCCGAAGAGTCAATCTTGGACCCCTCTCTGATAAGGCTACCCCGGAATACTTGGTGTGGAGGACAAAGCAAGTGAGGGAGGTAGTCTTTCTCCCAAAAGAATGCAACATGCCTCTAGAACCGGAAGTAGAAATATCCGAGGTTGAGATCGCTAGGCAGCAATACAAGATAGAGGAGGAAAGGTGGAGGCAAGGGAATTTGAAGCTTCGAAAAGAAATGGAACAACTCAGATATGAGGCAGAAATGCGAGAAGCCAAGTTCAAGAAGGTCCAACAAGAACACAATGTCACCTGCAAGGATCTCAGAAGTCTGCACCTAGAGAACAAGAAGTTGAGATCTGAGATGAGGGTCGGAGGAATTATGCAAACTTCAAATGAAAGAAAAAGGGAATTAGAAGACTTGCACAAAAGACCCGAACATTGGGCACACAAAGCAAAAAAAAGTGAAGAAGAAGTTGCCTATCTGTCTCAGGAGCGGCAAAAATGGGAAAGCATGTATTCAGCAAGTGCAACAAAGTTGAATCAATACCAAAAGGAGAATGAGGAACTAAAGGAGAAATTGAAAAAAGGAAAGCAAGTGGAGGTAGATAATGAAAAAGCTACACTTCAACAGAAGGTTCAAATGTTAGAGGAGCAACTACAAGAGCATAAGAACCACATCAAAGTGATAATAGAAGATTGGGAACAAAGTGAAAACAACTGGAGTTATGGATATGACATGGCACAGGATGCAAGCATGACGTGGAGAGTGGAAAATCTGGGGAGACAGCAATATATAGAGCATATGGCCACTCAAGTTTGCAAGGCCGTGACAAAGGCAAGGGAAATGGTTGATAAAGTTGAAGCTCTGAGACAAGAAATCCTTCCGACAGAAAAATATGGGCAAATGCTGCTAAACTTTTTAGACGAGGCTAGGGATCAATATCAGCAAGTTAGTCGTTTTTATGGATTTAATCAGAATATGATCGGAATGTAACAAACGACTTTTTGAATGAATGAAAGTTCCTTTTTGTTGAAATTGTTATGGCTTAAATATCCCTTAAAGTATCATTTATTTAACATCACACCCATTCATCTAACATCACATTCATTCATTCCTTCATATAGTTTAAATAAAACATAATATTTCAAAGATTGCATCATGTAGTAATTAGTTTCTTATTGTGGTAATCAAGATTCAAGGGTAGCTTCAACATTCAAGATTCCAGCCCAAATTCCCAAACACTCATACAATACCCGGTCACGCTCAAGAGCAATGGAGGAAGAACATGGTAATAGGATCGATAGAATGGAGAAAGCACAAGAAGAAATCCGAGGGCAGTTAGCCACTCTAATGGAAATGATGACTAGGATGAACCGAGAGAAAGAAGTGGCTAAAGAAACACCTAACCCAGGGACGGATCAGCCCCGAGAAGATGACAATCCTCAATACCCTCCAGGGTTTCCCCCACCTTATGCCCAATCCTCACAAGGCATACCTCCACCTCCACCTTATGCCCAATCCTCACAAGGCATACCTCTGCCTCCACCTCCTACACAGCCTATGGGCAGCTACGCCTACATGTATCCGGGAGCACCGAGCGCCTCAACACAACCTTATATCACAGTGCCTATACCTCCCGCTCAAGGGACAAGACCTGTGGATCCAATTCAAGTCCCTGACTTAGATGATCGAAGAGAGCAAGAGAAATTAAGGGGTAGTGTGTCGGAGGTAAAAGGTGATTCCGACTCTAAAAAGTTCAGCATTATAGAGGAAAGGCTACGGGCCATCGAGGGCAGTGATTTCTACGAGTTAGTAGATGCAATGGGATTGTGCTTAGTTCCGGATGTAATAATCCCTCCTAAGTTTAAGACTCCTGAGTTCGAGAAGTATGATGGGACCAAGTGCCCCATTACTCATGTGACAATGTACTGTCGCAAAATGGCCGCTTATAACCACGATGACAAGCTATTGATACATGTGTTCCAAGACAGCCTCACGGGGTCCGCTGCTAGGTGGTATGTGCAGCTAGATCGTACACGCATCCACAATTGGAGTGACCTAGCTAGAGCATTTATTGCTCAGTACAAGCATGTCACAGATATGGCCCCAGACAGGTTATCTCTGTAAAACATTGAGAAGAAGGCTAATGAAAGCTTCAAGGAGTATGCTCAACGATGGAGAGACTCGGCTGCGCAAGTCCAGCCGCCTTTGACTGAGAAGGAGATTACAGTGCTATTTGTTAATACTCTGAAGGCCCCCTATTATGAGCGTATGATAGGGAACGCAACAAAGAATTTCGCTGACATGGTCATCACCGGTGAAATAATCGAAAATGCAATTAAGAGTGGGAAGTTGGAAGGCAGTTCGAAGAAGGGTGGAGTGTCCAAGAAGAAAGAGGCTGAAACCCAAGCAATCGCCCATACAGCACCTCGGTATGGGGGATATGCTCTTACCCACCTTGATTTCGACCACAGCCTCAACCTTACCCATATTATCAACCCTATTTCCCGACCTCAAACAATGTCTCTCCCGCTTCCTACCAAAGCCCATTACAACCACCAACTTTTTGGCCAAATCCTCGTCCTCCAGCACCTACTATACACCAACACCCACGGCCCAACCTTACCAACCAAATAGTAACCCAACTGCTAACCAAAAGCCTCCCCGAAGAAATATTGAAAGACCTCCTATTGATCCTATCCCCATGTCATACATAGACTTATTACCACAACCGGTGAAAGGTCACATGATTGCACCTCTTTACATGGAGCCAATGAAACCACCTTTTCCAAGATGGTATGACCCCAGTGCTAGATGTGATTATCATGGTGGAAACCCGGGTCATTCAACGGAGAATTGCACAGCTCTAAAGTATAAGGTGCAAGATCTAGTTAAGTTAGGGAGATTGACCTTTTCGAAAGAAGTGGAACCAAGTATAATGCTAACCCACTTCCCAGTCATAGTGGAGGATCAGTTAGTGCGGCTGAAGTTGGGAGGAAGTGTTGTATAAAGAAACGCGTGGAAGAGGTTAAGACTCCGATGAGTCTAGTATTCGATGCTTTAGTCAAAGCCAAGATGATTCAACCTATACTGATAGATTCAGGGATTTGTCAAGATGAATTAAGCCCAGAACAGACTTGCAAATATCACATGGGATACGTAGGTCACTCTGTCCAAAATTGTCCCCACTTTCGACATGTGGTCCAATCAATGATGGATTCATCTTTAATAGAGTTTTATATGGAGAAAGAGGGAGATATAGTGAGCACCGCCTCAGATGAATCTTCGGGATATGATTACCCTTGGGGAAAACCACTGACGGTGTTTTACAAGGAGAAGCCCAGTCCCAAAAAGGAAGAATCTAGCCATGTCACCCCTCCAACTATGACAATCAAAATTCCGAGCTCTTTCCCGTACAAGAGCAATAAAGTCGTCCTTTGGAACTATGAATTCAAAGCAGTGGTTGAAGGATCAGGCAACACGGACTCGGACACGCCAGATAATGCCAATATAAGTGGAATAAAGGGAATTAAGCGGAGTGAGAGGTGCCATACTCCGGAGATGTTAAATAAGGCCCGAAAAGGAAAAGGAAAGGAGAAAGAGGAAGACAACCAGGCGGAAAGAGAGGAAGAACAGACCTTGTTCTACAAGAATCAAGAGGGAAAATTGCAAAACCCGGTATCAGATGAAGATGCAAGGGAGTTTTTAAAGTTGATCAAGCACAGTGAATATAGTGTGGTCGAGCAATTGAATAAGATGCCTGCTCGAATTTCGCTATTATCTTTACTACTGAATTCTGAATCGCACCGGAATACCTTAATAAAGGTGTTGAACTAAGCCTATGTGCCTCAAAACATACCAGTTGACAACATGGTAGCGGGGAACATCACAGCAGCCAACTTCATATCTTTCACAGACGACGAAATCCCGCCGGAAGGGCGAGGGAGTATTAAGGCCTTGAATATCACTACAAGCTGCAAGGGTCACACAATCGCCAAGGTTTTGATTGATAACGGCTCGTCAATCAACTTCATGCCTATGGCCATGCTAAAAAAGATGCCCGTTGACCTGTCTTACATACAACCGAGTAACATGGTTGTGAGGGCCTTTGATGGTTCTAGAAGGGATGTAGTTGGCGATATTGAAATTCCGATTGAAATTGGGCCGGTTACTTTCAACGTTTAGTTTCAGGTAATGGATATCTCGCCGTCATACAGTTTCTTACTGGGGAGACCATGGATCCACACGGCGGGCGCTGTTCCTTCGTCATTGTATCAGAAAGTGAAGTTTGTTGTCGGTGATAAACAAATTTCTGTCTCCGGAGAAGAAAACCTCGTGATCACCAAGCCCTTATCTGTGCCCTACATTGAGGCAGCCGAGGAAGCATTGGAGTGTTCTTTCAGAGCCTTCGAAATTGTGAACGCAACCTATGTAGGAGAAGGATCAAGAATACCCACCCCTCGGTTGTCAACCGCTACTAAGATGATTATTAAACAGACACTGCAAAAGGGCTGGCGAGTTGGAAGAGGCTTAGGGAAAAATCTCTAAGGACAAAGGAAGCCTGTGAGGATTGAGGAGAATAAAGACAGGTTTGGCCTCGGATACAAGGCCAGTGGTTCCGAAAGAAAGAAGATTCTGGAAGAGAGAAGGAAGAAAAGAATGGCCCGCCTCCGAAGATATGAAGAAGAACCGGAAAGGATGGTGATCCCATACCTCTATGATACTTTTCGCTTTGGTGGATGCTATCACCCTGATTCATTAGAAACTGAGAAGGGAAGGCCTATGTTATTGATAAAAGGATCCTCTCGCGGGTTCCCAGTTTAAATGGTACATAGAGAAATCGCAACTTTTGTTATAGAAATGATTGTGTTGTTGGGCACAGAGCTGAAAGATTGAATTGTTGAAAGGATACCTTCTATCTTTTTGTTTTTCCTTTTGTAATGTAGTGAGGTAGATTATCAACATCTCGGTCTAGAGAGCTCTAGAAGATTTCTTTTGTAAACTTGATCTTCATCATCATTTCAATAAATTAACAAGTTCAATGCATTTTGAGCACTTTCTTTTCATCCATCGTCATTCCTATAACTGTTCTTTCTTTTCATTCACTATTATTGGTGTGAACAACCAACCATATCTGTCAAATTTTTTACCTTTTCAGGAAAATGAATAATGAATGTGAAGATAACCTTAACAGCTATCCGGGGTTTGATTTTGAAAATTCTATGCATGTTGGTGAACTCGATAGCAATGTAGATTCAAACGATGATGTTTTGTCTCCAGATTTATTGAAAATGATCGAGCAAGAGAAAAAACCAATTGAACCACACGAAGAGGTAATTGATATGGTCAACCTAGGGGATGATAAGAACGTCAAAGAAGTCAAAGTGGGCACAGCACTTCCATTGGTTGAGAGGCAAAGGCTAGAGGGATTGCTCCGTGAATATGTGGATGTTTTTGCTTGGTCTTATCAAGACATGCCCGGGTTAAACACCGACGTCGTGGAGCATCGTCTGCCTTTGAAAACAGAATGTAAGCCAATACAACAGAAGCTTAGGCGCATGAAGCCGGAGATGTTGTTGAAGGTGAAGGAAGAAGTAAAAAAGCAGTTCGATGCAGGGTTTTTAAAGGTAGCCAAGTATCCGGAATGGGTGGCTAACATAGTTCCGGTGGCGAAAAAAGACGGGAAAGTAAGGATGTGTGTGGATTATCGGGACCTAAACAGAGCTAGCCCTAAGGATAATTTCCCATTACCTCATATTGATACCCTAGTAGATAATACAGCCCAACACTACATGTTTTCATTTATGGATGGTTTTTCAGGCTACAATCATATTAAAATGGCTGAGGACGACATGGAGAAAACCACTTTTGTGACAGTTTGGGGCACGTTTTGCTACAAAGTTATGCCTTTTGGGCTAAAAAATGTCGGGGCCACCTACCAAAGGGCAATGGTAACCCTCTTTCATGACATGATGCATAAAGAGATAGAAGTATATGTAGATGACATGATTGCCAAGTCCCGAAGAGAGGAGGACCATGTAGCCAACCTTCGAAAGCTGTTCGAAAGGCTACAGAAGTTTCAGCTCAAATTGAACCCTGCCAAATGCACTTTTGGTGTTAAATCAGGAAAGTTGTTGGGGTTTGTAGTCAGTGAAAAAGGAATCGAAGTAGACCCGGATAAAATCAATACGATACAAAATTTGTCACCTCCACGCACACAGAAGGAAGTAAGAGGCTTTTTGGGAAGATTGAACTATATTTCCCGTTTCATCTCGCAACTCACACTCAAATGTGATCCTATTTTTAAGTTGCTTCGGAAACAAGATCCGGGAGAATGGAATGAGGCATGCCAAGAGGCTTTTGAAAAGGTGAAAAGGTATTTGTCAAATCCACCTGTCCTAGTACTGCCGATGGCTGGAAGACCCTTGTTGCTGTACATGACTGTCAATGAACATTCTATGGGATGCGTGCTGGGCTAGCATGATGACACGGGCAAGAAAGAACGGGCCATCTACTACTTAAGCAAGAAGTTCACTGATTATGAGGCCAAGTACACTACAATAGAAAAAATGTGCTACGCATTGGCTTGGGTTGCTCGGAGATTGAGGCAGTATATGTTGTATCAACCGACCTGGTTGATAGCTAGATTGGATCCCCTCAAATACATCTTTGAGAAACCCTCATTGTCAGGAAGACTAGCTAGGTGGCAAGTTATGCTATCCGAATATGACATTGTGTATGTGTCCCAAAAGGCAATCAAAGGTGGAGCAATAGCCGACTTCCTAGCGGATCGTGCTACTGACGAGTATGAGCCTATCAAGCTAGATTTTTCAGATGAAGATATAATGTCTGTCTTTCAAGCGGAGAAAGAAGAACCTGATAGCAGACAGTGGAGAATGTTCTTTGACGGCGCGTCCAATGCCTTAGGGCATGGGATAGGGGCAGTTTTAATATCTCCAAATGGAAAATATTACCCGTCCACAGCCAGATTAAATTTCAACTGCACCAACAACATGGCTGAATACGAAGCTTGTGCAATGGGCTTAGAAGCTGCAATCGAGAAGGGAATCAAAAACCTGGAAGTTTATGGAGATTCAGCACTGGTTATTTATCAGTTACGAGGTGAATGGGAAACAAGGGATCAGAAGCTAGTTCAGTACCAGAAGTACATAGCTGACCTGGTACAACAATTTGACGATATCATCTTTCAGCATTTATCTCGAGAAGAAAACCAGGTTGCCGATGCCTTGGCAACACTAGTTGCGATGTTTAAAATGGAGACAGAAGCAAATGTTTCACCAATCAAACTGCGCATGAGAGATTCTCCAGCCCACTGTTCTAGTATTGAAGAGGAAGCGGATGGACAACCTTGGTATTATGACATCATGCAATACCTTAAGAATCAACAATACCCAGAGCATGCATCGGAGAATGACAAAAAGATCCTCAGAAGATTAGCAATGGGATTCCTTGTTGATGGAGATGTTTTGTATAAAAGAGGTCGGGATCAGATGTTGTTGAGATGTGTAAACGCGTCTGAAGCCAAAAGGATTCTGGAAGAGGTACACAATGGAACTTGTAGGGCACATGCAAATGGTCATTTCATGGCTAGACAGATTATAAGGGTAGGCTATTATTGGACTACACTAGAAAGAGATTGTATAGATTATGCTAGAAAATGCCACAAGTGTCAAATCTATGCGGACAAGATCCAAGTCCCCCCGACTTCACTCAACGTCATGGCACCACCGTGGCCTTTTTCTATGTGGGGAATGGATGTGATTGGACCCATCTCTCCCAAGGCATCAAATGGGCACAGATTCATTTTCGTGATGATAGACTACTTTACAAAATGGGTTAAAGCTGCCTCTTATGCGAACGTGACCAAGTCTACTGTTTGTAAGTTCCTAAAGAAGGAGATAATATGTCGGTACGGGCTCTCAGAAAGGATCATATCAGACAATGCCCTCAACTTGAACAATGACATGATGAAGGAAGTATGTGCATAGTTCAAGATCAAGCACCATAACTCGGCCCCGTATCGCGCGAAGATGAATGGAGCCGTTGAGGCTGCCAACAAGAATATTAAGAGGATTGTGGGGAAGATGACCAGCACATACAAAGACTGGCACGAGAAGCTACCATTCGCTTTGCATGCCTATAGAACGTCAGTGCGCACTTCTACTGGGGCAACTCCTTTTTCTTTGGTTTACGATATGGAAGCGGTGTTGCTTGTTGAGGTAGAGATCCCTTCCCTAAGAGTCTTAATGGAATTAAACTTGGACGAGGCTGAATGGGTTCGAAGTCGCTTTGAACAGTTGAATCTTATAGAAGAGAAAAGGCTTACAGCACTATGTCATGGTCAGATGTACCAGAAGAGAATGATGCGAGCCCATGATAAAAAGGTTCGACCTAGGCAATTCCGAGAAGGAGAATTGGTGTTGAAAAAGATCCTCCCAAATCACCACGATAATCGGGGCAAATGGACACCAAATTGGGAAGGACCATATGTGGTGAAAAGAGCGTTCTCAGGTGGAGCGTTGATCTTGACAGAGATGGATGGGAATGATCTGCCTAATCCGATAAATTCTGACGCTGTGAAGAAATACTATGCTTGAAGAAGAAAAAAATAAAAGACAAAAAAAAAGAAGAAAAAGAAAAAGAAAAAATAAAAAAGAAAAAAAAAAGAAGAAAAAAAAGAGAAGGAAAATGAAAGGAGAATTCAAACTGAAAACCCAAAAAGGGCAGTTGGATTAAAGGGGGATATCCAAGTTGAAAACCTGAAAAGGCGGCTTGGATGCGGAAAAGATCAGCGCCTGGAGATCGAAATCATGCAGAGCATGGCATCAGTTGGATGAACTCAATGTGACAGGGGGCATCAACGGATTAGTTTCTTCCAAAGAAAGCACCGGTTTGGTTCGTGAAGGGTTATCTAGACATTCATTATTTGTTTTGAAATTCACCACTTGACCCTTGTGGCATTCGCTACCCAACTGTACTTTTGCTATCATTGTCTCTTGTCAGCCCAATAATAAATGCGATCCTTCTAAATTTTGTTGTCCTTCTGGTCACTCCATAACCAACCGATAAAGTGTAAGAATGCATTGCGTTTGTTAACAAAATTGAAAGGAAGATGATGATTAAAATGATAATCTACCTGCTAACATTATTAAAGAAAAATAGGAAGAAGAAGAAGAAAAAGAAGAGAAAAGGGGAAAAGAGAGAAATAAGGGAATGAAACAAAGGAAATTGAAAATTGTAACGAGTACATGTTCTGAACCAACCCTAATTCGAAATGGGTGACAGCTATTTTGTGAAATATGGGTGAAAGGATCAAAGGACGCAAAAGGGACAGTCCTGAGAATTTGATTACCACAATAGGAATTGCATGACTTTGTCAATACATGCATTTGCATTTCATTCATATTATGAGAATTCAAGCACAAAAAAAAAAAAGAAGAGCACAAAAAAGAAAACAAACAGGCAAAAGGACAAACAAAAAAAAAGGAAAAAGAAAGAAAAAAAGAGAGAAAAAAGGAATAAGAAGAAGAAAAAAATGTTTCAGCATACCTCAGAAGAAAAGAATTTAAAGTTCCATCGCCTCTGCTGCAAGAGGAGCACATTTCCGGAAGAATTTAAAGTTCCATCGCCTCTGCTGCAAGAGGAGCACATTTCCAGGAAGAATTTAAAGTTTCATCTCCTCTGATGCAAGAAGAGCACATTTCCAGAAAAAGAATTTAAAGTTCCATCGCCTCTGCTGCAAGAGGAGCACATTTCAGAAAAAGAATTTAAAGTTCCATCACCTCTGCTGCAAGAGGAGCACATTTCCAGGAAGAATTTAAAGTTTCATTGCCTCTGCTGCAAGAGGAGCACATTTTCAGAAAAAAAATTTAAAGTTTCATCGCCTCTGCTGCAAGAGGAGCACATTTCAGAAAAAGAATTTAAAGTTTCATCGCCTCTGCTGCAAGAGGAGCACATTTCCAGGAAGAATTTTAAAATTTCGCTACCTCTGTTGTAAGAAAAACACCAAAAAAAGAAGAAAAGAAGGAAAAAAAAGAAGAAGAAAAAGAAAAAAGAAAAAGAAGAAAGAAGAAAAACAAAAAAAAAAAGAGAGAGAAGGAGAAGGATTAGGTGTTGAGTTGGATAAAATTGTTGTCTATTGTCTTTGCTCTATTCCTGATACTCAACAATGAGCAATGAGCAAAGAAGGGCAGCGGTAGACACCAAATTTTGTCCAAATTGATAATTTTAAACTCAATTGGACTTTCAAAATCCAAAATAAAACATTGGGCTTCAAGGCCCATTAAAATGAGTAAATTTATTTTTATTATTATTAGTATTTTATTTTTATCTATTTGTTTTTATTTTTATTATTTTTATTGTTATTTTTTTGTTTTCATTATTATTATTATTATTATTATTATTATTATTATTATTATTATTATTATTATTATTATTATTATTATTATTATTATTATATATTTGTTTTTATTTTTATTATTTGTTTTGTTATTATGTATGCTATTATTGTTACTGTTTTTTTATCACATGTGTTTGTTTTATTCTTTATTATTATTATTATTATTACTGTTTTTTATTATTATTATTATTATTATCTTTTCTATTATTATTATCTTTTCTTTTATTATTATTATTATTATTATTATTATTATTATTATTATTATTATTATTATTATTATTATTATTATTATTATTATCTTTTCTATTATTATTATTGTTTTGTTTGTCTGTCATCCACTTGCTGCCTGTGGTTCCAGCCCTTCACCCCAGGTCTCGAGCATCACCAAAATGCATCTTCCCCAGGCTACCCATCCCATCTCTGATCACTGCCTTGGGGAACCGAGAAACAATAGGGAGAACCCAGATGGGTTCTAACCCACCGGATCAAAGGAAGACTCGGAATTTTGTTTAAAAGACTTGAATAATTCAAGCACCGGGGGCTTTTTTTTTGGAGACTTCCGGACACAAAAAACTGACAAAGCCCCAAACCCTCCATTACCCATACAGTCGCCATTCATCACCTCCAACCCCAAATCAACCCCCATCCAAACCAGCAACCACCGAAACCCTAAACAACCACCATCCCCATCACTACCGAAACCCCTAAACACCACCCTTACCACTGAAATCACAACACCATCGCATCACCACCATACCTAGCCCTAACCTAAAACCGAAACTCCAAACCCCCTAGATCTAAACCGTACCTGCAACAAAAAAATCAACAACAACAAAACCAGCAACAACAACATGAAGCCCGAAGACTCCAAGCACCAGATCTAAAAAAAAACAAAAAATCAAAAAAAAAGGGAAAGGCTTTTGGTGAAGCTCAGATCTATAGGGTTAGAAGGATTTTTAGGGTAAACGGAGATTAGATCGGAAAAGAAGAAGGTGAGAGGAGTGTTTTTAGGTATCCGGAAAGGATTCCAGCGACCGAAGTGCGGCGGTGCACGGCGTCCGACGCGGTGGTAACCATTCGGGAAGGCTGACGAGGCTGGAGAGGATTTTTGGGATTTTTGAGTTTTTTTTTGGAAAGCCGGCTAAAATGAGGAATTAAAAAAAAGAGGGCTTTTTATAGAATAGCAAATAGGTACGTTTTGAGGCTGAGGACCCGCGTGCCGCCCTTGACCCGACCCGAGATCCGCGCGACCTACCCGGTTCCACCTATCCCAACGACCCGCGAGACACGCCCGACCCGCACGATCCGACCCGATCGCGACCCACTTCCGTTGGCAGCTTGGACCCTACTGTTTGGGCTTGGTTTTGGGCTAGATCTTGGGCCCGTTTGGAAGGCTTCCTTTGGGTTTCAGGCCCAATCCGTTTGGTATATATTTTTTTATTTAGTTATTTATATATTTAGTATTTATTAATTTATTTATTCTGTTAAATATATTATTTTATGTATTTTTAATTTATTTTCATAACACAAAAAATAAATATTTATTTGTATATAAAATTCTTTAAAAGCTAATAATTTTAAGTCTAATCATAGAATTAACAATAAATGTATAGTTTTAAGATATATATATATATATATATAATATAAAAAAAACAAAACAAATAAATAAAATATGTAAATAAATTATAGGAGATATATATATATATATATATATGATTTAAAATATATATAAATAAATATGTAAATAAGCATGTAAATAAATTTAAAATCATACATATAAAAAAAATTGTGTATATGGATATGTATATAAAGTACATAAAATAGGTATATAAAGTATATAATTATATAGTTTCTTTTATACATATAATAAAATTTTTTAATATAAAAATCTTTTTAGGAAGTTAGGAAATCTATATAATTCTAAAATGTACATAGGATATATCAAATGTGTAAATAGATATAAAATATTTAATTTTTTTATATATATAATTTCTTTTTATTATTAAACAAATTTACCATAAAAGAATATTTTAAGAAGCTAAAAAAATAAATAAAAATAAATAAATAAAAAATAAAAATGAAATAAAGTAAGCATAGAATTTTTTCGATGATGAGATATCGTAGAAGTCACAAGTAGTGATTCTTCGAATATCTCTAGGTGAGAGGAATTTATCGAATGTCGCCAAAAGTATTGGGATATTCGATTTAATTTTTCAATATTCAAATTCGTGCTTATTTTAAAAATATATAATAATATATTTTGTAATAAAGGGATTAAGTTAATAAATCTAAATAAATGAGGACAAGAATTAATGGAGATAAAAAATTCGTAAGAGGTAAAAGCTAATATCCGATGATGGAATGTTACGGAAGTCACAAGTAGTGATTCCTAACTGATCCCTAGGTAAGAGAAATTTCACTAAATGTTGCCAAAAGTATTGGAATATTTAGAGAGGTTTTTCAATACATAAGCTTTTATCTTAAAAATATTTAATAATAAATATAAAAAAAATAAGATCAACAAAAATAACAAAATAAATAATGTAAAATAACAAAATGAAGATAAACAATGAACATATTAAATAAGAAAGTAAAAATCTATATGCATTATATATTATATGTTTGCATCATATGCTTCAATGTTAATATTAAAGAATGGAGTTCGTCCGATGATGGGATGCTACGGAAGTCACAAGTAGTGATTCCTAGCCGATCCCTAGGTAAGAAGAGTCATACTAATTGTTGCCAAAAGTATTGGAATATTTAGTGTGATTTTTCAATACATGAATTTTCATTTTTTCAAAAATTAAAAAAACAAATAATAAATAAAAAATAAAGAAATATTAAATAAATAGACATGCATACGCATCATTTATTATCTGTTTACGCCACATGCATTCACGCGAATTTAAAAATGTGAATCTTCCGATGATGAGATTCTATAGAAGTCACAAGTAGTGATTCTTTAGATATCTCTAGGTGAGGAGAATTATTTCAAATGTTGCCAAAAGTATTGGAATATTTGATTTAATTCTTCAATAAAAGGGGTTCATGTTTATTTTTAAAATATATAATAATTTTTCATTCAATTACACAGAAAATGTGAATCTTCCGATGATGAGATTCTATAGAAGTCACAAGTAGTGATTCTTTAGAAATCTCTAGGTGAGGAGAATTATTTCAAATGTTGCCAAAAGTATTGGAATATTTGATTTAATTCTTCAATAAAAGGGGTTCATGATTATTTTCAAAATAAAACTTATTTTAAAATATATTATAAATTTTTATTCAATTACACAAAAAATGTGAATCCTCCGAAGATGAGATTCTATAGAAGTCGCAAGTAGTGATTCTTTAGAAATCTCTAGGTGAGAAGAATTATTTCAAATGTTGCCAAAAGTATTGGAATATTTGATTTAATTTTTCAATAAATGGGGTTCATGTTGATTTTCAAAAAGAAGTTTTTAAAAAAACATACATATAATAGTAATTTTTAAGCCAACACACGAAATTTTCCAAAATAAGCAAATTAGTTTTAAACCAAGACTCTTTTATTAAAATCAAAAGATACCACGTAGTTAGGATGGTACCGTTTTTTAACGGGCGTCGTGGGGGTGCTAATCCTTCCCACGCGTAACCGTACTCCCGAACCCAATTTTTGTTTTCGCAGACCAAAGCAATTGTCTTTTTAATAAAACTTAATTAATTTTGAGATTTTATTAAAAAGATAAACATTTTTAGGTGGCCAATCACACCTAGACAAAAAAATATTGGTGGCGACTCCATTTGTTTTTAAAATGTTTTTCAAAAATTCGTCGAGCGCGAAGCCGTTACGACACTTTTCATCAAAATGCATCAATGGTCATCACCAAAATTTTTCATTAAAGCATACTATGAACTTAAGCACAAAGAGAGTTTTAAGAGAAAAAAATTTACCTTACAAAACTACTTTACTTAAGAGTGCTTTGCCATGATCCTTTTAGTCCAACTTGAGCAATCCTTTGAATTATTTATGTAACCTTACCGTGGATTCTTAAGCTTTGCATCTTCCTTATTGGCACAAGCAAACTCCATGGGGGTGTGTAGAGCATTTGAACTTCATTGTTTCTTAGTAACTCCATGCTCTAACACTCCTAACACTAAAACAAATTCAAGCATGTTTTGGTACCTAAACTTTTTTGGGTCTATGAGGGTTAGTGCAAAAAATTTTTGATCCCTTAGAGATCCATTTCACATTCAATTCATCATCATTTATAACATGCTTTGGAACCCACATTTTTCTAACTATTCTTCCTCTAAATGTGGTTTTTCTATCTGTGCATGCTTGTGAAGTGGCCTATTCTATTGTAAAGTGAGCATGTGAGAGATGAATCATGCATAGTATTTTTGCTTATAAGAAAATTTTTGGGCTAAGTTTCTTTGTGTTTTGTACCCATCTTTGTCAAAGAAAACTCTTTGGGTCTCAAGCATGTGATCTAATTTTTGCTGATCCATATAGAACTTAGAAAATGAGTTATGCAAATTTGTATTCTTTTCATTCAACTCATTTATAGCTAAGTTTGCTTCTTTTAATTTCTTTTGAAATTCTAACTTAGCATTTGTCAACATTTCATTTTCCTTTTACAATTTAGCAATGATTTTCTTATATTTTGAATTCATGCATTCAAATTCATTTGCTAATTCATAGAAAGCATTTTGTAATTCATCAAAAATATAATCATCGCCTTCACTAGAGTTAGAACTAGACTTATCATCACTAAGGGCTATAAAGCATGAATAGGCTATCTCATCTTTTATGTTTTCCTCACCAGAGCTATCGTTATCACTCTATATAGCCACAAATGCTTTCTTCTTATGCTTCCTATTATTTTCCTTCCTAAGTAAAGGGCATTCTAACTTAGTATGACTCGGTGCATTATACTCATAACATACTATGGGGTATAATTCCTTCTTACTTGATTGATCTTTAATTACTTCTCTCTTTTGAGGTCTTCTATTATTCTATCTAGCTTTCATTCTCATGAATTTATTGATTCTTTTGGAAAACATTGCCATTTCTTTTTCTTCCTCATTTCCACTCTCATCACTTTCTTCTCCAATGTTCTCATGAGTGGAAGACTTAAGTGTTACCCTTACTTTCTTAATTGTCCTCACTTCTTTTTAATTTCATCTCATAAGTAAGTAAGGAACCCATAAGCTTATCTAGAGATAAGGTGTTAAGATCCTTTGATTTTTCTATTACAGTTACCTTAGCCTCCCAAGACTTAGGCAAGCTATTCAAGATTTTCTTTACCATTTCAACATTGGAATATGTCTTGCCTAATGGCTTAAGTCTATTGATTATATCATTAAATCTAGTGGACATTTCACTAATGGACTCATCTTGTTTCATCCTAAAGAACTCATAGTCATGTGTGAGCATGCCCACTTTAGTTTCTCTAACTTGATTAGTCTCCTTATGAGTGATGGCTAGTTTGTCCCATATTTGTTTAGCATTCTCACAAAGAGAGACTCTAGTATATTCATTTGGACTTAATGCACAAAAGAGAGTGTGCATAGCCTTAGCATTTAATTGTGCCATTCTCCTATCATTTGTGTCTCACTCATCCTAACTCTTAGGGACATCTTTTCCATCAACTTTCTTAATTGGAACTAAGGGTCCTTTAACAATTATTATCCAAACGTCATAATCATTAGCTTGAATGTACAACATCATTATAGTCTTCTAATAAGCATAATTTTCACCACTAGTCTCCCTTTCTTACTAGAGTTGTAGCTACACTAGTTTGAGCCATTTAGATCATTTATACTCAATGGATGCTAATCCAAATCAATCTCAAGTCCAAGCTCTGATACCAATTGTTGACTTAATTACCTAACCGAAATGGGGTGAATCGGTTTTTAACTACCTTTAAGTTCTTTTTTTGTTCTTCTAAAATTCTCTAGCCTATCTTATAGTTTTCTAAATTCTCTCAGCCTAGTGAAGCATACAATTCAAAATCTAAATAAAGTGTACAATTCAAATGCAAGTAAGTAATGAATTAAGGGAAAGAGAATTGTATGCAATCGATTTATAGAGGTTCGACAACCTTGCCTACATCTTTTATCTTGAGATGCTGCCAAGGATTTTTCCCAAATCCACTAATGAATTTGTCTTTACACCCTTTTTTTACAGGCTCAAGAGAAACCTTCCTTTTTACGGGCTCAAATGTAACCTAACACCTTCTTTTTTCCAGCTTCAGAAGGAAACCTTACAACCTCTCCCTTTTATGGCTTAAGGAAAAAAAACCTTAATTTCTACCCACAACTTACTTCCAATGAAGCACTCAAGGGTTCACTCCCCTTTACAAATTGTGAATGGGTTTTCTAGTTTGTGTAATCAAGGAGATACCTCCAGATATGCAAATGATTACAAGATTGTGCACAAGAGAAACTTATACAAGATTCGTGCCATCTATATAAGAAAGATGTGAATGATAGAGAATTTGGAATTTCTAACACTTGAAATGTTTTTGAAGCTTGAAAAAGATGAAGAATGAAGTCTCTTGAGTCTCTTGAACTTCTAAACTTCTATTTATAGTCCCTTGGTTGATTGTTGAAGCTTGGTGGATCCTAAAACTGATTTTTTCGTTAACCCTCACAAAAAACTAGCCGTTTGAGGCTTTCAACGCATAAGGGATCTATCTCTTTAAGTAGGGGATCGATCATATGGCTTTTGAAAGGCTTCTCAGGGTTTTTGCCAATAGGGGATTGATCTTATAAAGGAAGGGATCGATCCCTTGAACTGTTCTGCCCACAGGGGATCCATCCCTTAAAGGGGGATCTATCCCCTGGTCAATTTGTTGACTTTTTAAACATTAAAAACATTTCTAAGCCAATTTAGAATATTTTTAAATATGATATGACTTTGAAAACATGAATTTGAGCTCAAAATTTTATCAAATAATTTTCTTAAAATATATTCAATAATTCCATAAGAATATTACTTAAACCAATAATTAAAAATGAATTAAAAATGTTTTCTAAATTGATTAAAACCAATAAAGATAATTAATTGAATCATCATTTTATATTTGATAAAAGCACTTAATAGGGTTTGTGAAAATCATAATTAATAAAACAAATTTACAATATTGATCATTCATTTAATCTTGCTTAAGTATTTGTCATTTCAATATATATATATATATATATATATATAAATTTAAAGTTAACAACTTAAACAACCAAACTCTTGGTTAGTAGATCAACTAGAATGATCTCTTTAATTATCTGCTTGACAATCCAATCAATCAACGGATTCCATTACTTTCTCTTTAACAACTTGAAAGATGATATCTATATATTTAGAGCGCAAGAAACTCCCAGCATTTTAAGAGAAAGCAAGTGTTGCAGTATTACCACAGTATATCTCCAGCGACTTAGGAATAGCAACCACAGAAATCAACCCTGTTGAAATTCTGCAACCAAAATAGCCCATCATGTTGCTTTATAGCATGCTACAAACTTGGCCCCCATAATCAAGGATGCTGTAAGTATTTGTTTCACACTTTCCAAGAAACAGCTCCTCCATATAAAACAAATGTGTAACCAAAAATTGGTTTCTATCATCTGGATAGCATGCAAAATCAACATCAGAATATTCGTCTAGAGTCAAAATGTCAAATTTACTGATGTATAAATACTCTCATCATATCTTCCACCTTTTTAGTACAAGATAGCTTAAGTGTCTCCAAAGTACACTTATGATATGCATTATATCAAAATGTGTACAAACTTGAGCATACAATAAATTACTTACAATAAAGCATACATAACAATCGACATAAGGACACCGAGATTTTAATAGTATGTCACTTTTCACGAAAAAGCACCTTTATAAGAGAACAATATACATTAAACCTACTTAACACACTCAACGTAGGTTTTTTTGAGACCAATATAATATGCTTATAAATATGTTATGAAGAATCTCAATCCTTAAAATAGAATGAAGTCTCACCTTTATTCTTCATCCTAAAGTGACATGACAACTTGAAATTTATCTCCTTCAATAGGTTATTACTATTGGCTGCTAGTTAGATATCATTATTTTTAGAGCACAACAAATACATAACTACTCCCATTGACCTTGTAATAGATCCACTTAGCATGTTCTCCTTAAAGTGTCAATTTCTTTAAAACTTGGATATCATAGTCTGTATGCCTTTTAACGCTCACAAATGAACTTTTTGAGTTCACAAACTGTATGTTCCATCTCGAAAACCACAAACTTTTATCCATTTAAACATTTTAAATGTCCATATGATTTATCTCTTAATCATAATAAGCTACCAATTGTCATCATGATTCTAAAAGAATGTTAGGTAGAAACAAGAAAAAAGGTTTTCATATAACTAATTCCTTCTCTTTATCTTTGTCAAATTTTACTTTAAATATTCCACTTAGTCTCTAGAGTCTCTTTTGGAGAACAATGATGTGGCAACTCAACTAGATCCCATTCATGTTTATGCATCATAGATGTCGATTCATCCTACGTGGAAAATATCCAACTCCAAGAGTTCATATCAATAAAGCCTCCTAACAAGCATCAAAATCAAAAGACACATGAATCTCACATTTATATTCTTTTATAAGTTCATGTGCAGCTTCAGAAATACAGTATTGGCATCAATTGCTGATTCTTGCTATTGTGGCTTTTTAATCAAAATATAACACATATATGGGACTAGCACAAGAATACGTATTTCCTTATGAGTTTGTGGAGTTCTTAACCCCCACTCTCTAAGTCATCCTTTAAATAAATTGTACAATCAAACTCAATGATTCTAGCATCGCATGATAGAAAAACAAAATTTAGAATCTCTCTAATCGATACAATAATCAATAGAATTGCCACAAATAGTTTTTCTCGTCAAGTTTTTTTTACTACAAGTTATAGGCCTTGCCTTTACTTTATAACCCTAACACAAAAAATGGCATAAAATCGACTTCTTATTTGACCGTAACTTAAAATGCGTTTGAGAATTAATTTCGTTTGGAGCTTAACTCAGAATATAAGTTGCGGTTTTCATAACTTCATTTTGAATTTCAAAAATTTAGAGTGATCATCATAAATCATAGCATATCCAAAATGTATAAGTGATTATTATTGTAATTTCATTGTGTTTCAATATTCTAAGCACAGTATATTAGGTGCCAACACGTAATCTTGTAGTGCACTTAATCGAAGATCGGTCTAAGATTTTGCCTAGTTTTATTATACCAACCATGGTATTCATCACCTTCGTCTAATCATTGTCTTAAGTGGCTCTCCTTTCGTAAGCTTCACAGTGGAATCAATCAAAAGACTTAAGGCTTTTCTAGGATCAGACCTTTCACTCCACATGACCTAAACCATAATGGTCTTTAGTAAAAGTGATTAAATACTTATATTCACTAAATATTGTATGTGGAAATCCTCTACAAATGTCGGTATGTCAATTCCTAATCATCTCCATATCTACTAATTATATCCTTAACATTAGCAATAAGATAATGATGATTTGATGTTGTGCCTGCTTTTTTTTGCAAGCATCCCAACAGTAAAATCTTGAGTTTCAACATTATCTATCCCTAGCTAATTAGTCTTCAAAACCACCAACTCTAGTGTCAGTATCTCCCAAGAATGATTTCTCTTACCTCAGTTACTTCAAAATCAAATCTATGGTTTGTAAAGCCAAATGAGAATTCTTCTTAAGCAACTTCATGGTTTAAGTCCAAAATCAATAGCAATAACAAAATTTGTTGATCGACTTTTACATATTAACATAGCTTTAGATAAGCTTGTAGAAGCCTTATCAGGTTCCTATAGCTGTAGTCTTACTAGCACAAATGAAATCAATAATGTGGATGAAGACTTCAACGACCTTGACGATAGTGAAATTGAAGAAGGATCAATCATCATTATAACTCAAGTAAGCTTCATAACTATACTGTATCAAAACCTAATAAGCTAATTGGGAAGAAAATCTTTCTTGGGGTGGAAGCAATTAATCCATCTATAGGACTAGCTGGTGCCACTATTGCCTCAAATGTAGATCGTTTTGTGAGTTATAAGGTCTATAGGACATGCCTTGATGATTGTCACTTTTATCCCTTTGGTCTCAACCTACTCATACCTATATCTTATGGAGCCATTGCAAGTGCAAAGATTACCTAACATTTTACATCTTAGGTATCTAGTTTTAAAGTTTTTGGTTAATGGTAGCTAAATTGTATTAGATTCTTTATAATCTAACAATAACTCAACAAAATAGTTTCATTTAAACAATTTCAGATTGATAACAAATCAACATTTAATCCCCAAGTCAAAAGCAAACACATTTGTTGAAACTTTAATCCAAACCTAAAAAACAATGAGATTAACAGGCAATACCTAACAACTAATTTATAGATAAAAAAGTTTACCTAAGATCCAAAAGTTTTCGAACCCATTAACTTCCCGCATGTTCCCATGAAAGATTAACACCAAAAAATTAATACATAAAAAATAGTAAAGTATTTGGGCACAAACATCTTCACAATTGTCATCTGTTTTTTAAGAGCACTAAAAATGGCCTCCTCCTTCATTCATGATCCACCGCATTTTTGTAGAATAAAAAAAAAATCTAACAACGCATATTGGAATATTAGTTTTTTTTTTTTTAAAGTAATGAGTTATGTTGACGTCAATTATTATTGCTATAATAAAATGCATACAATTTGTGCATAGTAATATACAATTCTTACAAGCAAAATTAATTCACACATAAAGATGGCACTAGGATAATTGAAATTAAGTAAAGGATCAATGGTCAAACAAACTTACCTTATACTTAAGGATCCATTAGGTAGAATATTTTTGTCTTTTAAGACACATCCAAACAACCTTGGAATACTAAAATATTGTTAAACGAAAAGATGTCACCATTGTGCATTTCAATTGCTTTCCCTCACTATTTTAATATTACCGTCTCTAAAGTTTTTAACTTCACATTTACAATTAGGATTAGACTATTATCACATGCTTTATAAATATATATTTCACTAAAATTTACAAATTAATATGTTTAATAAACATACATGTGATAGTATTTAATATTATTTATGAAGTTTAAAAGTTTTATGATACTGTATAGAATTATAGTCAAATTTTATTATGAATTTATATTCAAGTAATCTCATCTTTTATTTTATTGTCAAATCATTTTAAGTTTAATATTTAATATTTAATATTTAACTTCAAATTGAGAAAAATATCTAACAAATTTTTTGTTGAACAAGTTACATAGCAAAACTATTATTCTGACATTTTAAATTAGCAACTATCATTTTTATAATATTAATTTATTCAATATTTTAAAAGTTAATTGGTAACATTTTTGCTTCATCTATAATTTTTAGAAATTTCAAGAAATGAATTTTCATACTATTGTATCTAATATGTGTAAGCCCTCATAATAAAAAACAATTATACTGACAAAAGCTTAGTATGGAAGCCACCGCAGTTCAATCACTACAGACAAAAAAATTCAAGATGATAAATTTACTCTTTTATTTTTATTTTTTAATTATTTTATTAAAAATCATATAACATAAATAATTTGTTATTATTTTTCAATTTTACTGAACCGATTTCACAATCTATCCAAACTAACTCAAACGCTAACATTTCTCATTCAGCCCATCTTTTTATCTCAGAACATTATTGTCATTTCTCATTTTAATCTCGTCAATTGAATCAATTCCTTAATATAATATATTTCATATTCACCAAAAAAATTTCCTTCTATCTTATTCAATGCAACATTGGGCCCAATAAAAAGACAGAAATTCAACATGCAAACACACGCGCATGTTTCTTTATTATTATTTTCCCTTGTTATTACCACCGAACAGCTTAAGTAAAAGTTACTGTTTGGTTTGTTTTCACGATGTACCCAGCAACACTGCACTTAGAACCAAGTCCCAGGCCAATTTGGCTTTGAGGATATTGAGGAGGTAATTGAAATATGGGTTAATATTTTATACAATATAATAAAATTTATTGATTTTATAAATAATATTAAAATGATTATATATATTTTTTATAAAAATATTAAAACATAAAAAATAAAAAAAAATAAAACATCCATCATCATTTAATTCCGAATCAACAAATTTCTCCTTAACGGTTATGAAATTATTCTTAAAATATTGCTTAATCTTGTCCACGTGGTTGTTTGATTGAGCGAGTATGCATGTTTACTGTATTGAAGGTATTTTTTTGAAAAGAAAAAGTCCAAACCTAATCTAAAGCTACGCGGAAGGACAGCGGAAGACAGAAGATAGGGGACAGCGGGACGTTGACTTAAGGGGAAAAGACAGCCTGCCAGCTCCCTCTTTGTTTTCACTTCTGTCTTACTTCCGTTCACCTCTTTTTTCTTAATTGGCATTTTCATATTTTGTTTTAAGAATAATAGTCAAATAAGCCCTCGACTTTGAATCCAAAATGAAATTAAACCCTCAACGTTTTATTTCATGAAAATCAGTCTATAAACTTTTATATCAGTGAAAATAAACCCTCAACTTTCTAAAATTATGCAATCAAGTCCAAATCTGTTAAATAACGCTAACTGCCGTTAGTGAAAGCTGACGTAGATAGCTTACTTGGCTGTCACGTGGCATGCTACATGTGCAATACTAACGTCAGTTAGTGTCATTTAACAGATTTGGACTTAATTGCATGATTTTAGAAGGATGAGGGTTTATTTCCATTGAAATAAAAGTTTATGGACTGATTTCCACGAAATAAAACTTTGAGGGCTTAATTCCATTTTGGGCTCAAAGTCGAGGGCTTATTTGGTTATTTTGCCTTTGTTTTAAATGTATTTTCAAACAAAAAAAAAGTCTGATTTTGATAAAAAGAATAATGTGAATGGTTGAATGCTGCATGCATGCCATTTTATCACAGAAATCTAATTCCTTTTAGTGTTAAAAAAATTTGTTCTGCTATTTTTTTATTTAAATTAGATGAGATTATATAAAATTATAAATGGATCTAAGTCAATAATGCTTCTTAATACATATGAGTTAAATTGTAATAACTCTTAAAAATAATAATCCGTAGGTCAAGTTTGAATTGCTTGGATTAAAACTCATTATTATTTTACAAATTAGAATTTTATTGATAAACACTTTAGTTATTTAATGATTTAGTGAGTTGCGTATGAATTTAAACAATACTCCATTCATTTCAAATTAAATGATCATAAAATTTGTAATATTTATTTTATATTTCGGTAGATTAAAAAAATTTCAATACGTAAAGTACTTTGAATTTAATATTTTTTATTAATAAAATTTGAAATTTTTTACTAATATAAAAAGTAAAAGAAATAATAAGTTAATATGAAATTTAAAGAAAGTTTTAGGAAAATTTTGGAAAATCCTTTAAAAAATGATGGATATTGAATAATAAATATGAAATAAAGAGAATATTATTTTAGAAATAGAATACATTCACATCTTTTCTTTTTTTTTTTTTCATTTTTGTCTCTTAGGAGATGCTTTAAATTAAGGGCTAAAAGTAAAGAATTTTTTTTAGAAGATAGTTTAAATTAAAGACTAAAAATAGGCAATTTATTTATTTTATATAGTTAAGTTAATAAGGACCATCTTGTTTTGTTTTTCTATAGGTACTTATGTAGTTATGCAGTGATTTTTTTTAAAATATTACACTTTTATTAAAAATTATAATTATAATCAGTATATTACATTTCATGAATTGATAATTATAAAAAAACCTAAGTAAGTTAATAAATAATTATAACTAATAAAACTAATAAATAACTAAACTAAATTATGAACTGTAACTATAAAAAACCTAGATAAATTAGTCAATAATAATAACTAACAAAACTAATAAATAACTAGATTAAACTCAATTATAACTAACAAAACTAATAAATAATTAGACTAAACTCAAATTCGCATTTTGTGAGACTAAAATCTCTAAGTCCATTAACAAGTGGTCGAAAGAAGTAGAAGTAAAACTTTTCTTCTAAGTATTTGAAAATTGTTCGAATTCTAAAGTTACCACTATTATGAAAACTTTACCTTTTATCACTCATAATCTGAATATATTTAGCCTCAACCGTAAAATAAATCAAAATACCTACGGTTGCATAAAAAAAATCTCTAAAACCCAAAACTTCTTCGGCACCATTAAGTCAAGACTTTATTAACACTTATTTAGTTACTTATTCTGCTACATTCACACAAGTCAAACATCTTTCATTTATGTAAACCTAATTTTTACTTCCAAAATTTACTATTTTGGTTAAACCCAAATAAGCGGTCATAATTGAAGAGGAATTATGTATTGAAGTCAAACCTATTTACTCTTGGGAAAATCTAAATCTAAATATGTATTAAAAATAGCATGACCACTGAATTTAACTTTAGTTTCTACTATACTTAAATTCATAAAAATTAGGATAGAAAGATTTAAATCACTGAATTTTTCGTTTTTTTTAACATAATTAAAGTACATACCATTTGATTTGAAGAGCGGTTACATGTTCCATTTGACAATTGTAAATAGTTATGTAAACAAAAAAGAAATAAAAAAGTGTTTTGCATGCTTTCCCAAATACATTTTTTTACAAAAATAAAAAAAGAAGAGTGAGAAAATAAAGAATGGAGGCAAAATTGACTTTTTCTTCCCTATTTTTTTGCGGTCTTCATTTTTTCCCTATTTTTGAACATTCTTAAAAAATTACACATTCAATACAAATAAGGTATGTCATTATAGAAAAATGGTGGTATTCTTTTTATTTCACTATTTTAATATTTATTGTTATTATAGTTTTGGCATTCGTAGCGTAGCTGGGATAAGATGGAAAAGAAAGCAAATCTCACTTATTTTTTTTTCATTTGACAGACAATTGACTGCAAGCAAAAGTCTCTGCAGTGTGTGCGCGTGAAGCTGCTGTGTTCAGCGGCAACGGCAGCTGCAGCTGTTGCAGATTAGGCGCTTTCAATCTGCTTCCCACGGATCCTCTCAAATGCCCACTTCATCCAATCCTTCAGACGTCTTTTGCTTTCCTCGATCTCTTCAAACAGAAACATCTCATTTCTCCTTGCATTTTCATTATTTTCCTCCGTTCCCGTCTCTTTTCTTTCCTCCCACTTTTGTTCTTCTTTTTGATCCCATCATTTCCTTTTTTTTTTTTCTGATACGAATCATTTTACCTTTGCGTCAAGACATATAAATAGGTGCAAGCAAAATAAAAGACATAAATAGGTACTAAAACCATTTCTTGTCTGCTCTCTTCTGTCCCTTTCTCAACTCTGTCTTCGCATAATTTTATGGCCTTTTTACTCTTCGTAGATTCGTTTTTAACTTTGCCTACATTGCCCTTTTTCACCTGTTTCAGACATTTCTATTCTACGTAAAATGAAGGGTCTTCTTTTTACTGTTCTTTCATGGGGTTTTTTGGGTGGTTTTGGATTGTTGGGTGGTTAAAAGAATGATTAAAACTTGAGTTTCTTTTGGAATTTCTTAGAATTTGTTTCTGGGTTTTTTTGAAGTGTCGGTGGTAAGAAAAATGAATGAGCAGACGGAGACAACGGCGTCGGCTTTGGCTATAACGGAGAAGAAGCCTCATAGACCTGGTGGCTGTGTTGGCATTTTCTTTAAACTCTTTGATTGGAACCGAAGATTTGCAAAGAAGAAACTTTTCTCCCGAAAATTACTTCCTCCCGGTAAGCTTTTTGCTTTAAAGTATTTTTTTTTTAACATGCAAAATTTCCCATTGGACTAAAAAAGATTGAACTTATTTTCGACTGCATTGTTTCTCAGCCCGTACCAAAGCTTCGAAAAAATTTGGAGGAGATGAAAAAATGCCCAAATCCAAGCTTCACTTGGTATGTGCTGGGATCTTTTCTCTCTGGTTTCTTATTTTCGGAAAGCAATCAGTATATTTTTTGTTTAGTTACTTATTTTGCTAATATAAAAAACGTATTTTATGTTTGTGTGGAATTTGTAGATTGCTGATGAAAACAGTGGGGGATTTCCAAATCTGAAGAAAAATAATAAACATAGTAATGGAGAATCAGGGCAAAAGCAGGAAATGCGAGCTCCAGGTTTGGTTGCTAGGCTAATGGGACTAGAATCTATGCCAGCTGTGGGTAGAGATAAGTCTAATAAGAAAGCCCTGGTCCCAGGTAGTAATTCTGATGTTAGAAATGAGAAAATGTTGAATCATCAAAATGGGGCTAATAGGGAGGTTTTGGCTTTGGAGAAGAGTAGTGCGAAAATTGAACCAAGGCCTCAGAAGATACAGAAGATAGAGCAATTTGATAGACGGGTGGTTACTAGGTTTGGAGCTGAGGCATTGCAAATTAAGAGTGTTTTGTCGCGATCAAAAAAGCATCATCATCATCAAAAGTTTGTTTCTCCTGTTAAGAGTCTGAGGATTTCTTCTGCAAGAAATGCACCTAGGGCATCTAGGCTGATTGATGCTGCCACCAAAATTCTGGAACCTGGGTTGCAAGCGACAAATAGGGCGAAATATGCTCTTGCTTATTCTAGTTCTATGCATTATTCAGCTAAAAATGAGGATGTAACTAAGGGAATTGTGGTTCTGTCACCAAATGTGTTGCAACAATCTGGTTGCAATGCTAGTACTGGTAAGTCTTTGATGGGCCACACATCTGGCAAAAACTGTGGCAATTTGCTTGATTTTGTGGAGTCTAGAGTGAAGTTGGAGGAGCAGTCATTTGTTTGTCCATCCTTTGCTCCAAATTTCATAGATGCTTCTTCTCAAGGACTAGAAGAGAATTGGCCTAGGCTTTCCCGATCCTCAGTTAGTCAAGGGAAAGAGGTAGCTTTCGAGAGAAGCCATGACCAACCATTATCTTTTACCGGCCAAGAAGAGAGCAACGCACAGTCTGGTAATGAATCCAATACATTTAGAAAGCCTCTATCTCGAGAAGCTCAAGCTCAATGGCATTTAACAAGCCAACTGGACAAACCTCGAAAAAATGAAAAGTCCCCCATTGCTTTCAAGCCCAGGAATCAAACTCAAGCTCATATATCACTAGACAGGGATAGAATCCCAGGAAGGGCTAAATTCAGTAGAGTTGCTTCTGCTGCAAATGCTGTTAATGAAGACAAAGATTTTGTTGCCTTGAACAGAAGTTTAAGTAGTCGCACCAGACACAGAGTTCCAATCAAAGTGGACAATTCTCGTATTGACATTGAGAAAAAATTTTGTAGCAATCGAGATGATTCCTTGTCTCAGTTAAGGTCTCCGGTAAGAAAGAGGAGAACAATTAGTGTTAACGGGCAAGCTGAAACTGCAGGTTTTATCAATTCAGCTATTGGAAAAGAAAAAAATGCAAAATGCAATCCAGTGACTAGAAGAGAAATGGTGCATAGTGTACGCGATAAAAGCGGATCAACCAGCCAGGAAAATGGTGATAGGGCCAAGGACAAAAATGACACTGATATCATTTCTTTCACGTTTAACTCTCCATTAAGGCAAAAGCATGGCATTTCCCTGGAATTGAAGGATGAAGGAAATGATCAAAATGACATTAATTGTAGAAGCGCATCCCTTCAGAGAACTGAAATATTGGAAGATAATTATGGAGAAACATCTTTGCAGAAGAACTTGCCACTGACAGGAGATGCTTTAAGGGATCTTTTGGATCAATTGAAGGAATTGACGTCTCGAGTGGAGTGTGAACTCAAAACAGGTTGTACTCTACCAAAGAGATCAACTGCCAGGATTTTCGAGGAGTTAATTTCTGGTTTAACTTCAGAACAACCTAAATCTCAGACTGGTCACCTGTTCAACTCAGATAAGGCTTTCCAGGTTGGTGTTTATATTCTTAGGCATTTAAATCTCCTTCTTTCCTTGGTTTGTGCAGTTATTGATGAAATATAAAATCGTTTATACTGTGTTTTTCTGATTTGTGTTGTATGCTTTGTCCCAACTTGCATTTTTAGTTGTCTCTGACAATGACAACTGCCTCGGTTCTGAAGCACTGCTTATTGGCGATAAAATGCATGTAGGAAGATCTTAAGAATACTTTTCACCAACCCCATTACTTGGGTGTGGCCCAGCAATTCTTATTCTTTGAGTGGGATCATGGTCCAGGGTTCAACTCCCCCTCCCCTGAAGCAATAAGCAAAAAAATAAAAAAATAAAAAAAATAAAACAGAACAAAAGATTGAAAGTCTAGTCTTGTACTGATCATTGGAAGGTTTGAAGGACATTTTCCATGTCATTACAAATGGATATTTAAACTGCCTAATTGCTCCTGAACTGCTAAAAGTTAATTGAAGAATTAACACTGACTTTAGGAATTAGATTCACTGGAGTTTGGAAAATCTGCAATTTAACACAAAATATTTGCCCCAGATTCAACGCAATTTAATAGAAACGAGATTGGTGTAGCTTAGCTAAAGTTGTTGATGTTCTTCTTATAGGATAACTACTGTTGCTTTTACTGGGTAGACAGTTGTTCCAGAAATATGATGGCCCCTGATTTTATTGCCAATCTGTATATTTTTTTTGTTGCCTTTGCATTTTTTTTTGCAACTTCATTATATTTTTATTGGTTCTTTTTTTGGCAGTTAGTATGTTTTTCATGTCTTTTTTGCTATGTGGCGGAAAAGCTTTTGTATGCCTGTCGTAAATCCTTTTAATTTTTGTGCTTTGCTTGAGGTTTGTGCCTAAGACAACAGCTATTCCTGGCATTTATAAGTTTTGACTTTTTTTATTTCTTAGACTGACACGAAGGCTGAAGGGACTTCGGTTGGATTTGCAAGCCATGGTGATCATTTGAGCCCAGGTTCTGTCCTTGAAGCTTCATTTTCAAATGAAAGTTGTGTTTCAAGCAGCCTGGATGAGAGCTTAGGTAAACATCTTAAGCCCTGAGTCTCAACTGCTCTCTTCTATTGTTCTATTTGTGTGCAGATATGTGCATGCTATTCAAGGAACTTGTTTCATATTGTAGTTGTAGAAAATGCGGATTAAATGAGTTCTTGCAGAGCTCTGATTAAACCGGCTTAGTAATTTATTTTCTGCACCTCCTCAGTAACGTGTTTTTTCCATTCCCCTCCTTCCATACAAAAAAGAATGGATGATTCATTGTAGTTTTCTGCCTATTTACTTGCTTCAGGATATAGGTTGCATCTGGATTCCATGGATTACTCATATGATGAACCACAACTAATCAAACCTGATGCAGATCTTCTGGATTCTGCAACTTCATTGGACAAAGAGACAAATGGTAATGAGATGATAACTGATCTTGTCAGCCAAGTTTCTGTCATGTTGCGTAGTATTGGTAATTTGGGTCCTGGATTATCCGGAGACAAGCTTATTCATGTAAAGGAGGCTATCATGAAAGCAGAACTGTTGTTTGGAAATGTGATTCCCCATGATTCAGATGGGACAGACGATTTTCTCTTGGCGCCCTATGTACACGATGACGTTGAAACTCTTGCTGGTGCTATGTCGGTAGATTTCAATTCTCTTTTTGGTGTTGATCAGAGCAAAGAAAATAATCAGCTTAGAGGATTTTTGTTTGACTGTGCAATAGAGTGCTTAGATTCCAAATATGGTCGATACTTTAACTCTGGATTTGGAGCATGGAGAAGTCTGCCATTTTGCATGAACTCAGGAAAGCTGATTCGAGATGTTGCGGGGGAAGTAAGAAAGTGGATAAAGTTGGCTGGGATGGTTCCTGATGAGTTACCAGAATGGGAGATCAGTTATTCTGGTAAATGGGCAGATTTTGACATGGAGGCATATGAAACTGGTGCTGAAATGGACTGGGATATTCTTCAAAATTTAGTGGAGGAAATTCTAGTAGATCTGGTTTAGACGTGGTTTCCCTCTGAATTACACAAGGGCCCTGTGATTTGTTAGTATCTTCTGTAAATCATGTTGACATGCAACCACTTAGTTCTCTTTGTGATCAAATCAAGATGTAATTTTTTTTTTTTGTACAGACGGGGTCATGGATAGGATGGTATTGTTTGTTAAGCCTGGGGCCATGGGATTTTGTAGATGAGCGATGAACCTGTCTGTAATGGATGTTAACTTGTTCTAAAGTAGCTGATCAACTTGAAAGTCTACTGATTAATAATTGTCATAAGTACTAAAATGGGAAAGTAAGATCCTTCCATTTGATATTTCCTTTGACTATTATAAGATGTATGCGAATAGAATATTTGATAAATAATTTGTGAATTTATTTGATTTTTGTTTGTTTATGTTTGTTTATCACATACAATTTTTTTTGTGTTCGTTTAATATATAAATTGAACATGAATATAAGTGTGGTTCGTTTGTTTATATTCACATTATGTTCGTTTAAAATTCGTTAATTTAAAATATCATTTAATGTTTGTTTGTGGTTCTTTTATTATTTATTAAAAAAATAAAATTACATATATAAAATATATACTCATCTTTAACCTAAAGATTTAGTACTTAATTTTTAAACATATTTATACAATATAATTTTGTTGGTTTAAAATAATTAATAAAATATAAGTAAAATGATTATAGAAATAAATTAGTTAATTATGCTTAAAATAATAAGTTTTTTTTTTGTCTAAAATATAAGGTGCTAAAATTAAATTAATAAAAGTTTTATAATTAGTTAAGATGCAACTCTTACATATTGACCAATTGCATATATGATACTTTAATATATACATGAAATAAATTATACTTAAAATTGTAATTATTAATTTTAATAAAATATTGTTGACTAAAAAAATTAATAAAACATAATAAAATAATTATGAAATTAAATTAATTAATTATGCTTAAGATAATAAAACATTGTTGATTCAAAAAAAAATTTACGAAACATTATTTGTATAGTGTTCACGAATACATGTATATAAACATGTGTTTGTGAACATATTTATTTAATGGTTTATGAACACTTATTTATGAACACGTTTGTTTATATGTTTACGAACACACTCATTTAATATGTTTACGAAAATGTTCTGTTAATGTTTATGAACAAACTTGTTTAAAATGAATGATTTTATTCGCAAAAATTTAACGAACAATCTTATAAAACAAATAAACCGAATTTAAACATGAAAATCAAATTTTTTAACAAGCACGAACTAAAGATGAACGATACCAAAAAATTCAATAAATTAATAAAAACATCATTTTATTGGTTCGTATTTCATTTGTTTACAAGAATGTTACTAAGAATCCTTAAGTTTGTCCTGATATTTTTCTCCCAAATGGCAGGTGCTGACAGACAATTTATTTGGAAAGTTGACTGAACAAAACTCTCGAGTGTTTGGCCTGTTCATGCTCAATCTTGAAGTTGTTGGAAAAGTCAACTTTAGTTCCACTCGTTTTTGTCAAAGAAAAAATCAACAACTTTAGTTACAAACAATACCATGCAGAACACTTCGATACAATTTCAAATCGCAGATGGAAAAAAACAAAAACTCTACAGAACCTCTTGTTGTATTTCTAATCAATATGTAAACATGATTACATCCAGAGCTTTAGAATGAAAAACAAGCTTAGCGAGAAGAGAATTCATGGCCTCAAATATCTCTAACATGTGGGAACAAGTAATCAAATCCTTCTAAAGAAACAAATCCAATCAAGAACCCAAAAAGAAAAGTTGAAATTTAGAAATCAAAGTGAAATTCACTGCTTTTTCTTTCTTTCTAAAACTGTCTATACCCTAGAACAGGTTTGTTGTTGCCAGCAACGCCTCTGCCACTACGCTTCCCTCCCCTGTTTTCTCCATTGATAGCATTGGCTGCAGCCAACGAAATCCCTTTCAATTCTTCAACATTTGCATAACTCTTCCTCGCCATCATCAACCTTCCTTTCTTCTCCCCGGCATTTGCAGACTTACTCCCCCTCGAATTCGACAACACATCATTCCCTTTCGACCAATTCTTTCCTGGTGGCGTCAATTCAATCCCGCTGGAAACCGGCGGCTTTCGATTCTCTTTCCTCAAAGTTGCAGAAAAATCAGGCACCGATTGAGCCAAAACAGAGGACCCTTTCCTAGAAATCCCCGAATTTGAACTGAACTTCACTTGTTTCTTTGTTGGGGCTTGGTTGAATTCAACTTCTTCCCTTTCTTGTTGCTTCCCACTCTTCATTCTCAGCTTTGATTCTCTCAACTCTGCATATGCTTTATACCGAGGACCTCTTTCCATTATATAACTCTCTGTTGTAAGCCTCAAAGGAATCGGGTTATTGGGGCCTGAATTCTGAGAAAGAATGAGAGAGATAGGATCAAGGGCATGGAAAAGAGATTGCAAAGCAGGATTTGGCTGATGGGTTTGCCGCAGAGATTCACTTTTATCTGCCATTATTGATGAAACTTGAAGGTTTACTCTGTTGCTCTGTTTGTTTCTGCAGAAAAAAAGAGAGTTGATTGAGAAAAAAATGAGATTTACTTTATGTAGATTTGATAATATAAGAGATTTGAGTGCAACGGTCTAATAAAAAGAGAAGGAGAGAAAGTATAAAGAAGTTCTCTTTCTCCTTTTACTTTTGTTTATTTATTTATTTATTGTTTGCTTTGTTTTCAACGTTCTTATTTTGAAGTCGGCCTCAACGAAGAAAAGAGAGGTTGAGAAAGGAACACATCGGATACCCTGTCATAGCAAAAGTTGATCGGATGGGCAATATTTGTCTGATTTTTCCAAATTGGACAGATTCAATTTGATAAAAAAATTCAATAATAAGAATTTATCGGACTCCAATTGAAATGGATTAAAATTCAATTTTATTTAAATATCATTTGATTTTAATTCGAATGATTTGAGACATTAACTTGAAATGATTTAAAGTTAATTTGAGTATAATTTTTTTAAAAAAATAAAATAAATACTTAACATAAACTATTAATTTATCAAATTTTAATAATTTAAATTATGTTTTCAATCTCGTTTCTTTATTATTATTTTTTAAATTATGTTTAAAAAATTAAATAATTCCTTTTTTTTAATTTATTTTTTGTTTAACAATATAATAAAAATATTTAAATATTTAAACAATCATTTAAAAAACAAAAAAAAAATCATAAACTTAAAAGAAAAATATATCGCTACCCAACTCAATATATTTGATCTGAAATTATTTAAATTTAAAATAAATCGAATTTTTCTTAATCCCAGTATGAAATGAAAGCATTTGAAATAACACCAAACTAAAAAATCCAAATTTCCTTAAGCCAAAATAAGTGAATCCGAAATAATTTAATCCAAACTCAGTTTGTCCATTTTTCTTTGCCCCTACAATCAGCCGTCCGATTAGAATCATTGATTGGAATAATTTCACGATGTGCCTTTATTGGATCTTTGATTGGGATATTATGTGGGAAGGTTCCTATCCAATCCCTGGGGCCTGGGCCAAAGCAAAGTGGATCACATTTTGCGTTTCTCTTTACGAAAAAGACTTTTTTTTTTTTAAGGAATGCTAGGAATAGCTGTGGCTGTCTTTTGTTTTTTTTTAACACTTGCATTTATAATAAGTTACGTTATCAATTTTTTTCAACAAAAAAATCAGTAATTTGTTATTACAAGTTTTATGAACGAGACAACTAAGTTTTAATAATAGTGTTTTGTTACCTTTGTATTTTTTTTTAATAGTACATTTTCATTGGAAGTTATAATCACAATCAGCATATTATATTTCATGAACAGATAACTATGAAAATCATATTATTTAAATTAAGTAAACTAGTAAATAACTATAACAAGCTAAACAAATTAGATTAACTCAAGCTCACACTTGATGAGACTCGAATTTGAGACCTCAAAGTCTCAGAATTTCCTCTTTGCTACTAAACCAATACCTCATTGGCTATATTTTTTTTTGTTCAGGGAAGGAACACATCACTAACTCCAAAACCGGTTGATTTGGGTTAGCATGGAATTCTTTATAAACGCACACACCACAACACTATACATTCGATGTGGGACGGAGACAAACCCAAAAGGAAAGCTAATGCTTTTAGTCTCAAGTTCATTGGCTATATTGAGTTATATTGAGTTACAAGTTTTGAGGTTAAAAAAATGACATAACTTTTTGTAAATGTAAGTATCCAAAAAAAGGGTAGATGTGTCTGCCCATTGCATTTCCTTTTCTTTTATTTTTTTACACAAAGTTCTTTTTCTGTAGCGGCAATTTGAAGGCTTTGCATTTGGATCCAAATTATACATCCTCCTTATTCCTCACTCCAATTTCTTCTGATTTTTTTTCGTTATTTTTTATATTTTTGTTCCACATTATTAGATGAATTTTATATATGATATACAGACAATGTATAATTTTTATTCATTATCAATGTATAAAAAAATTGACACCTGATTAATAAATCCTTATAAGTAAATTGAAAAAAAATGTTTGTATTAATTTTTAAAGGTTTAACATTTTTTTAATTTATTTATTGATGAGATGTCAACATTTAATATATTGATAATATATAAAGACTACGCACTACTAGTACATCATATATAATATAAACCTTTATTAGATTTTATTTTTTGTGATAAAAGAATTTTTATTTGATTGAAAAGCAAGTTTTATAGGGATAGTTATTAGACCAACATTACTATATAGTAGTGAATGTTGGCCAATTAAGAGATTACATACACAATAGATTAGTGTTATAGAAATGCAAATGTTGTGGTGAATGTGTGGATATACAAGAAGGGATAAAATAAGAAAGAAAGATATCTATAAAATGGTAAGAGTGGTATTTATCGAAAACAAGATGTGTAAACGTCGTTACATTGGTTTAAACATGTATGACATAGACTTATAGATACTTCAGTTAGGAGAATAGAGGTTATAAATGTTATTAGAATGGTAAGACTAAAAGAAGATCGAAAAAGATTTAAAAGGAAGTAATTCAAAAAGATATGAAACATTAGAGTTAGATAAATACATTGTCTTGGATAAAAATATATGAAAGAAAAAAATTCATAGATACAATCTGACGTAAATTTAGATATTAATTTAAATAACTTATTTTAATTTTCGATAAAAATTTTGATAATGTTAAACCTTTTTTGCTTGAGCACAAACTTATATATGAGCTGTAAAGCTGTAAACATGGTGTGATTATTACATTGTACAGGAATACTGAATTTTTTTGTCAATAGAAATGATTGTGTCCATTTACGCTGAATTTTATATGTGGCATGTAGTAGCCAGCTTAGAAACATTAATTAATATTGTCCGTCAATCAAGAAGAAACGTATGGATTGGGCTCTTGTTCTTTTCTTTTCTGTTGTTTTTTTCTTTTTGGGTAAAGAGTAATGCCTGTCAATCAGCTGTCTTCTAATAATAACTTCAAGAGTGTCTTACTTACCACAACTACAATCCCCACCAAACCCATGGCATGAAAAAAAATGTAAGAACTAAGAATAGAATACCACCGCATTTCAGACATGATTTGTTGCCTTTCCTTTTGTGTAACTCCACACTACTGCCACCCACAAAAGCAAATTTAGGTTGAAAAAAGTTGGAAGAGCAGGCAATGGCAATGGGGCAATGGCATTGGCAGCATCAGCTATTAAATTGCCCACAAAAGTAGCATTAACATCAAGATAATGGAAATAATTCCCTTTTCCAGGAAACTCACATCACATACATAGTTGGGAGAAAATTACTTGGAAAACAAAGTACATAAAGAGATTCTGCTAACAAGGTAAAATGTATCAAGTAGGGGGAAAAAAGGGCTTTCTAGCTGCTCGAGTCTTGTTTCCGCATGATCAAACTTTGTGAAACTTATATTTCTGTCCTAAATTAAATTTTGTGATATTTTGGTTGAATCCATTCAGCACTAAGGTCCTCACAGCCTCAACTCCTTGTTCCAATGCTTCATCAATCTGTCAAAATACCCAAAAATAGTTGACGTTTCACGGTTTCAGACCGAGAGAGTTTTTTCCACATACTAATAGATCAAAACTGCCTGATTCATCAACCCAAGTTCAACATTGATTTTAGTTTTTATAAATTCAATTAAATTGAATAAAACACGCCTAACTGAAGAGCTAAGTCCTGTGTGAGTATAACTCATTAAACACACTCAGGGAAAACATCAATGCAACCAGACTGTGTTTTTATTACAGTAATTTATGGTATAAGCAAGAGGCAACTAAACCTTGTAGAATAGTTGAAATCAGTAATAATATTACCTGATTTTGCTCCACCGTACTGAACTTCTGCAGAAGATAAGCTCTCATGTCCATAGCACCAGGTGGATTTCCAATGCCTGAAGCATAAATAACCCTTTAAGAATTATGGAACTCTGAATCACTGTATCATCTAATCTACCTTTTAGAAGGAATGTCTGTTTATGATGCAAATACTTCATAGTTAAACAAAAGGTAATGATATTCTGGCAGCCAACCTATGCACAACCGAGGAAAATCACGACAGCCGTCCAAATGGCCCATCACACTCTTCACTCTGCAAAAAGAGAGGACATGTTAGAATTATTAAAATATATCTACATAAACCAGACTCAGAACAGCTGATCGCATGCAAGGAAAAGACGTATAAGGAAAAATGAAAAGAGCTCAAACTTTTAATTGCAAATGACTGTATGCCACATTTTAAATTGGCATCTGATTTCAGAATTAAAAGCATTTGCAAATTTACCATAACCATAGAAATCATCAAATATATGAAGCCAAGTTATTGCAATCTATTAGATCAGACAAAACAACCAACAATGCCAACTCTTGCACCAGTGCTTGATATTCACATAGGACTTCTAAGTTGAATACTACTTAAGACTTTAGTAAGGCCATTGTTTCTTTCTTTTTCTTTCCTTTCTTTTTTCTTTGGCAAAGAAGGCCAAGGCATCCCATGATATAACATTCTTTGAAAACAAAAATTCTGGATAAAAATAAGGCATCTGCAAAGTCAATTTGCTACTCATTCTCTAATGGATGGAATTTAAGAGTACTTCAATTCTCTGATAATTGGAAAAGTTACATGTCCCTTTAGGCTCTAACTTCAATTTTTTTCACAAAATAAAAAAGGCAAGGGGAGGGGGGAAGTTTGAAGCATTGAAAGATAAAAAAGTTTGTACTTTCTCCTTTTCTTTGTCATCACCATTGATTTTTTAAAAATAAAAATTAAGCCATATCATAGAGGCCAGTAGTCTATTTTTCCACCATAAAACAAAACAAGGAGTAGAATGATGAAAAAATAACACAGCACACCGGAATGTCTTAAAATCGGGAGAAAGCAACTTGAGCACCAAACAAGCAACTGTTTTAGCAGCAAGTTGTCTCAGGATAGACATCCTATCTGCTAGGCACTTCTTTTCTTAAACCTTATCTAAATGATCTCATCAGAAAGGTAAAGATTCATGAATTAGACAGAGAAACTCCCATCACTGCTTCAGAAGTTCTTGAATGAAAAAGAAATTTCTTAAAAGAAAACCTCAGTTAGGTGCATGAGATAGACAGATAAACTCTATATGCTGCTTGTGAAGTTCTTGTGTATAAACAACGGTTTCTTAAGAAATCCAGCTTGGTGCAAAGGGAGACTTATGGGATTCTGTTATTGGTAATATTTATGGAACGTACCCATTATGATGGCCATGTCCTCCTTTTGGTTGAAGCCTAAGAACACCATTTGGCAAGCTCATCTCATCATATATCTACATTGGAAAGCTCAAAGTTAAAGTGTTTTAAATAATAATAATAATAATAATAATAATAATAATAATAATTAAAAAAAAAAACAACTTCTGCTTGATAGGTAAGTAAAGTTGCTTACCAATAAAATGTGACGCAGGGGTACTTGATAATAAGCAGCAAGAGGCCCAACCTTAACAAAAGCAAAAGAGAGGAAAAGTTATAGATAGAAATGATTATAGGTGGCTTAAATACACCTTCAAAATATCACCTAAAAATAGTGAAAAAGGAT
The DNA here is from genome assembly GCA_031772115.1 of Heritiera littoralis. Taxonomy (NCBI): domain Eukaryota; kingdom Viridiplantae; phylum Streptophyta; class Magnoliopsida; order Malvales; family Malvaceae; genus Heritiera; species Heritiera littoralis. Next base: position 2,733,849 of record JAPDPK010000080.1, on the reverse strand, counting down.
GGCGAGAAGATATATATATATATATATATATATATATATAGAGAGAGAGAGAGAGAGAGAGACAGAGAGAGAGAGAGAGACATCACCATACATTCCATAGACATTCTTTATTGATCGTCATACAAACAACTTGGATCAACATAGTGATATGCTTAGCTGCCTATATGCCACTACAACCTTTGATTTCCCACAGACGCAAGAGCTTGAAAATATTATACATGCATACAGACAAAACCTATGCCACTCTAAAAAGAATCCTTCAAGAAAGAAACACTAGTTAATCAACATGAACTTGGGTGTTGCAGGGTACTCTGGCAGCAGGTGAAGTCCATAATACAGGATTAACCATTTATATATAAAATCTTTGACACTGTTAAAATAATCCCCTCAAGTAAAAAGCTCTAGCTAATAAATATTAATTTGGGTGTTGCAGTGTTTTCTGGCAGCATTTATAAGTACAGAATACAAGATTTACCATAAACACAAAGAGGAAGGTCTAAAAGATTAACTCCAAAATGAAACATAGCAATTTACTTATTAATCAAATTTAAGTAGGTGCGTGGCTTGGCATTCAGCAAAACTTAATTTAATTTGATAGAATCTAGCAGAATCCATCACCTGTCTATACCTAATTCAGACACTAGTGATTTCAAATTCTGCACATTTATTGAAGGGAACAGCTAAGACTTTAGAACACTCATGGCAAGCTCTAAGTTTTAATTGCTTTCCTGATGCTTTTAATCTTGACGAGGCTGATGTGTTTTCCCTTTGAAAATCAGGAGCTTGCTGAACTACTTGCTTCAGGGACATCACTCTCTAGACTTTAATTTATAAAACAAAAGTTGACTATCCTGAATAAGTTTCAAAGTGACAAATTTTTCAAATGGTTCAAATGAACTATGTCAACACTAACTCTGGCAGTAAAATTCCAGTTATATTTTAGCTGCACCTAATCCATGGCAATTCATCCAATTGTCAAAGATACTGTCATAGTGTTGCCTGATTTTGCTGCCTTGGAGGTCAGGAATCAATTGGTAACATAAGATAGAAAAAAAGGAACTATTATGCGAACAATGAGAGTTGGAGCAATACTTCTCCATACAATATAAATTTAAACCAGCAGACCTAGTTCTTCGAAAAAATAGTTTTTTCTTTCTTAATTTCAAGAAGAACTTTCGAATCAGATAATTTTATATATGAACACTTCCCTCATTTGTAAAATCAAAGCTTAAATTAAGGTAAAAACAGTGTTCAGTGTAGAATTTGGATAGCACTATTGGGTTCTTCTAGGTCTCAGGAACTGGGGTGTTAGATCTGTTCTCATAGTTGGCATTGATGAAACAACCAACCATACTAACAAGATATGAATTTTATTAATATCGCATTGCTTTCTATAAATCAATGGCACCAAAGATACTATACGATAATTTTTCTTTAGGAAATAGTTTATTGTCCAAGAATCACAGTCCTCTAGATATCTAATGGAAATGTGCAGTTGATTCAAGAAAAAAGAGATGAAGGCAGCATTTATTAAGAAAATTTTCAGAGCAAATGGTTTGAAAGATCATTTCCAGCCATGTTATATAATAGTGCAGATGTCATTTTTTTTTGTTTAATCACAGGTAACCTCATATGTTTTACGGTCTGAGACTAATCATGTTCGGGCCGGGAGTGGTAAATGGTAAAGCCCTCCCAACATAGGCAACTCCAGGATTTGAACCATGTCCAAATGCCTGGGGAAGAAGTCCACTTCCACTTCTTCCAACCACTTGTTGGTACAGATGTCTTTTCTTTGCTAACCAAAATGTGAGGAGATTCTCAAAAGGACATATGAATGAAAGCTAACTGATGCTTGATAAGCATAACCTAGACCCTGCTCTATAGAACTGAGATGAGAAAAGGGAAAAGAGAAACGTATGAGGACTAACCGACTCCCCACTGAAATTCATGTATGCCTGAGGCTTTGCCAACAGAATTGGAACTTCCCCAATGGCACCTGTACTGATCACACAACAAATCTAAGTAAACCATCGAGTGTAACTGTGAATCTGGAAGACCAAAATGCACAAATCCCGGGAAAAAAAAAACCCTAAGCAACAGAAGTACTAAATATATACCTATTCCTATTAGAGCTTTTGACTGTATAGTATTCAACACGATCCCTTCCTCTCGAGAAATTTGATCAATCATTTCGAAACCAACCTGATACACTTAAGTAGGTGAATATCATATCAAGCAAAAGAAAAATTAAGCTATTGGCTTCGTAATTTGTAATTGATTACATTGTGCCGAGTTCCATGGTACTTATTTCCAGGGTTACCCAATCCAACAATCAACCAAGGTGTATACTCCACTTTGAATCCATCATTATTATCCGGCAATGAAGCATGCAAACAGAGCCTTGTTGACCCTGGTTTCCTTTGACCGAAATACCGGCTTCCTGGATATGAAATGCAAGCTTTTGGAACAGAGATTGCATGCAACATTGACCTAAATAAGCATAGCACGAAATATTCATAATGAAATACAAGAGAACATTTGGCGTTCTTGTTACTTGTTCCTTTATCTAAAAATTTTCAATCTTTGATTATAATTTTCTGTTTAAAGCATAACAGAAAAATGGGAAATAGAAAATTCATTATTATGTTTCATGTCATTCAAAATTCTAAATTGTTTCCATAGCCAAATTATGCTTGAATCGAGTATTGATTATGAGCAACACTTACCACAGAAGAGAAGATACAGTGAAGTAAGCAATCTAAACAAGAGATACAAAAAGAAGAAAACTGTAGAACTTAGATGCTAAACAACTAAGATAAATCCATTGTTTAGTTGTTGCTACTTAAATACCTCAAAAAAATATCTTACAAATGCAAAAAAAAAAAAACATAAGATAAAGAAAACTGATATACAGAAGAGACTAAGGAACTGACCTGTTTGTCTTTGGGTAGTTTCAATTCAATATTTAAAAAAAAAAAAAAGTAACAGAGAAAGGGGAGGGAAGAGGTAAAGTGCAAAGTTCAGTGTGAGGCTTTAGTCGTTTGTCTTGGTTTTGGTGGTTGGATATTACAGTGATCGGGTGATTTTGATAAAAAGATATGAATGAATAAGATCAACGTACAATTGTGGGCTTTCTAAATGGAATTTGGGCTTAACCCATTTCTGTTTTGTAGTCATAGACATTTTTTTTAAGAATTGAAATCCAAAATTTTTAAGCCTAATTTCGATTTCTCCCATAATGAAAAAAAAAAAAAAGCAACACTTTAATATTCAACGGTGGTATACTAATGACCTAAAAAAAATTAGTGATAAATAACAATATCTTCTGAATAAATAAAAATCTCTTTTAATTTGGATTAGGAAAAAAGAAAAAAAATCTGCAACATTTTTAACCACAAAAAATGCTTAAAAAATCATAGAGTTTTCTAATTTATTAATGTTTTTATACTTTTGTATTTGTTTTTGTAAATTTCTTATTAGGTTTCATATTGCAAAATTTTTTTATTTTTTAATGTAATTTATTTAATTTAATATTTTCAAATATAATTCTAAATAAGTTTTATTTAATAAAATTTTCCTAAGTCTAAAATTCTAAAATACGTCTTTGATGGTAATTAAGTGTACCATAGGTGTTGGATTTATATAATATTGGGGACTAATAAAATTAATTTTAATTTTAACTTAATTTTGACTAATGTCAAATTAATAAATAATTTAGTGATACAAAGTTACGATATATCTAAGTTGAGTAAAATGATTTAAATTAAAAGTGATTCCAGTATTTTTTTGTATATATAGGACCACAATTGGACAGGTAAATTTTTACTAATAAAGCAAGGTCATTACTCCCACCCTTTATATATAGGTTTAATACCCAAATATATCCTCCACGTTTGTCACAAAATGGAATTAAGTCTTCAACGTTCAATTGCATGAAAATTAGTCCTAAACGTTTCAAAATAATAGAATTAAGGACATTTCTGTTAACTTCCTCTAATGCCGTTAAGTTTTATTAGTGTGCAATAGTAACGGAAATCAAAGAATTTAACGGAAATATCCTTAATTCTATTATTTTGAAACGTTTAGAACTAATTTTCATGTAATTGAAAGTTGAGGACTTAATTCTATTTTATAGCAAATGTAGATGACATATTTGGGTATTAAGCCTTATATATATGTATGTATATATATATGTATGTGTATATATATACATATATATATGTATGTGTGTGTGTGTGTGTGTGTATATATATATATATATATATATATAAGTTTTATTAGTGTGCAATAGTAACGGAAATCAAAGAATTTAACGGAAACATCCTTAATTCTATTATTTTGAAATGTTTAGAACTAATTTTTATGCAATTGAACGTTGAGGACTTAATTCTATTTTGTAGCAAACGTAGATGACATATTTGGGTATTAAGCCTTATATATATGTATGTGTGTATATATATATATACACACACACAGAGACATATATATATATATATATATATATATATGAGGCTTATAACCCAAATATGCCTTCAACCATTAATACAAAATGAATATAAATCTTATCTTTTATTGTATGCAAATTAGTTTATAAACTTTTATTTTACTATAAATAAACCCACAACCTTTCCAAATAATGCAGTTGAGTTAGAGTATGTTAAATGACAGTACCTGCCATTTGGGCATCCTACGTGGCAATTGAGGTGGATAACTTTATGGGTTAACACATGGCATGCCACATGTACAATTCAAACGGAAGTTTATGTCAATTAACATATATGGACTTATTGAATGATTTTAAAACGTCGGAGGTTTATTTATAATAAAATAAAAATTTGTGAATTGATCTGCATATAATAAAATGTGAAGGGCTTAAATCCATTTTGTACTAAAAATGGATGGCATATCTGAGTATTAAACCTATATATGAAACTACCTTAATTAATTTCATAACTGTAGTTCGAGAAAAGAGTAAAGATTAGTTCTCTTTCTCTTTAGTGTCCTATATACACTCGAGACAACCAATGAGCAGTAATTAGAAGGCGCTTCAACTTAAGAGAAGTCTGTAATGCATGATTAAGCTCTCTTTCGCGTTCAAATCAATTTTTACTCCTTTCAAGTGATTTCAATCAATTTTTACTCTAAACTAAATCCATCAATATGATTTAGAGGTACAAATTTATGATATACTCGAGTCGAGTAAAATGATTTAAGTTGAATGTGATTTCAGTATTCTTTGTATATGAATGACCACAATTAGATAGGTCAATTTTTATATTAAAGCAAGGTTCTTACTCTCACCCATTATATCTAGGAGACTTAATATTTAAATATGCCATCCACCATTAATACAAAAAGATATAAACCCTAAACCTTTTTGTTGCATACAAATTAGCACATAAACTTTTATTTTACTGTAAATAAACACACAACCTTTTTAAAATAACGCAATTAAGTTCAAAATATGTTGAATGACACTAACTACTACTTGGACATCCTACATAGCAATTGACATGTATATTTTTGTAGGTTGCCACATGAAATGTCACGCATGCAATACAAACGAAATTTAGTGTCATTTGACATATTTGAACTTAATTGGATGATTTTAAAAGGTCGAGATTTTATTTATAGTAAAATAAAAATTTGTTAATTGATTTGTATGCAATAAAATGTGGAGGGCTTATGTCTATTTTGTACTAATGGTGAAGGGCAAATTTCGATTTTAAACTTATATATGAAACTGTCTTATTAAATTTCATAACTGTAATATGAGAAAAGAGTAAAGATGAGTTTTCTTTCTCTTTAGTGTCATATACAGGCTTAGAACAACCAAAAAAAAGTATTCAGAAAGTACTTTAATTGGAGAGAAGTTTAAAATTGCTTGATTAAGCTCTTGTCTGCGTTCAGGTTAATTTTTACTCATTTAAAATTGTTTTTGTGACTTGCTAAGTTCTTAACCCAATTATATTAATTGGTATCAAAACTAAATTTATGTTAAAAGTCACTAACCACTTTTGATTTAATTGTTTATCATGTTGATGTTTGATCAAATTGATGAATTTTGTTTTGTTGATGTAATGTGTTTAGGTTGGTGTTTTTGAGGATTGGAGGCTCATTGAGTCTTTATTCTGATTGCTCTATACCTCCTTCGGGATCTCACCTTATCAATGAGAACTTTTCTTATTAAATAAAATTGTAAGTAGCTATTGAAGCTTAATTTAGAGTTTTGAGCTTAGGTTATTGAACCTAGAGGAATTCATGAAATTCAATGTGGATGGTTCGGTAAAAGGTAATTCGGGAACTTCATGGTGCAATGGTGTTCTTACAAACTCAGCTAATTTGGTCTATGCATTATTTTTATGTCCTTTAGGTGTTCAAGATTCTGAAACGGCATAGATAATGGCAATTAAGCCAGCTTTGGAAGTTTTTGAGAAAATAGAATGGTAGGGCAGAATAAACCTTGTTGTCGAATCTGACTTTATTAATGTGGCTAAATGGATGAAAAAGGAATCCTAGACGCCTTAGAGGTTCTGCTATATTTTTAATAAGATTGATCAATTGATTGAGTGTATTAGTGAAGTTTTATTTGTTAGCTCGTATATAGAGGCAAATGGAATGGTAAATAATTTATCTAAGTTAGGAACAATTAGATTGAATAGGTAGGAAGCTTGGTGGTGAGTCTGTAGGTCGATGGTTTAATTGTGATGTATGTCTCTGGCTCGGCTACTTCATTGTTTGTGTGTGGTTGGGCTTTAGTGAGAAAAGTTCAGAATGACTCAGATGAAAATTGTGCTGTGATGATTAAGGTTGGGCATGTTCAGACATTTATTTTGTGTGGCTGCTTGATTGCTGGAATTCTTTTTCAAGATTTAAGAAGGAATGAGGCCTTGATGGCTTATACCTTGGATGGGAGATTTGTTGGTTTGATCAAAGCTGGAGATGTTTGGAATGGTGACTTTTAGGCTTGGTGGTTGGTTACACGTAGATGAATGATGAGTTTGCTTAAGTTGGAATTGTTGGAGTGGTGAATTTTATGTTTTGGTGGTGACTGCTTCCTTATATGCATGGCTGGTATCACTTATAGGGTTAGCTACATGGAAAAGTACTTAGGGAATGCGATTTCTCTGCCTTTAGGATTTCCAAACTCTTATTCAGGGAATGAGCTTTCTCGCGATACAAGCTATAATCACGGTTAAGCTTCTTTATCTGCTTATCAATCTTAGTACCATAAGCTAAGGCCAACCAGGCATGATGAAGACTAGCGCTGGAGTTTACAGAGCAGGTAGAGTTCATTTTGTCCTTATCCGAAAGATTGACAAGTCTGTAAAATCAAATTAAAAGAACTAAGTATAAGAGAAGAAAACTAAAGGGTTGCCGACTTGTTGGAGGAAGAATTCCCCTGGCAATATTGTGAGCCACCGAAGCACTATCAAAGGCACAATCAATAGGAGCCAAGTCCACTACAAGTTGGACAGTCTTAGGAGTAGCTATCTCTTCGGAAGGAGGGGAGTAATGAAGAATCTCCTCAGTCTTACGGGCCCTCTTTGGTGAGACTCCCTAACGTCGGGAATATAAGCCTTTCTCTTGGAAGACCTAGAGCTACCAGCTCGACCTGTATTCGTTGGTGGCTGCTAATGACCCCCTTACCAACCTACTTCGGAGCTGGCTGGATAAAGTTAAAATCATTAAAAAGCTTCGATGTATCTTGACCTACCATAGCTATAATAAAAGAACAAAGTGTTTAGTAAGCTAACAAAAACAATTACAATTGAAAAAGAGTTAAAGGAAAGCATAGATTACCAGGTTTTCATTCTAACCCAAGAAGACGCAAAGCCTCAAAAGAGGTTAAAAGTTTGGCATCTAAAAGGGTCCTTCTATAGTCCCTTAACCTATTTATTCCAAAATAAGCCCTTAGCTCTTCCCCAAAAATTCTCATGTAACCTTGACTATTATTGACCTCCCACTCTTCGTAAGCAATCAAACAAAAATAATGAAGTTTCCAAGTTTTATTTGAAGAAGCAATATTACTAAAGAGCTTCCAAAGAGGATGAGCTATGACATAATATCAATTCTTCTCAACTAGGTTGAGCTGACCTTTATTGAAAAAACGATTTAAACAACCTAAGGATGAGAGGAAAACCTAAACCCTCACACAAAACTATAAAGCCTATAATATGACGCCAGTCGTTGGGCAAAAGCTAGGACAAAGCTAAACCATAAGAGTTTAAAAGTTCAACTATAAAAAAGGATGTAAAAGAAACCTAAGACAGGAAAAAATTGAATCACAGTAAACCCACAACCTATTTTTACCTCGGCCTTGATCACTCGATCTTTGTAGTGAGGGTAATCTATCTTATAAGAAGAAAGGATAAACCCATTCCCAACCAACTCAGCAAAATCTCTTTTTGTAAAAAGGTTAAGACAAACTTTAAGAAGAGCTTTTCCCTTTAAAACTTTCATTATTTCAAGAGAAGCCATATGAAAATAAGGTTCTTTACATCTAATTTAACCTAAATCATGAATTTGAACACCTGAAGCATGAAAGCTATCCTCTAAGGCTTATTTCTCCTCGGCAAACATCGTTTCAAGCCAACAGAGTCCCTTGGGGACCACCTTGGGCTCATGTTCAATATGGGAAGTCGAGGCAATAGAGGCGACATCCCTTGAATCCTCGACCGTTCTCGCCTAGCTAGCCCTACAATACCTAACCTCTAGCTCCCCAAGGAACTTGGAATTTTCCTCACTTGGAGCATCTACTATTTCTAATGATGGAGAAGACATAAAGAAAGATATACTTAACACACTTAACGTTGAAGAGCCAGACTAAAAGAGATGAAACAGAAGAGCAAAAACTTTGAGGGCAAAAAGAAAAAATTTTTTGACTAAGTTGTGAAATTTTTTTGACTAAGTGGTGAAAAATGAGGAAAGGAACCCCTTTTATAGAAAAGATAGGGTACCTCAAGAGTCACCTAGGACCTAGGGTTAAAAATGGACCAAAGGATCTGCTCAAGATAATTACTCAGAGGGTCAGGATTTTGCCACATCGCAGCAATGCAAAAACCAAGAGATCCTAGAGAGGAGCCCTAATAGGGGTAGGTTAGGTTGGCTACCAACCTTAGGAAGTGCGCAATCGTGCCTTATGGTGGTGAGAGACTAATAGGTCAACTGACCTGCTGCTGACCTAGTCGTGCGACCTAGCGCAGCCACTAGGTTGGTGTTGCCTGGTCGCGCACACTAGGTCGACGCGATCTGGTGGTGCCTCTTGCACACCAAGTCGGCCCGACCTGGTGGTGCAATCCCAAGCCGCGCGACCCCCAGGTCGTGCGATCTAGTTGCACCTTACGCACATTAGGTCGACGCAACCAGATTTGGCTCACGCAACCAAATTAGCGTGACCAGACTTGGATCGCCTCACGATGACTAGATCGGCATGACCCGATATTGGTCTCCTTGAGATTGCACGAACAGGTCATGCGATCTAACCTGAATTGAATCGAGGGTCCCCGTGACCCTTAGCTAGGTCACGCCTAAGGTCATACAACCCAGAATAGATTGTTCCTAAGCGAGGTGCGACCTTAGACCGTAAACCTATGTCCAAACTGCTCATGTGACTCAAGACGATTCAGTTCTTTGGCATTCCTGATAGGATCTTGTCTGCACACAGGGCTTATTGCGCCTTGAGTAGGATGCGAAATAGGTTTGAATTTTGCCTTGAAAGTAAGCGATTTGAATCTCGCACATGCACGTGTCAATTAAACTCTTTGGACGAGGTAATAACCTCAGGTACTTTAGTTTATCATCAAAAACTCAAGACTAACGTAAGGGGGACAGAATGATGAGGGAGTATATGCACCTGTGGACAATCTAGTCTTTCATCTTTGATAATGACCTAATGAAGAAGGTGCTTGTGTCACATGACTTGACACTTTGATGGTTTCAGCATGTCAAGTGCTGACCTGCTGTGCATGGGAGCAATGACCTCGGTGTTAGTATATCTCCTTATTATGGAAATAAATATTTGGTTGACTAATTCCGGATATGGTCCATAATTTCACACTGAATCTCAACTCAATATTTGGCTATTAAAACACGATTTTGTGATGGTTAAAACATGATTTTATTGCCATAATTAGCATGCTCTCGTTAGTAATAAAAGAGGGCTCCTTCCGGTCCCCAAGTACGTGAATCTCAGAAAAACACACCATCTAGTGAGGTTTTTGAGTGCTTGGAAGACTCGAAGAAGGTGTAGAATCCTGTTGTCAGATTCGGAAATAGCTTCAACAGCTAAGTTACAGAGTGCAATGGCTGGAGGTTAGTTCTTGTCGCTTCCGCTTTTATTTATTTAACATGTTTCATATTGTGTAGAAGCATGTATAATCTGTATGACGTGCTTACATTTGGCATCAGAGCCGTAGTTTAACCTCTGTCTTGCTAGAGATCTGTAGAAAGAAGCCATAAAAACCCATATTTTGAAACTTTAAGTCTCGGATTTCTTGAAACCCATTCTGTTTTCATGTGATTTTGGTTCAAATATTTTAGATCTATTGTTGTAAAGCTCTAGGGATGAAAAATACATGAAAAACGAGACTGTTTGAGGGGTTTTGTGCCGGGTAGAGTCAAAAGACCCAAATTTCTGCAAAAAAAAAAACCCCTTTCGGGCGAAGAAGAAGATCGGGCACGTGAGATCCACGCGCCCGATGGTGTAAACGGGCGAGTGGATCTCACGCGCCCGATATTGGAAAGCGGGCGCGTGGTTGTCACGCGCTCGAGGGTTGAAAGCGAGAGCGTGAAAACCACGCGCCCGCCTTGGTTACACAGTACAACCGTACTGTTTAAAAAAAAAAAGGTTGTGGGCCATCCGGTTTTTTGGGCCACTGTTTGGACTTTATTTTGGATTAATTTATTTTGGGCCTTCTTATTAATTATTTGGGCTTGTAGATTAAATAAATAAAAGGCCATTTGGTTTATTGTAATTAGGCCTTAAGGATTTATTTAATTTAAGTAATTGAAATTATTTAATTTAGGCCAAATAAATATATTTTGATAGTTTTATATCAAATTTTCAGTTTTGTAATTTTCATAATTTTATGAATAATTGGATTATTTTCACAAAATTAATATAATTATGAAAACTTCTCATTATTTTGGATTTTATGAGAATTTTTCATGAATTTGTAATTTTTATAAATGCTATAATTTTAAATTGAATAATTTTGTGAAAATTATCATAAAATTATGATTAAATTATGAAAATTTGATTTGAATGTGTATATGTGCTCATTTTGAATGTGTATAATTTTGTTATTTTTATACTAGAAGCACATGTAGCTAAGTTTGTTCATATTATTTAGAATTAAAATTGTCTTATGTTAATTGCAATTTTAAAATATGAATAAATTTAGTATTTGCCAATATGTCTAAGTGATTAATAATTTATTTAATTAGGGCTTAGCCACAGCAACCTTAATTAAGTAAAATTATATTTGTAAAATCACATAATGATATTAGACATAAATTGTAATTAGTTATAAGGTTATGGTAAATTTTATCCCACAGGAATTTTTATTATAATTTTATAACTAATTAGGATAAAATATCAAATTAGTTTCTTAATTTACCCACAGGAATTAGGAAATGATATAATTTGATAGTTTTATCATTATGATATGAATCTATTAGAATTAGAACTTTAGCCCACAGGCAAGTTTTATGTCTAACATTCATTAATAAAATATGTTTACATTGGTAGATATAATTAAGTTTGCCTCAAAAATTCTAGATACATAAGCATGTTTATTTTCTATATGCAGTGTTTCCTCAGGCTAGTATTAACCTAGAAGTTCCCGAGCTGGATGGAGAGAACTACAAGGTTTGGAAGGAGAGAGTTCTCCTCCAATTAGGGTGCATGGATATAGACTATGCTATAAGGAAAGACGAGCCCGTATTGACTGAGACCAGCACTCCTACTCAAGGAGCTTTACATGAACGCTGGGAGCGATCCAATCGCCTTAGTGTCATGTATATAAAGACAAAGATATCTGCTGGGATACGTGGTTTTGTCGAACAGCATACCAATGTTAGGACCTTACTGAAGGCCATAGATCATCAATTTGTCACTTCAAACAAAGCGTTGGCTAGCACCCTGATAATGAAGTTCTCATCGATGAGGCTCACCAATGTCAAAGGAGTGCGCGAGCACATAATGGCCATGAGAGATATAGCGGCCCAACTCAAGAAGCTAGAGGTGGAGATGTCTGAGTCTTTTCTTGTGCACTACATATTGAACACTCTACCAAAGCAGTACGGACCATTCAAGATATCCTATAACACACATAAGGATAAGTGGACCATCAGTGAATTGATGACCATGTGTGTTCAAGAGGAGGGAAGGCTGCTTATGGAATCAGGTGAAAGTGCATTTTTTGCAAGCCAAGAAAAGACCAAGGATCAAGCCAAGAACAAGGGAAAAGGGAAAATCCCTGCCCAAGTTGACATTAAGAAAGAGTCCAAGTGTTTCTTCTGTAAAAAGAAGGGACACATGAAGAAAGACTGTGCCAAGCTTTAGCGGTGGCTCGTTAAGAAAGGTAATCCACTCTCATATGTTTGTTTTGAATCAAATATGGTTGAGGTTAATCATAACACATGGTGGATTGATTCTGGATCTACAATTTACATTTCGACTTCTTTACAGGGTATGACAAACCTAAGGAAGCTAGAGGGAAATGAGGAGAGCATCTATTCAGGAAACAAGATGCGCTCGCGTGTTGAAGGCGTTGGAACGTGCACTTTTAGTTCTTAAGAGTGGTTTTGTTTTGCAATTAGAAAAGACCTTTTATATTCCTAGTTTCTCGAGAAGTTTAATCTCTGTTTCTAGGTTGGTACCTTATGGATATTCCTTTCAATTTTCAAATAAATCAATATTGATATATTTTAAGTCTGATATTGTTGGGAATGGTACCTTATGTGATGGTCTTTTCTCTATTGATTTGCAAAATGACACTGCTCATAACGCCTTGCATGTTCAAACTGGCACTAAAAGATGTGTTATGAATGAGAACTCCTCTACATTATGGCACCGGAGATTAGGTCATATCTCCATAAATAGAATTAAGAGATTGGTAAATGACGGAATACCTAACTCTCGATTTTACTGATTTCGACACTTGTGTGGATTGCATTAAGGGTAAGCAAACCAACAAGTCCAAGAAAGGTGCCAATAGGAGTTCAACCATATTAGAGATCATACATTCTGACATATGTTGTCCAGACATTGATGCATATGGTCAGAAATACTTCATCACCTTTATTGATGATTACTCGAGGTTTATGTATCTCTACATGCTTCATAATAAGAACGAAGCATTAAACGCCTTTAAAATCTTTAAGGCTGAAGTAGAGAAACAATGTGGAAAACCCATAAAGATAGTAAGAACTGATAGAGGTGGGGAGTATTACGGTAGATACACTGAAGATGGACAAGCACCTGGACCATTTGCGAAGTTCCTTCAAGAAAATGGGATTGTTGCCCAATATACCATGCCTGGTTCACCGGATCAGAATGGTGTTGCAGAAAGAAGGAACCGAACCTTTATGGAAATGGTGCGTAGTATGCTTAGCAACTCGAAGTTGACTAGGTCTTTGTGGATTGAAGCTCTTAAAACGACAGCATATATATTGAACCGGGTTCCGACCAAGATTGTTCCAAAGACACCTTTTGAATTATTCAAATGTTGGAAACCGAGTTTGCGTCATATGCGCGTTTGGGGATGCCCTTCTGAGATAAGAGTTTACAACCCACAGGAAAAGAAACTGGATCCTAGGACCATAAGTGGGTATTTCATCGGATATGCCGAACGGTCCAAAGGCTACAGATTCTATTGTCCATCTCATAGCACTAGATTTGTGGAATCAAGGAACGCCAAGTTTCTTGAAAATGACTTAGTTAGTGGGAGCGATCAATCTCAAGACCTAGTTTCTGTGAGAGATCAACCCTCTACCTCGAGTCAAGGATTGGTTATCATGAACAATGTCCCTTCAGTACAACTGGACATTGAACAACCAATCGTTGAAGATCCATAAGTAGCTGATAACTTACCAGTAGACGAGGCTCCTCTGGATACACCAGAATTGAGTGAGCAATCAGTTGAACAACATGATCCTTCGGAGAATGTTGAACCAACATTAAGAAGGTCTACTAGGGAAAGGAAATCAGCTATTCCTAGTGATTATATTGTGTATCTACAAGAGTATGATTTCAATATTGGGCCCGTTAATGATCCAGATACGTTCTCACAAGCCATGAACAGCAAAGAATCAAAACTTTGGTTCGATGCTATGAAGGATGAGATGGATTCAATGGCATCTAATGGAGTATGGGATCTTGTCGAGTTGCCTAATGGGGCCAGGGCTATAGGTTGTAAATGGGTCTTCAAGACCAAGACTGACTCATTAGACAACATTGAGCGTTATAAGGCAAGACTCGTAGCCAACGGATTCACTCAAAAGGAGGGAATCGATTACAAGGAGACCTTCTCTCCTGTATCTAAGAAAGATTCTCTCCGCATCATAATGGCGCTTGTTGCACATTTTGACTTAGAGTTGCAAAAAATGGATGTGAAAACGGCATTTCTCAATGGTGATCTAGAGGAAGAGGTTTACATGAAACAACCTGAAGGTTTTTCTTCTAGTAACGGTGAGCATTTGGTCTATAAGCTCAAGAAGTCCATATATGGGTTGAAACAAGCTTCCCGCCAATGGTATTTAAAATTCCATGAAGTCATCTCATCATTTGGTTTCGTTGAGAACATCATGGATCAGTATATATACCAGAAGGTCAGTGGGAGCAAGATTTGTTTCCTTGTGCTATATGTGGATGATATTCTGCTTGCAACCAATGATAAGGGGATGCTACGTGAGGTGAAACAATTTCTTTCTGAGAACTTTGATATGAAGGATATGGGCGATGCATCTTATGTCATTAGCATTAAGATTCATAGAGACAGACATAGAGGTATATTAGGTCTGTCATAAGAAGCCTATATCAATAAAGTCTTGGAAAGATTTAGAATGAAAGACTGTTCACCAAGCCTAGCTCCCATTGTGAAGGGTGACAGGTTCAATTTGAACCAGTGCCCGAAAAATGATCTTGAGCGGGAACAGATGAAGAACATTCCATATGCCTCAGTTGTTGGAAGTATTATGTATGCACAGGTCTGCACCAAGCCTGATATTGCTTTTGCTGTGGGAATGTTGGGTAGATATCAAAGTGACCCGGGGATGGACCACTAGAGAGCTGCGGAGAAGGTGCTTAGATATCTTCAAGGCACTAAGGATTACATGCTTATGTATAGACGGACCGATGAGTTGGAAGTGATTGGCTACTCAGACTCAGACTTTGCTGGCTGTGTTGATACCTAGAAATCAACATCCGGTTATATCTTCATGCTTGTCGGTGGAGCTGTTTCATGGAAGAGTGCTAAGCAGACACTGACTGCCACTTCTACTATGGAGGTCGAGTTCGTTTCCTGTTTTGAGGCTACCTCACATGATATATGGCTTAAGAGTTTCATTGGTGGGCTTAGAGTTGTTGACTCCATATCTAAGCCATTGAGGATACATTGTGACAATTCAGCTGTGGTTTTCATGGCTAAGAACAATAAGAGTGGAAGTCGAAGTAAGCATATCGACATTAAGTACTTAGCCATTAGAGAACGTGTTAGAGATAAAAGAGTGGTCATTGAACACGTTAGCACTGAATTGATGTTAGCTGATCCTTTGACTAAGGGCATGCCACCGTTTAAATTTAAGGATCATGTAGAGAGAATGGGACTTGGTCTCACATTTTGATTGTAATTGAAACTCTTATTAATACTATGATGTTTGTCATTTGATTTGTATACACTAAAGTTTTATTTGAGAAATATCCTTGTTGTTTGGACTGAGAATAAACATAAGGTTTATTCATTAAGTAAAATGGGTTAATTTAGAAACATTTTACATAGTAATACATAGAAGATAATACTCACCACTTGAGGAACTGTCGCCATGATTCATGTGATTTGTTTCTTCTATAAGTGAAATATATGGACCAAGTGGGAGAATGTTAGTATATCTCCTTATTATGGAAATAAATATTTGGTTGACCAATTTCGGATATGGTCCATAATTTCACATTGAATATCAACTCAATATTCGGCTATTAAAACATGATTTTGTGATGGTTAAAACGTGATTTTATTGCCATAATTAGCATGCTCTCGTTAGTAATAAAAGAGGGCTCCTTCCGGTCCCAAGTACGTGAATCTCAGAAAAACACACCATCTAGTGAGGTTTTTGAGTGCTTGGAAGACTCGAAGAAGGTGTAGAATCCTGTCGTCAGATTCAGAAATAGCTTCAACAGCTAAGTTACAGAGTGTGTAGAATCCTGTCGTCAGATTCGGAAATAGCTTCAACAGCTAAGTTACAGAGTGCAATGGCTGGATGTTAGATCTTGTCGCTTCCGCTTTTATTTATTTAACATGTTTCATATTGTGTAGAAGCATGTATAATCTGTATGACGTACTTACACTCGGGACCAAGGGCTTACCTTAGGACTTAGCTCCCACATCATCTCGATTTTCTGCCTTACTTTCCCGCCTAAACGAGTAGGTACTTGAGGTCCATCGTGGGAAGGTCTCCCTAGTACTCTTCGACCACTTAAGGTCCACGTATTAAGGGGAAGCCATGTAAACCTGACATGTCAAGAAGCATAACTTGCATATATAAGGTCTTCCAGTGTCACGGTGAAGGGGACAAATCTTCTTGACCCCACACAAGACCCTGGCTTTCACTTCAACCCCCAAACCTCTCTTCCGCCTGCTATTCTCCCTATTATTTCCTTTCTGTCCTCAAAGCCATTCTCAGCACAGACAGGTGTGTTGTGAGGCCTGAGGTGTTTTTTGTTCTACTTGGTTATGGGACGAGGTGATGATGTCCTCAAATCATTGGTGTTGGCTACTGCTTTTAGGTTTTCTATTATTTTGGTGGTGTTCTTCGGACTTTACCTGTCAAAAAGTCTTTGGGTGTGTGTATGTTGTCCTATTGCACTCTTCCATTTTTTGTGAGGGGGAATGTTTTGTTTTTCTGTCTTTGGTTTGCTGTTTTCACTTTCTGGATTGACTTGGGACCCTGCTACGCAGTTGTGAGGAGTGAATGTTTTGTTGTCTATCATAGGAAGGCTGTTTCGTTTTCTAGTTTTATTTGGGACCCTTTTTGCAAGGATGTATCGGATGCATGTTCTATCCTATGAAATATGATTTTGCTGAGCCAAAAGAAAAAAAGGATGGACGTCTTAAACCCTCACGATCATCTTATGATACTCCGTAAGATTAGGCGTATTTGGAAAGAATATTCTTTTTCATATCCTAAAAATACTTTACATGTTAAAAAAGGAGGAACAGTTATGATTATATTAGAGTACATATTTTTCATTTTATTAATCCCACCGGCCGCCCACCTTTCCTCCTCACAGAAATATAGGTGACGTTGGAATGATCTGAACATGGCCCAATAATTTATTTGCGGACATAGTACACTTTAAAAACCTTTTTTTTTTCCTGAGCAAAAAAAAAACGTTTTCTTTTTTACTGGAAAAGTATTTTATATTTTTTTACATAAAGAAAGATATAATCGGAAACTAGAGAACAAACATATCGCAAGTACTAATATTTAAATTTAAACCCTAAATCTAAAATATTAAGATTTGAACCCTAAATCTATTAAAAGCTTTTACTCCTAATAAAGAGACTAATTAAGATAAACTAAATTATGGGAAACTAAACAGGCTGAGAATTAAAAAAGAGCCAAATCCAAACATATGATAACTTTGCTGAAGAAATTGAGTTCATAAAGATCATTATCAACAAAAATTAGAAAAGCAAAAAATTTACATGTTCAATCCCCAAGCACTCCAATTTTATAAATTTGAAGTTTTGATCAAACCCAAGTACTTTCATATTATGGCACTGCCGGCCCAAGACTCAGATGCAAATCCAAACCTAATCCCTTATCAATCTTAGGCCCGCCATCGTCTCCGGTCAACCGCCTCACTGCGGGAAGAATTCCAGCGTGAGCTCGGACATCACTCGACATCGCGGTCGCCATGTTCTCCCCTCCTTCTCCTGCATACGCACGCCGTCCAACCCCAGCAGATGGCCCACAATGGTACGTGCCACCATGCAACAAATGCAGCGGTGCTCCTCCTCCTCCTCCTCCGCCATGTGACACGTAAAAAGAAGAACGATACTGCGGTGGCAAAGCTGCTGGCACCATCTCTGGGGCAAGGAGGTGCGGCGGAGGTGCAAAAGCCGATATCATGGAGTTTTGGATGTGAGGAGAAGAGAAACTTCGGTTAGCCGCCATTTGTGCACGCTTTAGTAGCTGTCTTTCCTTCTTGTGAGCATTTTGGTGACCCCCTAGGGCTTGAGAGTTAGCAAATTCCCTGCAACAATACTGACACTCGTATTTCCGGGCATCAGATTCGAGTTCCGGTGGAGATTTGTTTGAATTGTTGGAAGTGCTTTCCACTATGTTGAAGCCAAAGAGCTTCAAGGGTTTTGCATGAAAATCAATATCAGCCATGGCAGAAAAAGATAAGAACTTACTTAAAGCTACGTGCTGGTGTAAATCAACAAATTGCTAGGTGGGTTTCATGAGCTAAATTTATACAAGGTAATTTACTTGAGAGGAAGTGAAGACAGGCAAGAAAAAGAGAGAGTTGGTTGCGAAAAAAGTGCTCAAGAAGGGGAAAGCAGCAGGATTTGCCCAAGAAAATGCCCAGAGCAAGAAAACTAAATAAGTGTCTTTGGGATTTTATACTTGAAAGAAAATCTATTGTTAACTGTTGGAGTTTCTAGTTTCAAGCTGGATACAATTATATAAATTTATAATTAATTATTACTCTCTCTCACAACATAATGCACGTGTAATCACTATGTTCTTCACGTTTAATTTCCCCATCTAACATCATAATCGAGATTAGATCCATTAATTTTTGTTTCAACATGCTTTAAATCTAATAGGTTAGCATGCATGGAGAAGTTAATCAAGGAAATCAGGTTGAGAAAGAAAGGCGATTTGAAGATAAACCAAGTATTGCGCAGGGGGGGCCACCCTGACGTATGGTGTTGGATTATAACTTGAACAGACATATTTGCGTGATTGACGTTGAAATCTAAGCTTTATTTATTAAGGGAAGATCTTTACGAATCTTACTGACCACCATAATTTGGGGAAGTTTAAAAGTAAGCCTTCTTTCTCTCTCTCTCCAAAGTCTTCACTTAACTTCCATGATTTTGAGTCATCACCTTAAATTATTTAGACTTGTCTCATCTTGTCTCCTAGCTCCCCTCAATATATTTAATTGTGAGAATTGTATTTTTGTGTGCATACGTATATATTAGGATTAATTTAGATAAATAATGTGATTAGTTTTGATGAGATTAAAAAAAATTATTATGAGTATAAATTTTATAATAAAAATTTAAAAGCACGGATAAAAAAAATTTTATATGATTTTTTTATTTTTTACAAATTTTTTTGTCTTATTATCATCAATTGGATT
The DNA here is from genome assembly GCA_031772115.1 of Heritiera littoralis. Taxonomy (NCBI): domain Eukaryota; kingdom Viridiplantae; phylum Streptophyta; class Magnoliopsida; order Malvales; family Malvaceae; genus Heritiera; species Heritiera littoralis. Next base: position 2,714,246 of record JAPDPK010000080.1, on the reverse strand, counting down.
GGAGTCACTGCACCCGAGGTGCTCTAACATCCAAACGAAACCTTAAACAATATAAAAAAATTAATGAGGTTTAGAGATTTAGATTCTAAGTTGAGGGTTATATTCATTTTAAATTCAAATTTGGAATATTTAGAATTAAATATTTTTAAAATTTTGGATTGTTCCTATGAAGACAAATAATGGTGAAACGAATTAACAATCCATTTGCTCAAATACCCATGAAAAATAATTACTTAAAAATATATTTATTACTTGTGAACACTTTTTTATTTATTGTCCAAGCAGTCGGATTGTTTCACTTTTAACACTTTCTTTGATTATAATTAAGATTTTGTAAATGAGTGTTTTATAAACACTTATTAAAATTAAATATTAAATGATAAAACTCTCAATGCATTAAAATTCACCAAAGTAATTGTTCATTACATATAAAAAAAATTATAAACAATAACTTAACTCACTCCAAAAATATCTTTTACGACACTTGTCAGCAAAACTCTTATAATTAACCTTGCCTCGTGCTAAAATTTTCTGGTACATGTGCAAGAAGAAACTGTTTCTTTCCACTTGTCTATTGTGCACGGTATCATGATTGTAAGGGAGATAGAGAAACTCCATCTTAAGAAATGAAACAAAAGTCATAGGAATAATTGTCATTAAGATGCAATCTTCTATACATAGATCAAGTCGCCGAAATTCCGAATCAAAATTGATTAGGTTCATGCACCTCTTTTTGGGATTGTCATGATTTCGATGTAGAGAAATTAATTATAAAATATCATTATCAATTAAATAATCGATTGTAACATATCAAATAAGTTTTGTCACACCTATCAATTCTTACTGTGTCGTTAATTGAAAAACAAACACTTAAATTAATCTCTAACTATTAAATCACTTAGAATACGATTTTTAGATAAATCTCATAGCAGCACTAATAACTAGAAATATTTGAGTTGACATTAACCAATAAATTGCATAGTAAATTTGGATAGCAATTTTCTCCTTCATGTTATATATATACACACACATATATATATATGTATGTATTTATAAACATTCTTTGAGCTACACATGAGAAGTAGCTTTTTTCATCTCTATAAAATCCTAATTATCTTGCAAATTTAAAATTCAAATCAATTTTTAAAATAAAATTTAAATTCGAATCATTAGAATACCCTCTTAAGGATACTTTTCCTTTTCATGGTAGACTATAGATGTCTCCTAAATCTCATGTAATATTAAGTACTTTTATTATACAAAGAGTGATCATCATTGTCATTATATATATATGTGTGTGTGTTCAAATATAGGGACACTAGATGATGTTTGTTGGGAGAGAAAGGATCTCGCAAGGTTAAAGGTAAGATTAGACTGTGGCCTATGGGATATAAGTAACAGTACATTTTTTTAGTAGGCATCTTTTTTCAAAGGATAAAAGGTGTAAAAGTCGATTCCAGATCCAATAATATCTTCAGTAGGAATAATCTAATAAAGAATTATTTTTACATCAATAAATGACATTGCGGGCCTTCAGAGATTGCTCCAGTATGGCAGCTGAGTTACAAGCTTTAAAACTAGGACTGATCCTTGCTTGGGAAGAAGGATTTCGGGCTGTTGTTGCAGAACTAGATGCCAGAGTTACCCACTGGGATGCTTGGTCGATGATATATGAGAGTTGTTGAAGAGATCTTGGAAGGTGGAGCTCGAACATACCCTTGGAGAAGGGAAGTTTGCTGCTGATAAACTTGCTAAATTGGCGTGCGATCTAGAAGTTGAATTTGTTATGCTTTCCAATGTTCCTTCTCAGTTATGTTGGCTACTAGATGCTGATAAGTTAGGATTTGGATTTCCTCGGAGATTTATGATGTAATTGTTCTTTAAGTTTCTTCTTTATTATCCAAAAAAAAAAAAGAAGAGATCATACAATCCAAAACTTTTATTAATAAACAAATGTTGAGGAGGGACGTCATTAATAGTAAAATTTGGATTGTTACTTATTATTAATTTGACGTGGCCTTAATCATTTTTAAAGTGCAGAATGCATTACGGTAGTTGTAAATGTCCCTGTTTTAGTTGATAATGCAAGTTTAGTTTATAAAAAAAGTTTTTGGGTTTAACTCTACTAAATATATCTTTGGGAAGGGATAGGGGTGTAAATGAACAGAACGTTTGACGAACCGTTCGTGAACTCGTTCGGTTTCTGTTCGTTTATGTTCGTTTATTAAGCTTAACGAACGAACACGAATAATATTTTAGTGTTCGTTTGTTAAACGAACCGAACATGAACAGAGATATGGTTCGTTCGTTTTTGTTCGTGAACAGGCTCGTTTATGTTTGTTTATTGTGTGTTCGTTTAAAGTGTCATTTATTGTTCGTTCGTTGTTCATTCGTTTATGTTCATTTGTTGTTCGTTCGTTTAAAGTGTCATTTGTTGTTCGTTCGTTGTTCGTTCGTTTATGTTCGTTTATTGTTCGTTTGTTATTTATTAAAATACTAAAATTACTTATATTATATAAGTTATATAATAAATACCCTATTTTTAAGACATTAATCTAAAAAATTAGTACCTAATTTTTAAATATATTTATACAATATAACTTTGTTGGTTTAAAAAATTAATAAAATATAATTATAATATAATTATAAAATTAAATTAGTTAATTATACTTAAAATAATTATTTTTTAAAAATTTTAAGCATAATGTACTGAAATAAAATTAATAAAAGTTTCATAATAAGTTAAGATTTCATTCATATAGGCTTATCCATTGATCATTTACATATATATATATGTTATACATATTTGTGTATACACACACATATATATGATACATTAATATATGTATATGTGTATAATAAAAATTGTACTTAAAATAGTAATTATCAATTTTAATAAAACATTGTTGACTTAAGTTGTATTTAAGATTTTGTATTAGATGATTTCAATTTACATGTGAAATTTAATCTTTATGTAAGATTTTTAATATTTAATATTTAGTTTGTTCTTATGCAACTTGTTCATTAACCTATGTTCGCGAACGCGTTCGTTTAAGTGTTCGCGAACTGTTCGCGAACATTAACGAACAATTTTTATCAAACAAACGAACGAACACGAACGCACTCCTTAACGAACACGAACGAACACGAACGGCACTGAAAAACAAATGAACGAACAGAAACATCAGTTCGTTCGTTCGTGTTCGATTCGTTTACAGCCTAGGAAGGGATGAAGAGCTTTAATTATGATTAAACTCCGAATATGATTAGTCTCATACTGTTAAAATAGACTAAAATACCTATAATCTACATCCAAAAAAAATGCCCCTTCCCTGTGAGTAGACCTGGCAATATTAGACACAACACGAACACGATACGAATAAATGATACGAGATGACACGAGATGACTAGGGATTAAAATTAAGTAAAATTAATATATGAATATGGTAAAAACTAAAAATAATATTTTAAGTTTTTCATGTCGATACAAATTTTTGACACGAATACACGACACGAACACGATTTTATATGACACAAAAATAAATTTTTGACATGAATTACCAAAACTACACGTGAGACTCTCAATTTGTCATCTGATTGAGCAACAGGGATTACGGAAAATATATTCTCACAAAAACGAATGCTTAGTATTGCAACAAAAGAGCATAAAAATTATTTTTTACTATTGATTTAAAAAAATTAAATCCGATAAAAATTTAAACATAAAATTTTTATTATAAATTATTTTTTATTCAAAAACTCAACAAAACATTATATTATTAAATCAATTCTTTGAACCACTATAATTTTTTAAATACTATACATTTGTTACTTTCTCTAGCTTTTGGACGTTTCTTTACTTGCAATCATGAGTTCATTTATTGCTATTTTTTTTTGGAGCAGATTTTTTCAACTCCTTCGAGATTTTTTCTTTGCTTTTTTGAAATTTGAAGTGCATGGTTTTGGTTCCTTGGACTTGCCCATGATTTCACTCTCCGGCTGTAGCAAGCATTTCCGCAAACTCCATTATTTCTTATGCTTGATTTCTAGTCATTATTATAATATTTAATAATTAGCCATGACATGGTCTTAGTCTTTTCCTTTCTATTTAGCTATGACGTCGTTTTGCATATACGAAACCAAATAAAATTAGTTATTGTATTTGTTAATTGTTACTTGCATTTAATTTCCAAATAATTAGTGTTGTAATGATTAAAGCTAATTTTAATTTGATTAAAGGCTGCCCACAAGAACACTTTGATTTTCGGGTCGGCCAATGACGGAAATGAGCCAAGAATCTCGTGTTGCTCTAATATTTTACTTCTGAAAAAAAAAATGCAATCGATGTTGAACTATTGCAGTGAATAAATATAATTTTCCATTTGCTTATCTCAGATTTTGAATTCTCAATTTTCCAAAACATTTTAGACTATTTTCAAGTAACAGATTTTTTGCACTTTTCATTTAATCAGATTAAAAAAATGATAAAAAAAACTTTTAAGAATGGTCTAGACTTGCTTAATTTTAAACTATTATAATCATGGGATATTGTAACCAAATTTCACCTTAAATTTTTTTTTTTGATTGGATTTCACCTTAAATTTGGTACTTTCTAATTTATAAGATAATATATAAATTTATATAAATATTTGATAATAAAATTTAAAAAATCGAATCTAACTTTTTAAACTAAAAATCTTTAATATAAAATTATAAACTTTGTGCTACTGAGTCCCCTATAAATCTTGAAACTGTTGGCGGGCGTCATCTAAGCTAATGTGGATCCCAAGCCAAAACCAGTTCTTGGATTTACTTGATCAAAAGTATCACCAATTATATAAATACATACATACATATATATATATATGACATAACATATGGAGTTGTATTATTTGCATTGCTTGGATGAAACTTATGTGAAAGGACTAACGCACATCCTCTCTCCTCTTTCTCTTTTAAACCTATTTCCACCAGCTTTTACTTGACAAAGTCTCTTTCTTGCAATGATGCTTCCCACCTAATATATATACTCTTTAATTAATTGATTAAAGGGCCATATTTCATGCTTTTCTTGTATAGTTTGATTGAAGTAGATGTTACATTTAAGATTGGTTAATTCAACAAACATGGCCCACATCAAGTTGCATTTCAAGTTGTAAGTATCCATCTTCACACAAGATTCATTGTTTGGACATATACTTAATTAGTAGACTAAGTGTCCGTTGTTTCTTTCTTAGTGTTAATAATTATAAGAACATCACATCGACATTTACTAAGTATAATTTATGCTTTCCATGGATGAATTCACATACACATACATATATATCCCATATTTATTGTAAGTTTAACCTCTTCATTTAATTGGTGGATGGTGAGAGATGTTTCATGTCATTTAGAAAAATATCAATTCAAGCATCACTCTTTCTCTTTAGTTTAACCAATACCTTCCTTTATATCAACCAACTTAATAATTCATATTCCTCAAACTAAAAACCACTACATTTAATGGTTTTTTTTTGAAATAAACCTCAAAACAACTTTGTTCTATTATTAATCTTGCTAGTTGCTAATACTAAACAAAATATATAACAATAAATAAGAGAACCTTCTCAATTAAGAGCAAAACACTTCATAATTATTCCTTTGAACTAAATGAAGTTTCATTTTGATGTCTAATTTTTCGATTGTTCCATTTACATTCAAAACTTTTTTAAATGGTTAAATAATTGGGTTACATAAATGGGAATATCCAAATGTCAAAACGGAGTGGTTGTCCACATAATAAACACTCTCTCCATTTGAATATATAACTATATAAATTGTTGCCATTGTAAGATGTTTCGGATTTGAATAAAACAATTGAAAAATTAGATCCCAAAATGAAACTTTGTTAAAATTTTAAGGGAAGGACCACTATACATTTTGCTCTAATCCTTATGACAAGTTCTTAGGAAATGTAGGGATTTCATGATCTCTTTAACTACAAGGGAGAAATTAAGATTGTTATAGCACATCTAGATAAATATTTAATATATGGAGTACAAGAAATACCTGATAGGTTCACCTAATCACTAAGACCAGTCAGAATTTATTTAGAATCCGTGTTGAAATTCAAAACTGAAGGCATTAGCTTTGTTCACGATCTGAGTTTGGTCTAGAAATGTGACGACCTAATAAAACTTGAGATAATTAAACCGAAGTTGGTTTAGAGTTAGACAAAGATGGAATCAGTCACCATATCAAGAGAATTAGGTGTGGTTAAACTATAAGATTAATTAATTAACTAATTAATTAAGATATGCAGCACAATTAATTGATCAGGCTGTGAACAAAGTGAAGCCCTTGGGACGGCTAAGAAAACTCATCGACAACGACAAGTTAGCTAAAGACATTTCTTAACAGGCTGATTAAACAAAGAATCAAGTAACATTTTTAATTAGCTAGCTGATATTTATTAAAATGCAAAAGTATTGATTAATTTCGGTACCGACTACTTCCTTAGTACAAGGTATATTTTTAATTCTAGGGTAAGAGCTTAGATAAGCCATCTTTGAAAATTGGATGTACTTCTTCTTGAAGTAATAAAATGGTAGATGCTAAGGTCTTGACAATGCTAAAGAAAAATCTTTTTGAACAAAAGTGGGAAGTTTCCAATAAGTTTGAACGATAGAGTTTGTTTTGGGGGCCAGTTATCAAATATTACATGAAGAAGCTTCTTAACAAAGGAGTGGAGTGTGAATTTAGGTAATCTTTAACTCCTTAAACTTGAAGCTTGCATAAATAGATGAGACAAAAGATATGGTTGAGTGGGATGGGCTAAGCTGGGAAAGATTAATTGTTGAAATTAGAAAGCTAAACAGCCCATCAATGTTTGATTAGCTTGATTGATAAAGATCATTTGTCTCCACATAAGTGGTCTTAGATTCCAACCTTATCAATGACCTGTCTTCATGCTATAGCCTATAGGGATACATATAATTCTCCACATGCATTACTTATGTTCTTCTAGATTTGAAAATTACAATCTATGTATTCAACAAGAAGTTTACATTGACCAATTCTGTCATCCTTAAGAATGCTTTAACTAGACCTGGCAATCTTAGACACGATACGAATACACAACACAAATAAATGACACGATGTGACACGAGATGACACGGGATTAAAATTAAGTAAAATTAATATATGAATGTGGTAAAAGCTAAAAATAACATTTTGAGTTTTTCGTGTCGATACGAATTTTTGACATGAATACACGACACGAACACGATTTTACATAACACGAAAACGAATTTTTGACACGAATTGTCAGGTCTAGCTTTAACCCAATGTTTCCAAGAAATTTTCCATTTGAATAAACAGTACAACTTAGTACAAACTGTTGCAGAACAAATAAATAGGAAATTAAGAAGCACTTACCTATTTGTTAATAGATAAAAAAAAAATTAGTTTCATGATAAGCCCTCAGAACTAAGAAATGTACTGAGAATGTATAATTTAGCTGGGTCAAGCTTTTATTTTTATTGAACTAATTTAGTGTTACGCTAGTCTATATAAATTGAAAATATAATATATATATATATATATATATATATATAGATACAGAGAGAGAGAGAGAGGTGAGATTTATTTACATTAATATAAAACTAAATTTATTTTAATTTTACATTAATGTAAAATTAATTTAGTTTTACACATTTTCATATGTTTTTATAGGATTTATATATATTTTAATTCGAATGTTGAATTTTATGTTCTATTCATGTAAGTCATATATGTTAAATTCTAAATGAATCGAAAACGTTTAACAATTTGTTTCGTAATAATAACCTTAGTTATTTTTCAGTAGGTAACACTTTGTAAGCTGCACTCTGTCAGAACTCAGAACCAAAAAACTATATAAGCAATTTTTGTAGGCTGTTTGAAAAAACATAAATATTCTTCATTTGGTTTTTAGTTGGCTATTTTCTTTTTATTTCCTCAATATTTGGCTTTTCGTAAAGCATCTCTTCATGCTGGGTGCTTGCAACATATTCCATGTCATTTTCAGGATTGGTGTAGGAATTTCATACAACCTGCTGGGGTCATAAAGAAAGCTACACAGCTTTGTACTGCTTTCTTCAGGAAATGAGGCGAAGGCAATGCCAAGGCCAAAGGTGGTTGAGTTAGCTGGCGCATCTTATGTCATCCCAAGTCAGAAAGAAGTTTGGAACTTAACAAGTTGCTGTCTGAGTAAAGCTTTTCTGCTCAGAAATCTGAAGGGTAGGGAAGGGAAGTTATGCAACAACCAATTTGCCAAATATTTTGCTGGAGTTTGAAGAAACTACTGAAATTAAAGGTGCTAGTTCAGGTTTTTTTACAAATAGATGGAGGTGTGATTTGGAAGAACTCCAGGTGCAAAATGTAAGGCTGCCTACGTCTGGAATGAATAATGACACTGGCAAGCTAAGGTTGATTTGCATAAGTTCATGCGGTTTTAATTCCATATTCTAAGGCGTCACATCATTTCTTCATTAGAAGAAAAGTAATCTTTGCTGGCATTTATGGGTGCCGATTATATCATTACCAGCAGATCTCTGATCGCAACTAAGTGAATTAAAAATTTATTAAAATACAATTATAGACGATAATCAATTTTGAGTACAACAAATTGAATTCAAGGCTCCAACGTAAGATACACGGACATCTAAGAATTTATAATCATTTTTCATTAAATAAATTTGTAATTTCCAATAATGATTTGATTTACAAAATTAATAGAGTAACACCATGTAATCAAAGTTGACAAGAAGAATAACCTGATAAGAAAAATCATATTGGAACCTAATTCTAAAGTAATAACAATGAAGAACATCCTAACTTTCATAAGAGGACAAATAAAAGGGTTATCGAAATACTGACTATCAATAAATTTAACACAATAGCTTCATCTTCAAAACTTCCATCTTTCCTTAGTTATTTACACATACTGATCCAATGAACTTGATGCATCAAAAACCTACGATATAAAAAATTTTATAATTATTTACACATAGAGCAACATAATAAAATAAGGACGTTCAAGTAATTCAATCAAAAATATGTTAATAACACAACACCAAAAGTGAAGTCAAATGTACCTGATCAAGACATCAACGAGGATACTGAAAACAAAGATCAACTTCCAAAAATTAGGTTATTTGGTTTAACCAGCTAAATATTCTTCCATACATGTATACATACCTGGACTCATGGAAGCTACAACTACATCCAAAGAATCCATGATGCATGAAAATTCAAGGAATATTCGATCAGCATATTGCATGTGCGCTCACATGAGCAGTAATTTGATTTAGTAGAATTAGCAGAAAGATAAGGAGTAAATATACCATAAACTCTGGCCTGCGACAAATCAGAACACTATTTTGACATTACATCAAGCGGTGAAACACATAAACCTCCCTATGTTTATACCAAAATAACACAACCCTAATTGGTATTTTGAAACTAGAGGGGGTTTTAGTGTCCTTGTAGAATAGGGGTTTATGTATTTCACCCTTACATCAAGTACATAAACACAATGCAAAGGAAAAGCCCAACTCAATTTGGCTAAATCAAGCATACAACTCAATTCAGCTCAAACAGCTGAAGGAAACCTCAGAAGCAGTGCTGCTACTCAGCAACCTAGAAGCGCCACACAAATAACACGAGTCTTCATTTGCTATCTCATCTAAGTATAACATCCAATCTTACAAAGGTGGGGACCTAACGCCACAATTGCCAGTAAAAGTACTTTATTCAGTTAACAAGATAAATTAATGCTACAGATTTTCATTTTACATATATTCCAAGTTGTAAATAAGTCAAATGTTAGTAGCAAAGTATAAATTCTTAAGGTTGTGGCCATCAAAAACAATCCAAGAACCAGCCAAAGCTGCACGCATAGATTAATTATAAAGTTTAACATTGTAAACAAAAGATTCAGTCTGCCATTTGTAACCAAAAGCAAAAAAGATTCAGTCTGGCATTTAAAATTTAACTACTTAGTGAAGGGAAATACCAGAAAATTACATCTAGTGTGAATCTAACACTTTGTTCATAGTTTGTTTTGAGTTTCCATGAAGTGGTGAATTTTGACAAAATCCTTTTGAGCCAATCGTCTTATCTTTCGTGAAGATTTAGTTATTCAATCAAAATTATAGTGCATTTTAAACTCAATTCATGTAAGCTAATTAGTTCTTAACCACAACTAGCTTTATAAAATCATCATGAAATCCTGACATTGTAATTCATTTCTTCAGATTTCATTCATAATCTTACCTAAATTAGACATTTATCCTAATGGCGCCAATTCTATTCTAGTATGATATTCTAATTAAAGATTAAATACTAAGAGATGAGGTGTTTTTTGGAACCTGATGAATACATATTAATTAAAAAAAAACACCTTCACTCTGAAATCTGATGAATACATGGTGATGGCACAAGTTGGAACCTACTGCTGCTTCATTTTGTTTGCTTACGAGTTCCGACTCACGCATTGAACATAAGGTATTTCGAATTAGTTAAAATAGGATAAATTAAACACTATGTCAAAGCCACTGGGATTTGAAATGGAAATCTATTTAATACACACATAGATATAGTCAACCAAGCAAAAATCAGCTCTTTTTCACGATGAAGTATAAATTACACTATATAGAAAGCCAATCGAGGTCTTTTTCTTTTCTTTTTTTCTTTTTCTTCTGAAGAAAGAGATAAACAAACAAAGAATCTCTGGACATTAAAATAAAATAGATTGTTTTGACTTTAAGAGAAATGAATTTAGATTGCTGTCACCTGTTTGTTTGTTCGTTAATTATCAGCATATATCATCCATTGGTAAACTCCACCTGTGTGAGTTAACGCAGCCGGTCCCAAGTCCGGGTGAAGGAGGAGGGTGGCAGTAGGTTTGGACAACCAACCTTAAAAACTAGTCCAATCTCATGAAATGAACCAATATCAAAACATCGTTGGGGCGTCCCCTACACAGTGACGCGCTGCATCGGAGCTCGGGTGTAGTGAAAAGTGGGCAAGGGTTGTTAGGTCGTCGCCCGGAAGTGACGCGCCACATTGACGCCTGGATGTGGTGTTAAATAGGTAAAGGTTCCCACACCACCATGGACGGGGGTGGGTAAAGAAGTTAGTCCATAACCATAAGCTTAGGTTAGGATCTTGGAATATAGGTACGCTTAGTGGTAAGTTAGGTGAGATTTGTGAGGTTATGAGTAGGAGGAGGGTTAACATCTTGTGCCTCCAAGAGACCAAATGGGTTGAGAAAAGGCTAGAGAGATAGCACCTTGGCAATATAAGCTTTGGTACACAAGGAAAGATAGAGATCGAAATGGAGTAGGTATCTTTATAGATAAAGAGTACCATAAGGATGTTGTACAGATTAAGAGACAAGGGGATAGGATTATTTTGGTTAAACTAGTTTTAGGAGAAGAGGTGTTGAATGTCATTAGCGTGTATGCACCCCAGATAGGACTTGATGATGTTAGTAAATGACAGTTTTGGGAGGATTTAGATAAGGTAGTACAAGAAGTACCCATAGGAGAAAACCTTTTTATTGGCGGTGATCTTAATGGATATATAGGTACAAGTAGAGAGGGTTTTGAGAGAGTACATGGGGGTTTTAGTTATGGTGTAAGAAACGAGGGAGGAGATGCTATCTTAAATTTTGCTTTGTCTTATGACCTAATCCTAGCAAATACATTGTTTAAGAAGAGAGCTTCTCATCTTATAACCTTTAGAAGTGGACCAAGAGCAAGTCAGATAGATTTTTTTTTAATTAGGAGTAGGGATAGACATAGATGTTTGAATTGTAAGGTTATCCCAGGTGAGAGTGTTATCGCTCAACATAGACTCTTAGTTCTAGATATGAAGATAGATAGACGACATTGAAGGAACCAACAAAAAGGAATTGAATGGATTCGATGGTGGAAGCTAAAAGAAGATTGTCATACAACATGTAGAGATAGCTAGATTCAAAAAGAGGCTTGGACAACAGAAAAGAACTCAAATGTAATGTGGAATAAGATGGCAAAATGCATTCGGGAGGAAGGCAAAGAGACATTAGGAGTATCAAACGGAAGAGTGCCGACTGGAAAGGACGCAACACGGTGGACTACAGTAGTAAAAGATGCTATAAAGACTAAGCGAGAGCATTACAAGGCTTTGAAGAAGAACAATGCAGAAGAGAGTTTTTCGGAATATAAGACAGCAAGAAAGGAGGCAAAGAAGGATGTGGCAGAAGCTAAGACGAAGGTTGCGAAAGAGATTTACGACAAATTGAACACAAAGGGGGAGAGAAAAGGATATACAGATTGGTGCGAGCAAGAGAAAGGATATCCTTTTGGTGCAAGCAAGGGGAGAATCATTTTGGTTTTATGCCAGGTCGATCAACTATGGAGGCAATATATTTGCTTAGACAACTTATGGAGCGCTTTTGAGTAATGGGTAAAGATCTCCATATAGTCTTTATAGATTTGGAGAAAGCATATGATAAAGTACCTAGGGAGGTACTATGGTGGTCCTTAATGAAGAAAAGAGTTCCTTTGAAATATATTAAACTAATTAAGGATATGTATAGAGGCGCAAGGACACATGTGAGGACAGGTGGGGGGCAAACAAGTGAGTTTCCTATCACGGTGGGATTACACCAAGGGTCAGCGTTGAGTCCATTCTTGTTTGCGGTAGTTATGGACGAACTGACAAAATCCATCCAGGATAAGGTGCCTTGGTGTATGATGTTTGCAGATGAAATTGTCCTATGTGCGGAAACTAAAGCGGAGATCAATGCAAAGTTGGAATTATGGAGACAAACGTTGGAATCAAAAAGATTTAAACTAAGCAGAGTGAAGACTGAATACATGGAGTGTAAATTCAGTTCTAACCGACTAGAAGAGCATGATGTAGTGAAGTTAGATGGGGTGGCGATACTTAAACGGGATAATTTTCCATACTTGGGATCAATAGTACAGATGGATGGGGAGATTGATGGTGATGTGACCTATAGGATCCAGGCTGGATGGAGTAAGTGGAAAAGTGCTGCAGGTGTGTTGTGCTATAAAGGAATTCCTACATGGTTGAAAGGCAAGTTTTATAAGACAGTTGTTAGACCAACATTGTTATATGGTAGTGAATGTTGGGCTACTAAGAGGCTACATACACAAAAGATGAGTGTAACAGAAATGAGAATGTTACGATGGATATGTGGATATACAAGAAAGGATAGAATGAGAAATGATGATATTCGTAAGATGATTGGAGTGGTACCTATCGAAGACAAAATGTGTGAAAATCGTTTACGTTGGTTTGGACATGTAAGACGTAGACCTGTAGATACTCCAGTTAGGAGAATAGAGGCTATGGATGTTGAGAGAAGGATTAAGACTAGAGGAAGATCGAAAAAGACTTGGAAGGAAGTAGTTTGGAAAGACATGGAGGCTTTTTGGAAAGATATGGAGGCTTTAGAATTAGATGAGCAAATGGCCTTGAATAGGAATCTATGGAGGCAGAGAATACATATGGATGATCTAACGTGATTTTAGATATTGGTTCATATAACCTATCCCAATCTATTGGAATAAAGGCTCTGATGATGATGATGGTGATGATGATCATCCCTTGGTACATAAAGGCCAACAGAACAAATACTAGTAGCGACCCTTTTGCATTTAACCATGGAAGTTTATAAGCATAAACTACCTTTATAGTTGGTTTCTTCTCTGGATGTCTTTCAAAATTCAGATAGTTATAATCCAGCCAATTTTAGAACCCCTTTCTTTACCTCACCAGTTCATCAAATTTGTTTGCATTATAGACTGCCTGAGTACAAACATAATGCAGGAATTATATAGCCAAGTAAAGCTCCACAAGAAAGAATAAGGACATGCTATATGTTTATTATGCATTTCTATTCTCATCCTAATTAAAAACATAAGAAATTCTTATGCAGAAGAAGTGTTTTACCTGGTGACAAAGATAATGATCAGGGTGATTTGTTTTAAAGAAGCAATCCAGATAATCTGATACTGAGTGACCAAGAATCTGTGGCATGTTCCTTACACCTAACTGCAAAATTCACCAAGTTTTACCCACAAAAGGTTGAAGAAACCACTGAATAGCAAAATCTAATAATTATAAGAAGTGGGACTGATGTACTAGGGTCATTCAAGTGAAATTAAAAAAAATGCAAATTCTCGAATATTAATTATTACAACTAAATGACTGTTTCTTCTCAACTTTAAATATGCTGTAATTGTTCTTAAAAAAGTAAAATAAAATGTTCAACTCACAGTGAACTGTTCTGCATGCCTACATCATGATGCCAAGAAATACAACTTCATTGTTGCTACATTATCATATTCCTTGTAAAGCATCTAACAAATCCAAATTGTGAACAAGTATTCCAATCCTATATGAACAAAAAACCGAAATTCAAGCATAACTTATTAGAAAAACTAGAAAATCCTCAATGAGATAATTATTAAAGATACACTTTAACTTATGTAGATTCATGTTGAACATTTGATATTGAGAGCTTATCAATGTCACTCACAACCAATTTCTTCCTCAGAAAAAATAATGTTCAACTTGACACATTCACTGGAATAAGACTATACATAGTACAAGAAGCAGCATTTCTGCCACTGATTGAAACTCATTTCTCAACCAGAACTACGTAGTGGTCGTTGCTCCCTGTAGAAGTGGACAAATGAAATAAGCAAATCAAAGGGTCAAAACCTTATGCCTTACTATTCATTAAATTCTTTTCATGTTTAAAGCGATGCCAGAAAAGACCGTTCCTAGTCACCGACCTTAAAATATAAACTGGTGATTTCCAAGGCAATAAACATACATGAGAACAAACTACTAATAACCATTCCAACAAGAAGCATATAACTAATTAATTAACTAAAAGTGAAAGAAAATTCAGCTTCTTCTGATAACTATACAGGGGGCAAACAAGAGTTTATTCAGAAACAAAGTATCATACCATGATCTATTAGAAATTGACAAAAGAAGAAATTGCTAGAAATAGCTTAACTTCCAGAAAATATGATATTTTTTTTATCACCGCTACTAGAATTTATCTATGCACCAATTACTGCATCTTTCTTCTCCCCATTTTTAAGTAAATCTAATTTCTTTTTCCTTTACACCAGATAATCCTTTCTATTTCCTTCTACTTTCCTACACTTTTCAACCAACTAATCAAACAAAAATACGATAAAAACAATATAACAGAAAAATCAAAGTAATTTGACAAAATGAAAATGAAACAATAAACTGACCATTAATAGCAGCATCCGATCTGGACGACACAATGCTATACATATCTAAAGAGAGCAAAAGGAGAAGAAAAATTGTGTGAGACGGTAAATATATGTAGAACAAATAAAGAGTTTTTTTAAAGGGCATTTCCTTTTTCCAAAAGGAGGTAAAAACAAAAACAAAAAAAAACAGGTAAAAATGTCAAAAAAAAGGTAGAAATGTCAAGGACATGATGTAGAATAGTAATATTTATTTATAAAGGTAAATTAGAATTATATTTCTCGGAAGAGAAATGGGATTTTTTTAAAATATTACTAAGGAAATAACAGAAACCATTTTACTCTATTTTAAAAAAAATTTCCAAGAGAAAATAAAATATTTTAAGGTGAGGATGGTATTGTTTTCACTTGTTTTCTTGTATTTTGACATTATTGGGAATCAAGATTCTTGATAAGGGGAAAAATTATATAACCAAACAAGATTAAACATTACGAAAAATAAAATATTTGAGGAATCTTAAATTCCGTGATCCAAATGTCACTTAATTGTTCTATTGAGAGAAACCAGTCTCATTCTTCTATTTCTTTCTTTATCTAATTCACTGTTTCTCATTGTTTTCAATTATACCTTCGTCAACTACTCATTTAATCTTGATTTCCTCTGCTTTTCCGATCAATATGTGCATTAAATCGCGAGAAAATAAGTTAAACTTCAAGAATTTCATCGTCTAGCTACCCAGGACGAAGCATCCTAAGATTTCAAATATTCAAATACCTTTAATAAGTAATTGAATACTTGTGCAAAAAGAAGAAGAAGAAGAAAGTAAAAAATAATGTACATTTACTCATCTCTACATGTACAACTTGCACAAATGATATGTACCTTTTCAAAATGCAAGGATATTCGAATCATCTTATGTATTAATCAAATACCTAAATGAACAAAGTTCTCTAACCTTATGTTTGGATAGATATTAATAAAGGAAAATAAGGGAAAGAAAAGGATATATGTACCTCTTGTTTGCATTGTTAATATTCATAAAGGTTAGGAAAGAAATTTTAACAACGTTTGTTTGCTTAAACAATGGAAAGTAAAAGAAATGGTTCATTATAATTTTTTTCCAATTATAACCTTATTTTGTTTTTAATACATTATTAAATTTGAGAAAGCAACAATATATATTCTTTCTAGCTTGAGATTAGGAACAAAAGTAACCTGCCGTAGTGGCCTTGAGACATTACCTTTCAATTCTTCAACATAGGGTAACAAGTGTGAAATCAAATTGGCTAGTTAAATAAGCCAAGTCGTATTGCACTTTCTCTTCTCCTCTTACTGATCCTAAATCTTATTATGATCCTCAAACAGATGAAGTAAGTTATCACCTTTAATAAGTCAATACAAAATAGAATTCTCATGCCAAACTCAGGAAAGCTACAATTGCCAATATGTCACTAATAAAGAGAATTTAGAACAAAATGCAGTCAATGTAAGCTATCAATTATAATTCATAAAAAGTAAAGTATGTAGACTAATATTATATCCACATATATTATCCAACACAAACTTATTCTATCAAAATAAAATAAATAAATTTTCATCCTAACAAAATAATTTTATTTCAACAAATTGAAAACTAAACTAGCAAAAAAGTTCTCAACATCTTTAATGGCTTGATGAATCGAACACCAACTTTGCAACTACTTCATTTTTTTTCTCCCACGGTCATCCAAGTATTGCTCTTACTTTCTCATGATTATCGATAAAATAAAGGTAAGCATTAATGATTAATTGTGAGTCAAGTCCTATCTCTTATAAAAGATTTCAAATTTCATTTTCTGAAATTGGAGTAGAATGAGTGTTGATTTTTTCATAAGTAGCATTTCCTGCAATAAGTGCCTTAGCAACCATTTCAAACTCATTTCGAGTAAGTTCAACGTCTTTGTCATCGTTTGATTTTTTAGCTCGTTTATTCATTGAATTATTCGGAACATTAATAGGTGTTCTAGGAGGAGCCATAAGGGATGCCATGATATTAATGTACTTATAACCTAAAGCATCAAAGTTCTCAAATGTTACCTTATTTTGGGAGATTAAATTATCAATATTATTAATATTCTCCCTTAGATCATCATATAATCTAGAAGATTGTTTTCATTTTCTCATTTCTGTTGCAGGCTCAGCAAGCTCCTCGATGGCTCAATCATTGCCATAAAAAATGATAGTTTTGTCATAATTTGGAATAGGTTTAGTCATCCACTCCTGGGCATGAGGATGTTCCTAAAAAATTTATTAGTAATGTATTGTAAGAATACAAGTACTAAAATTCAAGAGTTAAATTTATAATTATTAAAATTTAATTTTGTTAAAATTTTCCTCAATTAATCTTTGTCGAACTTCAAGTTCATCACCCCATAATATGGTAATTGGATTCCAAGAAAGTCCACTCATCCCTTGCTTGAACAAGTCATAATACTATGAGAAATTGGTTTTTATGGTCTTCCAACGATTTTTCATTTTTCCTTTTCTATATCTCTACCACATTTTTCTTTTAGCTCAATGACTATATAATCATAAGCATGCTTAGTGAAAGTTTCATTTACCCAGTCTCCCATATTGTGTTGATATAAAAATGCATTAATAAGAGCATCTTTCATTGTTGGTGTCTATGTCAAAATATCATCCTTATTTGTCCCTTTTGTTACTTTCATCAATAATAATCACTTTTCTCTTTCTTCCCATTGGAATATCTACACCTTCACAATAAACATGCAAAACTTGTAACAACAAATATATAATGTGAAGACTGTAATTTTTCGTACTAGTATGTAATTAAATAAAGAAATTAAATGAACTTAGCGTGAGATGTACTACAAAAATATACATTTATATATAAATATATTCATGTGTATAATTATCTAACTAAATAAAGAGTACAAATATATTGAATTAAAGGTAATATACACATGAATATATAATTAAATAGATTTAAATGTAATGAAAAGAGGAAAATATACAAGTGTCAAGCATTGTATTATGAAATGGATATTTAAAATAAAGGAAAATATAATATGTAATTATATATTTACTATTATATATATTTATATACCTTAGACATGAAAGAAATATATATATGTAGATATATGTATATGTATATATATATATATTTAACATTTAGAATATATATATGTACATATACGTATTATACATATAAGGAATATAAAAAAATAAATAAGTAAACAAATATCTATAATTATATATTGGTTGTGTAAATTTATATATATAATTATGTAAATATAGATGTTAAAGATTAGAATAAAACAAAAAAAAACAAATTTCAAAATCTGAAAATTTAAAATAAGTAAAATAATGCTTAGTGGAGTTTGATGGGACTTTCTCCCATCAAACCCCACTACGCTACATCAACGGCATCATCATCCAAGGCTTATCAAAGAAGCCTTGGAATTAAAAAGAAGAAAATAAAAATGAATGGAGGGGAGGGGAGGAAAGACTCGAGAGAGAACCAGAAAAGAAAGCTGAACGGGAATAAATCAGGAGGAAAAGAAGAAGAAGTCGAACAGGAAAAGAAAGAGAAGGAGAAGCTGAAAGGAAAAGAAAAGAAGAGAAGAGTGACGAGGAAAGGGAAGGAAGAGGAGCCATAGTTATGCAGCAAAGAGAAAAGGAAAGGGAGAAGAAAGTTTACAGCAATGTGAGAAAGTGTAAAGGAAAAGAGCTGCAGCCATCAGTGAAAAGAAGAAGAGGAACTGCTGCAGTAAAGTAAGAACGAACTATAGTGAGGGAAAAAGGAAAACCAATAACCGAAGGAAGAAGGAGAGGCTAACACAACCATCGACGTGGGAAGGAAATGGGCTAGCAGTGAGGTCCGAAAATCTGTAAATTTGGAGTGGTTCTTGTAAGCTCAACAGTGAATAGATTTAAAGCTGAGGGTGGCCGTTCAAGCACCAAAAGGAAGCAAATTTTGGGGCTGAGCAAGGCGTGAACAGGAATTGAAATGTGCAAAGCTATAAAGGTCAGTAAAGAGGTCTTTTAAATCTTGTTTGAAGCTGCCTTAACTTACAAACTTAAGGCCATAATTACTGGTCTCATTGGCTGAATATAGGTGTCCCTATGCCTGACCGAACCCCTACTTGAATGAGGCTAAATTGAGAGCTATATGGGTGGCTTGATCAAGACAACCACCAAGGGGTTTTGGATGACCTTTGAAGACTGATAGAAGGCTACGGGTGTGATTATTGGTTCTTGAAAGTAAAATATGAGTTGGTGATAATTAATACTAACAAAAAGGACAGAAAGAAGGTGCATTGTCAGGGTTCAACCCTGTACGCAGAAGAAGGAAAAGAGAGCTTGAAGCTCTCGGTTGGGAGCTATCAAAAGGGGGTAAGACCCTTATACTGTATACTTTTCACTCATTTAAAATGTATAATTATTTATGCTTTTTAACCATAGAAAGGTGAAATAAGATAAGTGGCGGCAAAAATATATATATGTATATGTATATAATAGTGACAATAAGGAGAATGTTAGAGACCTATGAGTTGGTGATACAGGGCTGTTATAAAGGCATGGAGCAAAACTCATTTTGGGCTGGAAATAAATACAAACCGAGAAAGAGGAGTGTAAGGACTGATCTCAAAGCCAAATTTAAAGGGGCTTTTAATCGAGGTAAATGATGTCTTTGAGCTGATTTTTAAGCTAACTTTGAGGGCTGTAATATGCATGAAAATAGGCCATGTAAGGAATCCTAGGAATGCTCTCTTGATTAAATGTTTTAGATGGATATAAATATATATATGAAAAATGAGAATGAATATATATTTGTCTACAACATATATTGGGTATACACCTAGATATAAACATTTATGTGTTTAAATATATATATATATAGGTGCATAAGGACGAATACCTATAGGTATATCGCAACTAACGATAAGGAGGTAGTCTCGGATTAGTAGTAAATTGAATTTAATAATGTTTTAGGATCTTGTTCTTAGTGTACAATTAAGCACCACGACGTAGAGTTACTCAAATGTTCATGGATTTTGTGTAGTTAATCGGAGTGATTAAGGACTGGAATACGAATTCTGAAGGTCGGGAAGAAATTGTTAAATCTCGAGGTAAGTGGGTTAAATAAACATTACTAGTATCATCTCGTAAGAGATGAAAGAATCTTTATTCAATAATTATCCAATTCCATATCAAGTTTGGTGAAATATCACGGAAAAGACTATAAGGGTAAGTCTTGGTATGACACAAGTTTGACTTGATGTGATCGTGAATAGTGTTTGTTTGGAATGAAACCTTATTTGTGACTTGTGCGTTATGTGCTATGACTTGTTTATGCTCATTGAGCAGATAAACTTGTATAAAACGTAGTTGCCTACATCCTGAGAGATGCATGTGATTTATTTAAGTAACACAAAGTGAGCATGATAATATATTGCGATACTTTGAGAATGTAAATGTGAATTAGTGTACAATATATATAGCTATAAGACCTGATTCTACACTACTGTAGAGTCTAATTTCATAAAATTAATAATGAAAATTAAATAAATATTGAATATTGATTTCCCTCGGATGAAAAGTTCCTTAACTTGAGTTGTGAAAGAAGCAATTTCGATGAAATCCTCGACGGGCGAGTACTAAATGGATGAGTTCGCCAATGAGCGAGCAAAGCTAATCGCCAATGGAGGGTGATTAGTTATACCGGCGAACTGGTGAGTTCGCCAATATGTGGCACGGCGGGCGAGTTGATCGGCCAATGTGATGTGCCGCCTGATCGCCCAAGGAATAAGTATGGCGAGTTGATGGTGGCGAGTTGATGATGCAAGCTATTTGTTGGACTTTTTGTTTGATAAATAGTTGACTTCGCCAAGTTGATTTGTATGGTGAAGGCCCGTGTGTGGCGAGGAGTGTGATCGCCCAATGATGATTACGGGCAAGTATATGGTTCAGTTCGCCAAAGGGCGAGTAAGATAAAGGCTTGTGGCCAGTTGTTGAGGGCGAGTATGAATATGCATCTGATTGATTAATGTGTTCGCCAATTTAGTTTCTTTGGATGATCGCCCAACGTGGCGAAGACTATTGATTTCCCATATAATTACAAGTGGGCGAGTAGAGTAATAAGCTGTGAATGTTGGCGAACTGATGTAGTGTGGCGAGCTGAGGTCTCAAGACGAGGTGAAGACCGGGAATCAGCTTGTGTGGACAAGGAAAATGGCTTCAGAACCATTAGCAGCCAAGATTGACTTTGTGAGATATACGGTCGAGGACAATAAATGAAGGAAAGTTAAAGTCAATAAGGGAATTAGCCTTATTTGTTGAGGAAGTAAACAAAGTCTGCAGCAGAAGAAAAAGAGTGTGAAAGGGAGACTTTCACGCCACTTGTGCTTCAGTTTTCTACATGCATTAAATGCATGATAGACGTGAGGAATGATGAAAGAAACAGGATAAGAGGCAGACGGTGGCTATTGATTGGCTGAGCATGGCTATATAAGCAGAGACAATTGAGGAAAAACGAGTTAGCCAATTCCAGCTTCTTCACGAAAACCATTTCTCTGTTTCTTCCATTTCTCTGCCATGTTTGATCTACTAAGCTTCTTCCTTAACTTGGCTAAACACATAAACCTGCTTGTAAAACCTTTCCTCGTTGATGAGCTGAAGGAATAAGCAAAAGAAGGCCAACATGAGACAGAAAACAAGCTGTTTTGGAAGTGCAGTTGGTTGAGGTGAGTTTCATATTTTCTGAGGATTTCTTGATGCTCAATGATAGATTTCTATGTTTTATGAAGTAATAAACATAGATACAGTCTTGTTTTTAGTTAGATCTTTGGAGAATATGGAAACAAAGAAAATAATGGAATAAGTGACGACAATGGCGACTATGTTGATCGCCCGTGTTGAAAACTAGTAATCGCCAATAAGGCGAGTAGAAGATAAAGAACTCGCCAATGTAAAGTGTGTGTCAAAGGGCGAGAACGCCCAACTTTAGTGAAGTGAATTAATGGGCGAGCTCAATTGCATAAGGCATTGGGCGAATAGGATTGTGGGCGAACTCCCACAATTAAGCCAATGTAAGCCTTGTGAGTTGAATGTTCGGCGAGCTCACAAACCTAGGGTGAGTAATGGCGGGCGATCTACCACGTGGAAGCCATTTGGTGAATGGCGAGCTCGTCTGGGCGAGCTAATTGGGGCTCTATTGGGCGAGTAGTCATTTGATTTATTTCAATCTCGCCAAGTGATATATAAAGAAAATATTAATTTGAATTTATATATAATTTGCAGCCGATAATTGGGAATGGCTATGGGCGAACAGAGAGCAGGGCGAAGCAAGGCTTCGTTGAACCAGGTAAGGGAGATGTGTGTGAAGTGATGCATGTCCTGTGGAGTAAATTTTATGAAAACATTAAGTTAAATGTTTTGTTTTCTGACATGCATTGTTTGAGGAAGTTAATTGATAATTATTTTGATTCGGGCGAGCTAAAAGCCGACCCCTATGCTGTTTTCTGGATGAACTGATACAGGGCGGGCGAGCTCTTGTATTTTTATGTTGGGCGAATTGGTATTGGCGGGCGAGCCAAGCCCTTTTATAATTTTTTATACACCCGTGTCTAGTTTAAGGGCGGGCGAACTGTTTTTATAGAAAGCTATAGGGCGAACCAAGTGTCAAACTCTCTTTTGTAAGAGCTGGGCGAGTGCCCTTGTTTTAAAGAGAAATCCGGGTAAAGCCGTAATCGGGCGAACTTTTTTTTAAAGTGTTTGGGCGGGCGGCCCTTGTTTTAAATTTAAGGCGGGCGAACCGCTATCAACGAGACATCTATTTCGAAAGCTAAGTGGCGGGCGAATACTAATTCACCGTCTTGTCGAGTTAGTCAGGGGCGAGTCGTGAAGGGCGAGCTGACTCTGGCGAACAGTTTTAAAGTGTAATTTCTTATACGAAAAATAAGACGTTTTAATATTTTCAAAATAGAAATATGAAATCTTTGGGCAAGTTGCCTAATGGGCGAGCCACTGAGGGCGAGCCAATTTTGCTTGTCGATTTAAAGGGCAATGTTGGGCGGGCGAACACATGTTCTCCGCCATGGGCGAGCTGCCATGGGCAAGCCATATCGGGCGAGCTGACCATGGGCGAGCAGGTTCTAAAAGTTGAGATTACGGGCTGTTTTTGGTGTTTTATTGTTTTATAAGAAATCAAATCATTTTGTGGAAATGATACATAAGATATAACTTGATTTTGAGACATTAGGCATTGAATTCATGCGTTATTAATTATATACTTTGCATGACCCATCTGGGGCGATGGCTCGGGTCATATAGACCAACGAGTGCACCCTAGGGCGTCACAGGACTGATGGACCCGCCAAGTCATCAGCGGTCTCGAGGTCACTTGGCAAGTGGACCCGAGGACCACTTTAGATTATGGCCATAGATCTGAGATAGCCGTGAGGGGCGATGGCCTACGGGTGCACCCCAAAAGTGGCAGATTCCGTTCTCGCAAGGGGGAGGGGGAACGATGATAGCATGATTTATTTGTTGCCTAGTCTCAACTTACCAATTTCTGTCTACTGTGAGGATTTGTTGAAATCCTATATAGTGTTTACTACATTTTAAAGTAAACTGTTAGCCAGTGATTTGAATGGTGTTTTAAGAGAATTGTTTACTATATATCCACTGTCTTTTCTACTGGGTTATTGTTAAGAAAAGAATAAATGAGTTGTGATATATAGTTTTGCTTTATTTAAAGCAGCATATGTTTCCTTTACTGAGCGTATGAATCGCTCACTCCTTTGTTTTAACTCCACAGATAAGAAGTACACGGAGTTGAGAGAATTAGCTCTCAGATGGGTATAGCTATGCTTGAAGCACTGTGGCATGGCATGTTAAATGTGACAGGTACAGTCTCTTCTCTTTTACATTTCAGACATATGTATACAGTACTACCTTAGTGAAATAAAGGTTAATAGGGGATGTCAGATGTAAGGAATAATGAAAAGAAATTTCATATTCCATAATTAATAGATAAATGTTTATCGTTTATCACTGTTACTGTTGAATGTTAATGGCATCGCAGACAGCCCAACCAGTAAAGTTGTATAGAAATACGTGCAAAATGTGGTAACGGGATGTTACAATAGCTCACGATGTTGAACTTATGGACCTCGAATAGCACCTAGTTATATTCATTGGAACTAGGATAATGGAATTGTATGACAATTGATGTATATATGTGACTCGAGGACTTGACTGATTTTTAGGACATTACTACTAGAAATCATACGCCAAAGAGGCGACCAAGTAAGACCATTCTTTTTGGACCATGTGAGCCATCTTTAGAGAACTCAAAGGAACTACGTGCTACACAGATTTCTTCGGAACTGTAGGAGCTTCCTCTAGAGTCCTTTGAGAGCTAAGTGCTACACGAGTACCGATGAACTATTAGAAAGCATGCACCAAAGAGGTAAATCTGAGTAAGACCCATTCTTTTTGGGACCATGTGAGCCACCTCTAGAGAACTCAAAGGAACTACGTGCTACACAGATTTCTTCGAAACTGTGGGAGCCACCTCTAGAGTCTTTTGAGAGCTAAGTGCTACATGAGTACAGATGAACTATTAGAAAGCATGTGCCCAAGAGGCAAAGATGAGTAAGACCCATTCTTTTGGGACCGTGTGAGCCATCTCTAGAGAACTCAAGGAACTATGTGCTACGCAGATTTCTTCGAAACTATGGGGGCCACCTTTAGAGTCCTTTGAGAACTAAGTGCTACACGAGTACCGATAAATCAATGGAGATCATATGGCAAAGAGACAAATGGATAAAACAATTATGATCTTGTGACGTTGTATCCATCACTAGTTAGGATGGATATTATACATATGACAGTGAGTTGAAATAACTGTTAAACTTTATTTGTATTATGCTATAGCATCATGTGCTATTTGAAATGGTTAGTCACTTTACGCTTAACCATATCGATGAAAGTAATGAAAAGGATGAAATTGTGCGAGTAATAGATATGAGGACAAAGTTGAACGAGCTTATACAATCTGTTGTAGATTATATGTGAGAAGCAATTCATGACAGAGTGCATACATGATATTTTATATGGTACATGCATGTATGACCATATTTTACGACATGAGCCTAGTCTGTATTTATTTAAGCTACTTACTGAGCTGTGGATTGCTCACCCCTTAATTTAACATCTGCAGATCACACTAGTTGAAATCCAGCTTCAGGCTTCGTATAGGCTCTCTCGAGAATAGTACCTAGTTGTGGTACTCGTCTACGTTCTCCAAGCTTTGCTTTTGTACTTTTGAGGTATACGAACTGTATATCATTTTGATGATTATGCAAACTTTAATTACACAGTACTAGGAAGTAAAATGGGATGTAACTTTGGATTGCACTAGATTATTGTATAGGTTTATGTGATCATCGAGTACGATCCGGGATAAGATTATATTTTGAAGTGCGTATAAACTGCAAAAATGTAGAATTATTATTGTGTTAGATCTTGAGAAACATGTGATGCATGATTGTATGAATTGTGGAAATTAAAGAGGGCTGTCTTGTGAAAATTAAAAATGTAATTGCAATGCAGGTAATTTACTAGGGAAATTGATAAAATACAAGGGGAAGGTTTTCGACCCATTTCTTTTGGGATAAGTGAATATGAGGCTAAATTTATTATAGTCACCTTGAGACTTATGTTATAGCTAGAGAAATAATATTATTAAGGTAAGATTTGGTTTAGTTGCTACATTAACACCGAATACAAACCGTAAATAGAAAAAGAAAAAAATTTAGTCGTAATTTTCTAAATGAAATAAGATAAGTGTTAAGTGAACGTCATGGCCTTCGGGTCGTGACATATAATCATTGAAAATTAGTATTTTAATTGTTAAAATGAAATAACTATTTAATTAATCGAAAAAATTCATAAAATATTTCAAATAAAACAAATATAATTGAAATAATAGTATTTAACTAATCAAATAAGTTCATGAAGTATTTCTAATAAAGCAAATATAAATTTAAAAAATTCACAAACAAAATAACCATTCAGTTTCTATAACCTATCCACATATCATTAGCTATAGAATCTCTTAATTGTTCTCATTGAGCAATATCTTCATTCCCATTTCTAGAAGCATAATACTCTTGATCAATGGGTCTAACATTTAGTTCATGATCCACCTCATCAATAAGAGAATAATCGAGATCCACAATCATTAAGTAATTATGTAGAATACAACATGCTAAAAATTATTACTTTTTGGGTTTGAATTCCATATGTTGGTATATTTGCACTTGCCATAATAGGAAATATTTTTTCCAAAACATCGAATGCTCTCTCAATTGCTTTATGCAAAGTGCATGCCTAAGATTGAACAATTCTTGAGAATTTCTTGGCGGATTATTTGAATATTCTTTTAAATGATAGCGCACTTCTATTTATGGTGCAATCAATTCGCTTCTCAACATAATTCTAGCATCAAGAAGATAATATTTACTTATTCAAAATTGTAACCATATCACTATTTTGGATTTATAACTAATTGAATCAAATATAATATATTATATTCATTGCCTTCTGGAATAATGAGCTTCTCTTCTCTTAATAGTGCATTTTTAATAATTCTTAAGTCAGATGCAGTACCTTCCCATCTAGCTAAGACATTAGTGAATTCTAAATCAAACAAACATGCTGCCAATACATTTAGTGTTGGGTACTCTTTTCTTTTATGATATTTCGGAGCATTTGTGTTTGATACCTTGACTTTAATATGTGTTCCATCAATAGCTCCTACACAATCTTGATATTGATTTTAAATATTAATATTTATTTGAATATAAAAAAACTTGTGATCAAATTAAAGTAAGTAATAGTTTACCTTAAAATAAGGGTAGAACCTATTGCTTCCAAGTATTTTGGCTAGAATTTGTGAGCCATTTGGTTGTTTAAGGAATCTCTCTTCTAACTGTAATATAGCTCTTAAAACAAGATGTAGATGACGACTACTTGTTTTTCCTGAATGTTTAAACCAAAATTGTATTTCTTTATTTTTTGCATGATTTGACAATATATAAAGGGTCTTAGCAACTTGTTCTTCCACAATAACTCGTTTTGTTGGTTTTAGACCACCATATTTTTGTAGCATTACACATAAATCTAGAAAAAGTTCTAGGTTTAATTGTTACAATGTTTTGACTTTTCTTGGTACTAATAGGAAGGCACTTGTTACATAACTTCCTAATGAAGATATTCATTTTAAGTGGGAACTTCAAATACCAAAGTTTACTCCATGGAAAAGTTGCCTCCTTTCTTACATTTGAATTGTTTTCCTCATCAAGAGGGAAATGGTAGGTAGAGTTGACAATGAAGGTATCACTAAAATTGTATTTCCAAACATATTTGTCCTTCCCTACAAAACAAGAGACTATTATGTAAATCTTGAGCAACCACGAGCTTGATGAGAGTTTATGATATCGGTCTTTTCCATGTGTTGTGGATTGTATCCAAGAAATTATTAATAGCTAAAAAGTTATGGTAATTAATGTTATGCATCAAAGTACTTATCCTTTCATTTTTAATGAAAATTTGACTTTCTTTCTCCCCATATTCAGACATCCATACCTTTATGGCACATATCCCTACCTAGGAGGCCTTTCCAAATCCAAGAATCATTAGGTTTTGGTTGGACTTCCTCAAAGTTTTCTTTCCTACAGTGTTTTCCTATGAGTGTGGTTGCTACTAATGACTCTGGATTAGATAAAAATTTTCGAAGTTTGTTTTCCCAATAGTGCCTTATTCATCTATTTTGTTTTCCTAATTCCTAGATTGCCGTTATTTTTGTGTTGGCAAAGGTAATTCTAATTCATGTGAAGTTTCCTGTCTCCAATGTCATGCCTCCACTAAGAGCTCTTGATTATCTGATTAATTTTTTTACATATGAGATTGGGGGCTTTAAAACAGGACAAGGTATATAAGGGAAGCGAATTGAAGGTTAATTTATTAGTGTTAATTTGCCTCCTTGAGAGAGACAACAAGCTTTCTAGCTTGCAATCTTGCTCTGCATTGTGTCAAATGGGGTTAGAAAAATTCCTTTTTAGATCTCAATTTGTTGAAGTTGATTCCAAGGTTCTTACCTAGGTAGGTTGAGTTTCTAGTACTCAAAATTCCATTTAACCATTTCCTATATTTTGGTTTGCAAGTAGGGCTAAGTAAGAGTTCAAACTTGCTTTGGTTGATAGCCTGGTCTGAAAAGGTACTGAAGTTATTTAAGGTAGCTTTGATGGCTCGGCATGTATGAACATCTACTTTAAAAAAAATAAAGCAATCATTTGTAAAAATGAGGTGTCTAAATGCAATTCCTCCTTTGTTGATTTGAATTCCTTGTATTTTCCCATTCTCTACTAAGTTCTCAAATATAATGGAGAGGACATTCTAATAGAAAATTAAAAGATAATGGGAGAAAGGTCACCTTGTCTCAAAGCTCTATTTGGAATAATGGTTTTTGACAAACCACCATTCATAAGAATTGGGTAGATGACTGTCCCGATACACTCCCCAATTATCTTTATCGACTTTTCAATGAACCCCATCATGTCCATTACCATATTGAAAAGTCCCAATCAATTCTATCATAGGCCTTGTTCATATCAATTTTTAAGGTAGTAAGGATACCTTTTCCTCTTCTCTTTATTAGAATTGTGTTCACAAGTTCACCTCCCACAATAATATTGTCAGATATGAGTCTCTATTTGATGAAAGCATTTTGAAATGGGGAGATGATGGCTTCCATAATAGGTTTATGGGTTAGTAATCAAAAACCTTCTAGGGATTCTTCCTTTCTAGTATTAGTGTGATGAGGGTTTTATTGAGCTCCTTTAGTGGTGGTTTGATTTTATAAAAGACAAAGAGAAAGCTATAGTGAGTGGTCTAACAATATCTCAACATTTTTTATAGAAGATGCCTAGTTTTCTATCAATTCCTGGAGCTTTGAGGGACCCAATTTGAAAGGCAACAATTTTAATCCCCTTTACAGTGAAAGGTTGTTAAGGATGCTTTTGTAATCTTTCGTTAGTTGTGGTGAATTAATTTTGGAAGGGGAACATCTAATGTTTTTTTGTAACTAAGTCATTTAAGGACAGAATTCTTGTGAAGTAATAATGGAATGCTTCTTCAATTTTTTAATCATTTTCTTCCCACTATGTTTAATTTACCAGAATTCTTGAAATTTTATTTCTAATTCTTCTTCATGCAATTGTTGAGTGGTAGAATTTAGTGTTCCTATTACCTTGGATAATCCAATTGATTTTAGATGTTTGCATCCAATGGATTTGATCTTGTACTATTAGTTTTTCCAACTCAGATTTTAACTTTTTTTCCATTTGGAAGGACTCTCTCGATTTCAATTTCCTTTAGATTTCCATGTAAGTTCAACTTCTAATAAGTTCTCCCTTTCCTTTTGATTTCCAAAGACATCTTTATTCCATTTCTTAAGATTATTTTGAGTGAGTTGAGTTTTTGAACTAGAGTGTAGGAAGGGGTTCCACTCGGCACATTACACCTGGAGTTGCTAATGATTTCATTGCATTAAGGATGAATCAGCCATATTGCTTCAAAACGGTATGATGTCCTTCTAAATCTCTTATGTTCCTCCGTGTTCAGAATCATTGGTCCATGATCAAAGGTGATTGGTAGGTCAGTAAGTGTGACTTTATCATAGGTTATGAAGCATGTCTTAAGATTATTTTGAGTGATTTGAGTTTCTAAACTAGATTGTAGGAAGGGGATCCACTCAGCACATTACAACAGGAGTTGCTAATGATTTATTTGCATTAAGGGTGAGTCAACCATATTGCTTCAAAATGGTATGGTGCCCTTCTAAATCTCTTATGTTCTTTTGTGTTCAGAATCATCAATCCATGATTAAAGGTGATTGGTAGGTTAGTGAGTGTGAATTTATCATGGGTTATGAACCATTAAGAGTTGGCAAAAGCTTTGTCAAGTCTTTCCTATACTAGCTTTGTGTCTTCTCTGTTGTTTGTCCATGTAAAGTACTGACCATTTAAGGGGATCTCAGTTAGGTTGCAATAATTAAGGCATTTCATCAGTCAGTTAGCATCTTTAAGGGAGGAATCTTTAAAAGAGAGATTGTCCTAAGAGTGAATAACTTGATTAAAGTCACCAATGACAATCTAATTCTCATTTTTTGGGATGTCTACTGCTGAATTTTGAAGTTGATTTCGGACAACTTTCGTGTGCTGAAGTTCAGGGTGACCATACAAATAAGTAAGCCAAAGTTGATTGTAATCATTATCAATACAAACTATCATGATTTAGTTTTTTTTTATAGATTATGAAGACATTGACATTGGAGTTCCATGTAACCAAAAGCCCCATGCTCTTCCCTATTCCCTATAATTGATACTGTTAGCTTTAAATTGACATATGTATTTTGAAATGACAAAAACTTAAGTAAGCTTTAATGTTTCATTCATATTGTAAATTTGCTTTGTCACACATGATTCTCTCAAACCATGACCATGATTTAATTATATATTCTTATTGGTTTTAATACTTTACAAAATGATTTTGAATATTTTCATCAAAGTAATTTTCTCAAGAATATATTAAACACAAGTTTAGAAAATTACTTAATAAGTTTTTGGACAAAGTCTTAATTTGAGAAAGTCAAGAAAAACTCCCATAAAATTCATAAATGTTTTGGGGTGAATTAAAACCAAAGATCACATCATTTCTAACCCAAAATGGCCCAGAAAAGTGCAGGTTTAAGATGAGGGATCGATCCCCCATGCTGTGGGATCCATCCACGAGTGGCAAAATGCTCCAGGAAGCAAAATTGAAGCATAGGATCGATCCCCTAAGGGAAGGGATCGATCCCTTCATGGCAAAATGCCTTGGAGGTGTGGAATGAAGCATGGGATCGATCCCCTAGGGCATAGGATCAATCCCCTACCTCGAAAAAGCATTCCAACGGCTAGATTTTGTGAGATATAACGGTAACCTTCAGTTTTAGCTCCACCCAACGTCAAGAATACATTCAAGGAACTATAAATAGAGGCTTGGAAGCTTAAGAAAGCAAAAGGAATAGCTGAGCATCAATATTCTTCATCTTCTCCATTTTCTTCAAGTCTCAACAACATTTAAAGTGCTAAAATTCTTCATATTCTATCATTCTCATCTTCCTTGTATAAACTAGCACAAATATTGTATAGGTTTTTCTTTGTGCTTAATCTTTGTAATAATTTGCCTACCTAGAGGCCTTCTTTGATTACATCCATTGTAAACCCAATCATATCTTGTAAAGGGGAGTGAACCCTTGAGTGCTATATTATAAGTGAGAATTGGGAAGATAAGGTTTACTCCTTGAGCCCGAAAAAAGGAGGGGATAGGTTTCTCTTGAGCTTGTGAAAAAGAGGGATTGTAAAGACAAATTCAAGTTAGTGAATTTGGGGAAAATCCTTGGGAGCGTCTCAAGGTAGAGGACGTAGGTAAGGTTGCCGAACCTCTATAAATCACTTGCGTACATTTCTCTTTCCTTTCTCTCTTTATTTATTTGCAATTATATTGTGATTGTTGTATTGAATTTGGATTGCATGCTTGCGTAGCCTAGAGAACTTAGAAAACATTAATATAGGTTAGTGAATTTAGAAGAACCAAAAAACGAATATAAGGTTAGCTAAAAACCGATTCACCCCCCTCTCGGTATTGTTATAGAGCCAACAGATACCTATTCAAATTTGAAAGTCCCTATTTTCTAGCAACTTGTTTACCTTTTCCTTCAGACACTTTGGTTTTAATAAGAAAACAAAAACTCAAATTGTAGTTATGGATTTGTCCTTGGCAGTGGAAAGATGTTAAGGGCAGACCCAATCCCATAAAAAAACATCATTAGTTATTCCCGGACTTGCACAATATGTAATTCATACACTTTTATAAACAAAGTGTTTTTGAGCTAAACTTCTAATCTTATCACTATAAAAACCATTCTCACTATCATTACCATTAATTTTAAGCTTACCCTTATATGATATAAGATCTTAACAATTTTGTTAAAAGAAAGTCCATACTTTTCTAAAACCTATATGTGTGTGTATATGTATTGTTGTTTAAGTGCTTGATCACTTTTTTCTATGTGTTTTATGTATGTATCCATATAATTGAAATATTTTAATGATTAGTGATATTAATTTTAATGGTAAAATCATATACTGTATAATATAATATGAATAAAAAGTTTAATAACTTTTAATTTTGATATTGGCTTTTCCTGCAATTATATAAATAGATAGTTTGGCCATTGATTAAATTTTTTGTGAGAGCGGATAAAAAGATAAAATTTAAAATTGACATTTGTGTGGAATTTAGTAGAATACTAAACTTTTAATTTTAACTAGCTTTAAACCTGTGTGATGCACGAAAACATATTAATTAAACAATTAATTATTTGTAATATATATATTTTTCCAAATTTTATAATATAAATTATTATATTTATGAAAAAGACAATATTTGTAATTTTATTATGATAACATAGTAATATAAAAAAATTATTATTTTGATATAATAATTATGTAACTTTTGGAAAAGGTAAAACAACATCATATTGTAATTTATTCAAGGAAAATAGTATTTAAAGAAATTTTAACATGTCTTTGATTCAAAGTAATTGAAATTTTCTTCTTAATCTTGTGTACAAATGTTTTTGAATAGAGATTCTTCAACGATTTCTTGTTGATCTGAAGGAGTAACAAATAATTATTGCACATAATTTGTCACTTTACTTGATAATCTAACAGATTGCATAGATGAAACAAAAGATATGGATAAGACATTAATCTGCAAATTGATTAAGTTTCAATTATAATGCATGTTATATAAAAATATAACGAATTTATGTATAATGGTAAAAAATATAAAGTAAAGATAATAAAACTTATAAATATTAATTATAACTTCAAAAGTATGTCC
Organism: Heritiera littoralis; assembly: GCA_031772115.1. NCBI lineage: Eukaryota > Viridiplantae > Streptophyta > Magnoliopsida > Malvales > Malvaceae > Heritiera > Heritiera littoralis. The sequence goes on along the minus strand of JAPDPK010000080.1, from coordinate 2,680,928 downwards.
ATCAAATAACAGTCTACTCAAAGGATTATTGTTAATTGTTTGATTCCTTATCTCTTGTACTAACAATAGTGAACCTTGAATCACACCACCATATGGAAGATTGGATAAATGTTACGAATGAACCCTATTAGAAGTCATCACTCTACTATCAGAATAATTTTCATTTGCAAACATCCTTAGAAAGACATGTGCCATTGTTGCATGAGTAATAGGAGTAAATGGTTGGATCCGTGGTTGAGAATGACCACTTGCATTGCTGCTTTGCAAGAATGGACTATAATTTAAGTCAGTATTCTTTGTGTATAGAGTATGGTTGTTTCCTAAAAGGTTTTGGGCGTGATTCTTGATTGGTTCTTGATTAATAGTTTGATTAACTTGGCAAATCCATGGTAGAATTTGGTGTCAAAAATATGTTTTGACTTGATCTATGTGGAGCAATATGTTTTGAACGTTGGTTTTGAGTTAAAATTGTCCTTCTTTGTCTATTTAATCTTATGTCCATACTACATTAATTTTTTTTAATAAGCATTGATTTTATTGGATGATAAAAGGATTTCGAGAGAAAACGATATCATGGATACAACAAAACAGCGAAGGATGAACATCCTACTGCAAACTAAAGAAAAACTCAGCTAAGAATACAAAGCTAGCAAAAAACGTAAAACACTAACTATCCAAAGAGAGTTAAAATAGAGTAGTTTGACTATCAACTCAACTAACCACATTGTTGAACATCGTCCAACTGAGGCAACTGCAACAACCAAGAAGAAATCGACTCTTTGAACGCCAACTTTAGGTAAAAGTCAACCATACTATATTAATTATAATCATTATTTAGTTAACTTATTATTTAAAAAATATTAAATAATGAAAATAAAAACAACAAAAAATTCTTTTATACATTAATAAAATATGTTATCAACAAAAAATATACATTGAAAATAATATTAATTTTTATTAAAAATAATTGTACATTATTGTAAGTGTAACAAATATTAATATATGATAAAAAAATTTAAAATTAGTTTACTTGAGTAAATTAATAAAAAAATAAATCATATATAATCCAATATTATATATTACTGTAGTAGTTAAAAAAAATAAAATTCTAACATTAAATTTAAACTTCTAAATCCAAAATAGAATTCTCTTGCAAAATTGAGAGATCACTGAATTATACATTTATCACGACATTGGATTGTAAATGTGTGTGTGTGTATATTATGTACATGTTTAAACAAATTAAAGGACATTTCAATTCTATTAACTCATAAGTTAAAAACTAAAACAGCAAGAATTATCAAAGAACATATTAAGATGAAACAATGCTATTTTTTAAATGAAGACAAACATTTGAAATGCACCACAGAATAGAAAAGACCTAAAGCAAGACCAACACATGACTTATCGGCAAGTATTTAACATTTATTGGTAAACTGTTGCTCTTCTTAGTAATCATCATTAAAAAGAAAATACCCAAAATTAAAGTTTCTGAGGATATCTTAGACTACCAAACTTGATCCATAACAAAAAAATTTTTCTATCCTTAAATATAAGCATCCTCTAATTTCAAAATTTTAATGAATTTTACATACAGAATTTTAAAAAGGAAGTAATTAATCAATAAATTCTAATAAGCAAAATAGAAAAAATTCTATGCACCGAAACAATTTCAGACTTCAACAGAAATGAATATGAAGCAAAAAATGTAGATTTAAAAACCAATAAATGAACCAACCAAGTGAATACAAAATAAAAAAAATAGTATAAAAATAATAGCAAATTTATATTAAAATCACATAAAAAAATCTAACCTTAAATCTAAGCTTCAATTGATTTTGAGATAAATTCTCTTGTAACAATGAGAGATAAAAAAAATTACATTAGTGAAAATTATTTAGTTAATATAAAGCTACAAATATCATTAAAATATATATGTATAATGTCAAGAAGGAAGTAATTAATCAATAAATTGTAGTAAGAAACACTTTAACGTTTATATTGGAACAAAGACAACAAAGCTTCTTATGCGGGAGTCGAAAAACTTCAGCACACAGTAGCAATTAAAAAATGTAAAGCAGAAAGACTCCAACAAAAATGAGTGTGAAGCAAAAGAATGGAAAAATTAAAAATCAATAAATTAGCAAAGAAAGAGGGAAGTAAATGAATAAAAAAATGAGAGAAATACTAAGAGATGAGATAACAGTGCGTATATTTTATAAGCAATATAATTATTTAAAAGTAATAAAATATGAGTAAAGTATTTGATAAAATATAATTGTTATTTATTTAAATTTTAATATAGATGGATAGAATAATCAATAAAAGATTATTGATTTGTTTATTTAATTTTAATATAAAGTGGATAAATGAATTGATAAGAGATTATCTTATTATTGTTTTAATTTAAATATATATAGATTGATGGTAAAATAATCAATAAAAGATTATCTCAATATTGTTTTAATTTTAGTGTAGATAGATGTTTATCTCTTTATTTAAATGTTAATACGTTTTTTAATTAAATTAAAAAAGATAAATTTAATTAATGGCTAAAATACTAAATAAGCCCATAAATTTAATTAATGACTAAAATACTAAATAAGTCCCTGTACTTTTATGCTTTTCTTAATTAAGCCTTTGTACTTTAATTGTACTCAAATAAGATCTTGTACTTTAATTAACACTCATGTAAGCCCTTATTTGCAACGGAAAGATAACATCGTTAACTTATTTGCCACATGGCATTGGATGGCCATGTGAGCAAGATGACATGGACAAATGAGGTTGACTTGGAGTTAAATAGTTGACAAAAAAAATTAGTTTCTAACTATTAAATTAAAATTAAAACCCAAACTACAAAATTAAAATCCAATTAACCAAACTTATTCCTAAAAAAAGAGCAAGGTGGTTTTCCTTAGAAGAACTGTTGGCCACAGGACAACAACCACCAGATTCCGACCACCGGACGACGACAACCAGACGATGACATCGACCCTTATTTTGTTTATAATTATTCTCTTCTTTTCCTTGGGGCTTTAACTCGAATCGCATAACAGTATCTTCCACCCGCTCTTGATTCTACTTCAGACCCACCTCCAATCTTTGATGGAACAAAGTTTGGAGAAAATTTGCTTCACTTCAATTGGTTAAACTATTAATGGAATTTTAGAAATTTGTAGTTGGGTTTGTTTTCATTAGTTTTAATTACTGGTACTGTGCAAGCTTTAGCTAGACTAACGGAGATTGCTGTTATTTCAACTCCTACTCTCTTTAGTCTTAAACTTGCTTATGTCTAATTTATTTTTTTACTAGAATTAACTCTAGTTAGGTTGACCTAATACTGTATCGATATATTGTTACATTATTTGGTATGTCGAAGACATGATAGGACTATCTCTGCCCAAGGCAAAGTCAGATCCTTATATGAATGAATACAAGGTTACACTGTAGAATCTGTTATGTGATGGCTGATTTGGTTTCAAAATGAAAATGCAAGAAATTCAAGCTTGTTTTCCAGAAAGAAATGAAATGCTTGCAGTTGGGTTTTAATTGTTCGAGAAAGGGATTCTAGAGAATTTAACTCTAGGTTTCATTTTTAAGATTATTGCTTTGTAATTTTATACTATTTTCGTCAACCAATTTACTTGGAAATGTTGGTTGAAAATCTTTTGTTACTAATTAAGTGATTTTCTAACTCCTACTTCTTGGATTTTTTCTTTTGGGTACATGGGCCATAGAGTTACTGTGAGAATGGTTGGCTTAGTCCATTGGTATACGCTTTGATTTTTTATTATATTATACAATTTATATATGTATTAATTTCTTAGGAATTATTTTTGTAGCTCTTAGCCAAAGCTAATTTGGTTTAAATATAATGTATGCATGAACATTAGAGACATGGACATAAGATGGTATGTATTTAGTCTAAATTTGTCTTATTGTCTTTAATGGTATTCTAGTCTAAACGGGTACTTAGATATGTTGCCGTTAAATTTTTAGTCTTCATGTGTTTTTGTTAGTTGTAATCACATACACCATATATTAGAATATCAGGACAGTTTCAAACTTATGATTTATGAAAATGTGATATTGAGACCTATACGAACAGCCAGTGCAATATTAACTTTGCTTGTAAAGAAAAAGGCCATATTTTCCCCACTACAACCACCCATGGACAAATATGCATGCAGCTTCATATTAGATCCTCATTTTATTTTTTGTATACATGTCTTAACAGGAGTATGTGTGATTGTTTGTGCAATAATCAATTGATGGATAATTGAACTGTAGTTTTGTATATGGTGCTTTTGTCGTATATGTATCTTATGTTCTTCCATTTATACATCAACAGGTTGTTGAAGATTTGTCCATTCTTGCATACATCAAAGATAGATTTGCCTGGAAGAACATTCATGCACAGTTTGCCATCATTGTTAATATCAAGTCTTTTAGAGAAGTTAGCAGAGTCTTCAAGTGCATCCATTGACCCACTGAACTTTGACGATTCAAATGCTACCGACAGTTTCAAGCCCAATAAATTGTTAGCTTTAGATCAGATTGTGCCACTACTAAGTATTGAGAATGCATTTCAGGTGCCTGGAATAGATCTGCATAAGCACTTGAAAATGAGAATCTGGGAAAAGATTGCTATTACACACAATCCAGGAATGGATAAAAACAATTCAGCGTCATCGAAAAAAAGGCTAGACCATTGAATTTATATGTTTTAGTGTATATTTATATATATGTTGTACTCTATTTTCTGATGGATGATGAAGGAAATGAATTTGGATTTTGGATAATGGTATTGAGTTTTGAAGTTGTGGTGACATGTTTATAATATTTATTGTTCTAAGTTGGCTGAAGATAGTTGATCAACAAATAGATGCTGCAATTTTTTTTTGACAAGCAATATCTTGCAATAAACTCATTACAAAACCTGACATATTACAATCAAAGAAAGTGCCCTCAATTGATCTTAATCCTTTCTTAATAGAAAAACAAACAAAAAACCATCCCAAAAGAACAACCTGCAGAATATTGATAACAAAACTAGCAAAATCCATGATTTAGTATGAATTCAAAATGCATTCTCATTTTTCAGTGTAGCAATCTCTTGCCTGATGACTCTAGACCACTTGATGCTGCAATTACATATGTACTTTAAACTTTCCATGTCATCATGCAAAAATGAGAATGAAAACTAAAAGTAGAATTCAAACTCTAATTCAATAAAAAACTAATGTTGAAGTTATTATTATTATTACTATTTTGATCAACTTATTTCTTGTATCATTATTCAATGTCAATTTGACTCATGTATCAACATTTTATTTCTAAAATATAAAATAAAAAAATAAATATTATAATAAAAATATTAGTTTTTATGTTTAACTGCCTAGGTAAAATAAATAAAATTATTATCCAAGGTGAAATTATCATTCTACATTTGTTGGAGTAGTTTAACTGCTTTGAGTTCCACTTATTGAGCTTGCATCTTGGCTTTTCCCCTTTAAACTCACCATTACATCTCTTTGTTCCTGAAGTTTTTTTGATGACATGGCTTCTTTCCTTTCCACCTCAATCCTGGACCTTTGTGAACATGATTAAATGTGCTAGGATCAGTAACTCCAAATTTTCTCTTTGTTGAAAGAGTCTTTTGACTTGGTCTTCCCGGCTGCCAATAGCAATTTTATGAATATATTACTCTAAACAAAATAATCTAACACAAATTACTTAAATTTCATAATAACTTACATTACAAACTTCTTCACCAGTGCTTAGATTAGTATAAATACCAATCCCCTCAAAATTTTTTCTTTTTTCCCCGTCTTTGTGTTCTTAGAGACACTATCATTTAACAACTTTTCTTTCCCATTCCTTAATTTATGCCTCTTACTTCCACTTGCTAATGCTAAAGCATTAGTTTTCTGCATTCAATACATGTAAAACAAAAATTATTGAAATCCATCTTTTTAAAATAATTTATGATAATGTCAATATACTGCACCTAAAAAATAGTAGTATGTGATAAAATCATGCCACTTTGCTTTGTTTGATCTAGTGTAGGTGTAGATCCACCATTAGGGCTTCCCACATGTTCCTTTTTTGCTAAATTTAACAAGGCAATCAAAAGTTAAAGTTTAGATAAGTAAATCAAAGTAAATATAGAATTGCAGTTAGCTAGTACCTTTGTTGTAGGTTTGTTCTCTATTCTATGTGAACATCCTTGCTTATTATGTCCATGTCACAAGTGCTGCATGTCATCTTTACTGCTTTCCTATCCCAAGTTCCTTTCTTTGTCATCTTTTTGGGCTCATCTTTGTCTTTCCTTATTTTCTTTTGTGGCCCACCGAGCATTGTCCTAACATATGGAGGTAGAATTGGGTCATTATCTTTTGGCCAAAACTTTTTACTCCTAACTTATCTTTTTTAAACCAATTAGCCACATAATCTTTAGGTCTTTTGTTGTCATGATACATTGCACAAATTGCATGAAGGCATGGAATTGCATGTTGAAAAAGAAGAATTTATTAAATAAATACACTAAATTTATGGAACTACTAATTGATTGACCATTAAGAAATAAATAAATTGAAGCAATTATAAATTCCTTAACCTGTAGAATTTGAGTCATAAAAACTTGATAGGATTATTGTGGAAATCTCAATGAAAAAGCAGCACTTTGTTTGCTATACAGAGGATGGGATGGATTGTTTCTATGGTGTCAAGAGGAAATCAATTCTTTACAACATATTTAAAACAGTTTCACTTTAGAGAAAAGCACTGGCAAATTGAGTTATGGAGAACGCATTTTATCATACTACATTACATGAATCAGAATGCGTTAAGAAAGTATATTTTAAATGATTCCAACCTCCTGCCATGGGCTCTAATGGTTGTTCTGTTATGTAAATGATTCATCAAATCCTTCTTCCTCACTTCATTTTCTTTCCATTATTGTGAACCACTCTTCTAGTTAATCACCGAAGCACTTTTCATGTAACATCATTAAAATTGTAAGAGAAGCAAAGTAGAATAGAATAATGTGGATAGTGTTTCGATTTTTCATGGAATCATAGGAACAAGAGGAACAACTAATTTAAAAAGGAACAACTAAATGATACATGAATAAAGGAATGACAAAGCAGAAGCAATGCAAGAAATACCTAAGTACTAATTTTTTAAGTCAGAATTTAATGTAAATAAACATGAAAAATAAACAGAAGACTGTTAAATCACATTGAACACAAAAATTAAAATAATCAAATATAAAAAAATACAACACATATAACCCAACTAAGTAAAATAATAAACATATATACCTTTAGCATGTCTGAGACTAGTGTTAGCCCTTTACCATTTTTATAGCCAACATCTTCCATCAAGTTGTTTAGGAACCACCTCCATGAAGACTTGCATTCAACCCCAACCACTACCCAAGCAATTGGAAACATTTGATTGTTTCCATCTCTTCTTATAGCCACTAACATTTCTCCTTTGCAAGCACCTTTAAGAAAGCAGCCATTTACTCTTATACTAGGCCTACACCCTTCAATCCAACCATTCTTACAAATAGAAAAACATACATAAAACCTAAGAAAAACTGCCTTCCTATCTTCATTGTCTCTATTAACTTGAATTTTAATTGTAGAACCTAGAATACTAAGCATTAACTTTGCTACGTAGCCCCATAGATTGGCATCCTTTAGTACATAACTCCCTTCATTCTCTCTAGTTACAATCCTTTTAGCCTTCTGACACATGCTCATTATGGCATAAACTCCCAACTCTTCTCTACATAATTCTTTTAACTCTCTAATCTTCAATTCTGGTTGAGATAGAATCTTCTTCTTAAAATGATTTGCTATGTAATCTGCAGACAACAACTGATTCTTATTGTTCCTAAAACACTTGTGCTCATGGTGATATGTTTTAATGCAGAAACTGTGATCTCTAGAATCATAGCTTGCAAACAACCTCCAGGGACATCTTTTCATGCAACCTACTTTAACCCTATTTGGTTCATTTTTCTTGAACCTCAATTGCATACTCTTTGCGAATGCATATTTCTTAACTGCCTCTTTAAACTGTTTATTGTTCACAAATCTTATACCAAGCTCACATATTGGCAAGATACAATTAGGATTATACCTAGATCCACTGTTCTTGTTTCTAGTAGGACACTCATCATTAGATTGCACATCACTATCATAATCTCAAGGATCATTAGAGTCCATATACTCACTCTCATCTTTGTGTTGACCTCTACTTATAATCTCATAGCCTTCAATAACCTTATTAGTTTCAATATTGTCATCTAGAATTGTAGTATGTATATCTTCCAAATCAATTATTATTAGACCATTTCTTTGTTTATACTATTTTAAATTCTATCTAATTTCTCGAATATCCTCATTTTCATTTTCACTCAAACACTCAACATCAACTAATAAAGCATCTCCTGATTCTAGCTCATTCACTATCTTATCATTGTCATCCTCATTATCAAACTTATTCACTGTCTCACCAATATCATCAATAATGGTCTTACCTATCATATCATTATTTGACTTTCCCTCGTGCCTCATTAAGTCAAAATTATCCCTTTCATCATCAATAATAGACCTATCAAACCTTACATCACATCTATCATCACGAACATTAATCTTATCAACCTCTAAATTCTTATCACCTTCTCGATTTTCACAACTAAGGGGTAAAGAATTGCCAGCCAACACCTCAACAATGCCCTTTTCAAGCAAATACTCTATTAACTCATTGACGTTGTAATCATCATTGACCAACATGAAACTATGGGCAAATTTTATATTAGGTATCTAAGATAAACAAATGGCACGTTTACATACCCTAGTTCTTTAACAAAGGCTTTTATATAAAAAAAGGACAACTTATTAGGGTCTATGTGGAAAACATTGTTTCTTTCATTCATATACAGAGTTTCTGGTTCATATTTAAAATAACCACCGTGGAATGTTCTTACCTCATATATGACATTGGGTTCATTATCAGCCATGCTGCATGTAAACAAAGCAAATCCAAATGAATTTCAAGATAAAAAGTACAAAAAGCATGAAATGGGAAAAAAGAAAGAACTGTGAAAGCCAACATATTGTTAAAGAACATTTAGGAAGCACTAATAGTAAAATAGATTATCTTGAAAATTAATCACTATCTAGAAGAACATGTAATAGAATTTATAAGAAAAAGAATATAATACCACTAATGCTTGAGCTCAAAATATACTCTAAAGATTATACTCTTGGTACAACTAACAACTGTTTTTAATGTATTTGTAGACGCAAGGCTAACTCTTTCTAATTTGCTACCACACACACACACACACACATATAAATATATATATATATATATATATATATATAATGAACATGGCCTATTAGTTCATTTTAGTACATTTAACAATAATCGCTGATAAAAACAAATATAATAATGGTAATGATTATTTAGTTTGTATAACAACATAAAAAAAAAATACATATTAGCTATCTTTCAAGTTTGGTTTGTGTGTTTTTTAATTGTAAAATAATTTCTAATTTACAAAGGTAGGGTTGACTCTTTCTAATTTAGAGATGCGAGACTTACTCTTCAGTAAAGAGCTGCTGTGCTACTAACTCTGTCTATTTTCTTTATATATATATATATATATATAGTGCACTTAATAGAAGCAGTACAACATCCTAGCAAACTAATACTCAAAGCCTAGAACATAGAACCAAAAAACTAGAAAACTCTATAATGGCAGATCGAATAACCACCATACATTGAAATCCCTAGTTTGTCAACCTCATCTTTGGCTAACTCCTAACCATGCATATGTAACAACATCATAGAATCCAATCAAGGTAGTAGCAACTCACAACAGAATCAATAAAAGACAGAACACCAAAACGTCCTGAAACATAAAGCCCAAAAAATAAAGATTTGAAAAAACTAGTAACAATTGCACTGACATAACAAATAATCAAAATCCCAATTAAAAAACGTACTTGTTTGGCAATCAAAATCCCCCTTTTTCCTTTCTTAATCAATCTCTTACAATCCTACATTCAAAAAATAAAAACGTAGGCATTAGAAAAATAATAAGGCTTCTTTGTTTCAATTATTGCATATAATTCTTCAAAATGAAATGGGTTTTTATTTTGAGAATTACAGAGTGATGTGTAAAAGAAGGAATAAGAATTCTCCTGGTAAAATTAGGATTTTCTACTACTTCTGGTGGGTTTTAGCAACGAGGGTTTCTTCTCCTGAATTTAGTCATTACAATACAATTGATGATTAAAGGGTTTTCTTTTTTACCTTATGCGAGCAAGAGTCGAAAGGAGGTGAGAACAAAAGTTACCTATCGTCCAGTGGGTAGCAATTCTCTTGAACAAAATCAAAGGTGGTTGTTGTTCGATGAGTAATAATTCTCTTTACCAAAACCGATGGTGGTTGCCGCTACCTTTTTTTTGGGAATAAGATTTGCAGATGATTAGTTTAGGTTTTAATTTTAATTTGATAATTAGATATTAATTTTTGTCAATTATTTAACTCCAATTCAACTTCATTTTTCCATGTCATCTTGCCATATAATCATCCACATGGCCATCTAATGTCATGTGGCAAATAAGTTAATGGTATTATATTTCAATTACAAATAAGGGCTTATATGAGTATTGATTAAAGTACAAGGGCTTATTTGAGTACAATTAAAGTAAAAGAGCTTGATTAAAAAAGCATAAAAGTATGGGGGCTTATTTAGTATTTTAATCTTAATTAAATGATTGTTGGCTATTGCTATTGTAACAAAAATAAAATGTATTAACATCATGAATGTTGGTATGATCAAACTACTCAATTTATCATTTAAATAATTAAAAATTTTTAATTGGTAAAAGATGTAAAGATAGATGTTATATTATCGTGAATATAAATGTTTAGTTATTGAAAATAATTTATTTTGTATTTTTAATATACATTTATATAGAAATAGAGATTTTATATTTTTGAAATTTTAAAAAAGATAATTATTATTTTAGAATAACAAATCCCACGTGTCAAACTTACAGCCAATCCACATAGGATATTTTACTTTAAACCAATTGTTTTGGCTTATATATATATATATATATATATATATGGATTATTATCCTATCCACTGTCAGTGGAGTTTTTTAACTCAACAAGCGGGGTTAGGATGATGACATGTGTCTTTTAAAAATATTAAGAAAATAAAAAATAAATAAAATGAGATACATGTCATCATCTTAACCTCGCTTGTGAAGTTAAAAAACTCCACTAACAATGTATAAGATAATTTTCCTATATATATATATATATATATATATATATATAAAAGATTATTATGATTCAATTTTTGATAGAAAAATATATAGATAATAATCTTTTAAATTTGACCAATTTATTCGCATCTTTTTTATTTTCTTTCATTTTATCTATTTAATTTAAAGTTTTTTTTGGTGTAAACCAGGAGGTGTGTTCATTCCGCATTGGTTATGAGATTAATCTCTACTTATGTTGCGTTGCAGGCATTGACCAAAGAAAATTTGATTTAGTGAAGATTCGAACACGGGACTTTTTTGCTATAGATCGTCCTTACTTAGGAACTCTTACATTATTGAACTAACCCCTTGAGTTATTTAAAGTTTTTTTTTTTAGTGAAATAAGAATAAAGAATAAACATGTAACTTATTTTCTTTCATTTTTTATTACAAAATAATAAATAAAATTTATTTTCTTCTCACTTTTTCACTTATTTCTTTCTTCGTTAAAAATAGAAAAAATTGCTAAGAAACAACTATTAATCAAACCAAATCTTCATAAACTTCTTTGACAAATTTCCAAATCAACATGTCAACGTTGCTTGTAATCATAATTTTGCTCTGGTAACGTACTTGTCTCAGTTGGAAATATCTTAAAAGGAAGGGATCATGAATTGGCACTCATATCAAGTGAGATACTAAAATGTAGAATTTAGATGTCAAAAGCTTATTTTAGCATAAAATTAAAAAAGGTAATTATATATATAAAATAATAATTCAATATAAATGAAGGAAAACAAGAATTTAGTTGTTGCACGAGAAGCGTCGATGGACGGCCCGGCCCTCACGTGCGCCCACGACATCGCCAACGCGAACGCAAATCTATCCAAAATTCCCCCACGTAATCACAAACCCATCCAAACGCGCTCTCGCTCCTCACTCCATTTCCATTTTTCATTGTTTTCTCTCTCTTTCTTTTTTTTTTTTTTACACCTTTGATTCTTCGACCCCCGACAAATTTATTAGTAGTATAAATTTAAATTTAAATTTAAATTAATTAATTTCAATTTTTTAAAATGAAAAAAAAAAAAAAGAAAGAGGATAATTGAATTGGATTTTCTACCGAATTTGTTCTTCTTGGTAAGCTCTTAGTAAGCAAACAGTTACTCACCCTCTGTCTCTCAACGGATTTTCCGAAGCTTTCCATTGAAATTCCACTAAAAAAAAAAATCTCATGATCCAAACATAACATAGAAACTGGCTCCTCCTCCTCCTCCTTCTCTCTCTCCACTCCGCCTTTTGATTCGGTAAGTCCCACTCACTTCTCAGTCATTCTTGTTTTGCAAATACGGATCCGTTTTGATCTTTATTTCTGGATTTAATGCTCTTTTTTTTTTTTACTGTTTGGACTTGTCGTTTAAATAAAATTATTTTTTTGGTGAATCAGGTAATTCAGAATGCAGGCGTCAACGCACTTAATCAAAGGAAATTTAGGCTTTGAGCTTTCAAAACGGAGAGTTTTACCTTGTTGTGGTGAAGTTAGAAAACGGAATTTGACTCTGAATCGTAATCTTTGCATCAGAAGTGGTTCCATTTGCAGCGGTTTAAGCTCCGGTGCCGTTTCAATGGGAGCTGAGCTCGCACGTGCCAGAAATGGAATCGAAACTGTCTTTCGCTCTTCTCTCAAGTCTCGATCGGTCAAAGCTCAGGCTTCTGGTCTCTCTTTCTCTCTCTCTGTGTTTTTTTTTTTTAGATTTTAAGCTGTGTTTGGTTGAATATTTTTAGTGAATTAATGTTAGATTTTCAAACTGAGAAAAATTTCTTAATGAACGCATTGCATGTTTGATGAGATCGGTTTTTCTTTTTCTTTTTTTTTTTTTTCATAGGAGGTGCAAGGGGAACGGGGGAATTGAACTTTGGACCTAATTCTTCCTTAGGGTAACAATAGCTAGGCCAAGCCTTGGTTGTTAGATCAGTTTTTACCAGGCCAAGCCTCGGTTGTTAGATCAGTTTTTCTTTGGCTAATGATATTAAAGGCAAAAAAACATTGCTCTTTTTAATTATGTGTAAAAGAGAATTTCGATGGCTTTCCCGGGAATTGTATATTTTCTTCTTTAAAAATCAATGGAAAGTAAAAGCAATAATAAAAAGTATAATTTGTATTTGAGTAAAACTGGAATGTGACACATTCAAAAATTATTATTTCCTATAAAAGAAAATTCATGGATTTTGGTGTTTAAAGTGTTTAATTTTTTACTTTTAATTATTTAGGAATATAACTTGATTTTTTATCCAAACATGCTTTTTTGCTTCTTTTTCAAAATAGAAGTAGCGAAAAGGACAACTAAATTCTAATTGATAGATAAAATCGTTTGAACTTTTGTATCATGAGGTTGCTAGTGGGCATTAATATATTCTATGGCAAAATGGTGATGGTTTAGGGTATAACTAGCTACATACTTTATTTCTGCAGATGCGTTTAACTGATTTTGTTGTTGTGTTAGTTTAATTTGAACATCACATTTTTTCCACTAAAAGCTACTAACTTGCATGGTTGTGTTGGTAATGTTGGATTTATATTATCAGATTCTTCCTACTCTATTTGATACTGATGTGTTAGCGTGTTAGTTTTGTTGGAAGGACGTAATCATTGCAAAAGATGTCAGTCTTTCTAACCAGCTTTTCTGTATTCTTACAAATGGCAATTGGAATTATGCTGCAGGTGGAGACGTTGAGGATTTGACGCCAATCAACCCTCGAGCGAAATCTTCTGGGACGGTTCTGCCATTTGTTGGCGTTGCTTGCTTGGGAGCTATTTTATTTGGTTACCATCTAGGGTATGTCACAGTTTAACTCAGAAAGGAACATGCTCTTGTTTTATCAATTTTAGCATCTCTATTATATGCTTAGCCAATTAGTGCTGTAGAAACAAATAAATGTACTCTCCAGCAATATCAAAGCATCAGAGAGGAGCACTATGGTTCATCTACTATTCGGTTCCTGCAACAAGGGATGTTGTTGAATGTTTCCAGTATTTTGGAAATATCCAAACAGTGGAGAAAATTCACTCCATTTGTTATATCCTGGAAAAAAAAATGATGCAGAAATTTATGCAAAGAATCCATAATCGATATCTTGGCAGTTGGCATGCTACATCTTTTATCATATGGCTTATTTGTTTGTTGCTTTGTATATCGCTTTGATAATGCTACACTCTTCTAATTCCCCTTCCATTTCTTTTTCTTTCTTCAGGGTGGTAAACGGCGCTCTTGAGTATCTATCTAAGGATCTGGGGATTGCTGAAAATACTGTCTTGCAAGGTATGCAAGTTCATCCTTTCCCTTTGTTTCTTTTTCCTTTCCTTTCCTTTGCTTTGTTGTTTGTTTCCAAAATCTTTTACATTTGTATTTTGGCCTCCAATAAACCAAATTCCCATAACACATTTATTGCTTGAAGATTATTGAGTGAAAGTAAGTGAAATAGAGCGCATTCAACTGCCATATGCGTTCATCTTCTGTTGTGTGTTCTGTTTGTAATAGTGAAGTGGCTTCACTTGTAAAATTCAAGAATGTCAGACATTGTTGGTTTGTTGTTTTCCTCTTTGTCAATTTGGTTATTTTGATTCTGCACATAGTTTGTTGGTCTTTAAATTGCACAACATTTTCTACTAACTAGCAAACTTATTATTTTGTTATGTTAATTTGTGTAGGATGGGTTGTCAGCACACTCCTAGCTGGAGCCACTGTTGGTTCATTTACTGGGGGAGCACTGGCAGACAAGTTTGGCAGGACAAGGACATTCCAATTAGATGCTATCCCACTTATCATTGGAGCAGTTCTTACGTTTGTATCATTTTCATTAACTATTAGCTTGTCAACTGTCATAAGTTTGCTGAAAACTAAAAAATGCCTTAAATATTTTCAGTGCTACAGCCCAGTCTGTCCAGACTATGATAATTGGCCGCTTACTGGCTGGTATTGGTATTGGTATATCATCTGCTATTGTTCCACTTTACATATCCGAGGTAAAATTTTCTTATCTTTATTATTTGCTTTAGTTGTCTTGTTTCTGGGAAGCATCTGTTGACATTCTTTCTATTTGTCAGATCTCACCAACTGAAATCCGTGGTGCACTTGGATCTGTAAACCAACTTTTTATATGTATTGGGATTCTTGCAGCATTGGTGGCCGGATTACCTTTAGCAGGAAACCCACTATGGTATATTATCCTAGCACTTTTTATACGGGCGTCACATGGTTCATTTGCTATGTTAAATTGTGTTTTTACTATTTGTCTGGAAATTACTGAGCATGCATACAATCATGCATCTAAAGAGTTTGGACCCTTTTAACTTTTTATATGAATTGTAGCTAGAAGTTTCTAGAGCCCGGGTTTCAATTTGGTGATAAAAAGTGGAGATGCTGAAAAGTTCTTTCTTCTTCTTTTTTTTTTAATAGCTATATTTGCTGACAAATTTTTCTCTCACTAGTCTCGAAGACCTTTCTTCCTCTAATTGGCACCTTTTCATGAAATATTAGGCTGATTTTATCCCTTTTGTGCATTTAAAATTTTTTTTTTCCTCATTCATTTTGCTGGCAAAACGTGAGGAATAAGACATGGGTGACTTTTCTTTCACTAATCATATTCAGGAAATTCTTCTGGACAAAGCACAATGGTGCAATATAATTCATGTAGTCAATCCCACACACCATGGTGTGGGATCAGGCTTCTTTCTTGTCCATCATTTGCTGTCATTATACCATATTCCTTGTAACTTTGCTTCCTATGCACCTTAGCATTTTCTGAATCTTAGGTGCATGTAACACCCCCAACCCCCCTTCTTTCCCCAAAAAAGTTATACTAAATCAAAAAAAGAAAAGAAAAGAAAAAACTCCATCTGACCGGTTTGAATGTCTAATTTTTTATGCTTTCTAATCAATCCTTATTTTTGGATCTTTTCCTGTGTTAGTGGGATTTAGTGGTCAGGAAAATGCAATTTAATCACTATGCATATTAATGTTGTAAGTGATGTGCCAAAATTTAATTTAAGAATTGGAGTTCTTTAGAAAAAAAATTTTGATCTACTTAAACATTTGCACTAACTAGTTATATATAATATATTATATATATATATATATATATATATATATATATTAGGTGGAGGACAATGTTCGGTATTGCTGCTGTCCCTTCTATTTTACTGGCAATAGGAATGGCTTTTTCCCCAGAAAGTCCTCGGTGGCTGTTTCAGGTTTCTTACTGGACTACACAGTCTCTTTATTTTGAATTTATATTCATCACACACACACACACGCACATAATATTGAGTACTTGTTGATTAAACACATCAATTTCGCAGCAAGGGAAAATTCCTGAAGCTGAAAAATCTATAACAACGTTATACGGAAAGGAAAGAGTTGCTGAAGTTATGTATGAGTTAAGAACTGCAGGTCAGGGTTCTACAGAACAAGAAGCAGGATGGTTTGATCTATTTAGTAGCCGTTACTGGAAAGGTATACCTGAATTTTGAAAGCTACCATAGTTGCACATAGAATATATACTGCTATAAGCCCATTGATAAACATGCCTTTGTTAGAAATGCTACTGGATGATTGAGAAAGATCAGATGGTAATGTAAAATATTCTTTAAATTCTTGTATTGCTTTTTCAAACTATTGTACCCTGTAATATTTGAACTTGAAGGTCCAATATCTCCAAAACATACTTTCCATTAGCATGCTCTTTTTGTGATGAGTTGCTACAACACTAGTCTATCTAGTGTTTCTTGATTACCAATAAAGACACAAGTACTTAACCTGCAAGGCTTAAGTTTTGTTTAACCAATCTATCTAGTGTTTCTTGATGCCTCGATGATTAATACTGATGAACTCAAAGGTCAAGGATGTGATATAATTCCTTTTGTTTAATTTAAACTTCACTTCTTCACACTTCTAAATATTGTAGTTCATGATTCTTCTGATTATTGAATCACTAGTCACATAGTAAAAACTGATTATTCTGAGAACTACACCTTCAATTTTCTAATTTTTCCAAATGTATTATAGTAATTTCCTTAAATTGATTATTCTGAGAACTACACTTCAAGTTTCAAATGATTTCTATTATATCTGGTAATTTCCTATCTTGACTTTATGTTCTACTGCAGTTGTGAGTGTTGGCGCTGCACTTTTCTTATTCCAACAGTTAGCTGGGATAAATGCTGTGGTATATTATTCCACAGCTGTGTTTCGTAGTGCTGGAATTACATCTGATGTTGCAGCAAGTGCTCTTGTTGGGGCATCAAATGTCTTTGGTTAGTGTTTTATTTTTTCAAAAAAAAAAATTAGATTCTTGGAAAAAAAATCCAAAATGTACATAGGATATTTAACATTTCTGGCTGGTAATATTCTTTCAGGCACCGCTATTGCATCCTCTCTGATGGACAGACAAGGAAGAAAAAGTCTTCTAATCACAAGCTTTGCCGGAATGGTAGGCTTGTTAATTTGCAGCAGTTCATTTTCCAAATCAAATAGTGTGGATTCTATTGTCAAACTCTTTGAAACCTCCTGCATTTGCATTTGGGCCTTAAGATACATAAACAAGCATCTCGTACCTATCTTCAGTACATAAAGTTTCTTACTTTGTCTTTGTTTTCTATATTATAATAAAGTTTCTTAAACTGAAAGTGATCTTACCTTGATGCAAAGACTTCTTCTGCAAGTGTCAGACTAGAGGTTATACAATATAAAATATTTTGTTAAGGATGTCAATTTTTTCTGGCATGCAAACTCTAGCTAGACGAGAGGTATGGATTGGAAACTCTAGTATGGTCATTCTAAATTATCTAAAGGATGTCTCTAGGTCAAGTTCCTCTATTCACTTTCTCTTTTTTCCAACTAAATTGTGTTGAAGAAATTGAATTGTTGAAATACTCTGTTCATATGCCTAATGTCTCTATGGTTTCAAAACCATAGCTCAGATTATAAAATCATGCTTTTGTATGCATATGGCCCCCAATATTATTTGCAATGCCTTCTGGAGAACATTTCTCTTAACTAGCTTGAATGCAGTGCATTTCAGTATGTAAGATTAAGTAAATGAGCTATTTACGCGAACTATAAAGCAATTAAGTTTTGCTTGTATGTAAAACGACTCCCTTAATAGGCCTTAATTTTGCATCTGCACCCTATATTTTTCATTTGATTTCATGGATGATACTTTTCACAAGATAATCAAAGTAGCCATGCTTTGACTACAACAGTGTTTTGTAATGTGCTAGAATACCAGGGTAGCATTTCGTTTGACCTTCCAATGGTTAAATAAGCACCCATGTATTGAATGTGATATTTCAGTGTTGTTATTATTGATATTGTTTCTTCCAATATGGATGGCCCTAAATTTTATAGCATGATGGGATTAGTGATTGCTTGAGAGGAAATGTTATTAATCCTGAAAACTTTGTTAGACATGCTTCTTCAATCACCATATGTTCTGTCCTTTGTTATTATTTATTACACAATGATATGATGCCCATTTTCTCATCAGATTCTCTTATAACTCATAAACCTTTCATTTTCTCTCTTGTTTTTCTGTTTCTTTTTTGCCTTGTGAAGGCTGCTTCAATGTTGTTGCTTTCTTTGTCATTCACTTGGAAGGTCCTGGCTCACTACTCTGGCACGCTAGCTGTTGCCGGGACTGTTCTGTGAGTTACATACTTTCATACAATTAATGAAGCCACTCAAAGCTTTTCCTTATTTTGAGGCCTTCAATTGTTGTCACCTCCTAATGACCAGTGAGATCTAAAGCTGGTTTCTATTTCTTTTACACAGCTATGTATTATCCTTTTCACTTGGTGCGGGTCCTGTGCCTGCTCTTCTTCTGCCAGAAATATTTGCTTCCCGAATCAGAGCAAAAGCAGTAGCTTTATCACTTGGCATGCATTGGGTAAGTCAAGAAAAAGAATCTCCACAAAGATGTTGATATGAATGTACATATGCATGTATATCCCTAAAAGCAAATTCACATGTCATACTTCGATGGGATGTAGTAATAGTACTGCACTAACCACTCTTCCTTAATCATGTTCTCTATTGCTTATATATTCTTTAAAAGAACATGATCCAAAAATGTTGCTCATTGTTATTGAGTATTCTTGATGTTTATCTTTTGCATTATTCTATCAATTGTGTATTTCTTGCTTCCTTGGCTGACTTGTGTTTCTGGAGTAACAGATCTCGAACTTTGTCATTGGACTGTATTTCTTGAGTGTTGTAAACAAGTTTGGGATCAGCTCAGTGTACCTGGGATTTGCTGGTGTCTGTCTTCTTGCTGTCTTGTACATAGCTGGTAATGTTGTGGAAACGAAGGGGCGATCATTGGAAGAAATAGAGCTCGCTCTCAATGCGGCGAATTGACATTGACAATTTCCAAATGCGGGCAATAATAATCTGTATCTTGGTCACATGGAGCATTCCACTATTTTGCGTCTTTTGGTTAAGCCCGGCCAGAAATAACCAGCATTAGTGGAGTATCGTGTAAAATCCGGAGTTGTAGCACTTTTCTAAAACTCAATTAGATTTTCCGATGGGATTTTTGTTAGTGTTGTTTTACAAGACGAAGGAGCTGCAGTATAATAAAAGGTCTTTATGTTATTTAGGTGATTCCAATAAGATGTTTGCCAAATTGAAGGTCATTTTCATAAAAATTGTTAAGATGAGAATGGAGTGAGAAGGAAATGGGAGATCATTGATAGTGGATATCATATGGTGCTCTGCCCCATGGACTGAGCTTAGTCTGGGATAGAAACTGGATAATTTAACTTAAAATAGCTTTGCCTGAACTTAAAATAATGAAAAAGATATTGTAAAAGAAAAGGAACGTATTCTTATATTCCCACTACAGAAAACTCAATTAGGGAAATTGGCCAGTTTCAGTTGAATGAAATATCACTACTACAATTGTAGAAGATGTAGCACAGATAATTGATGCTCATTAATATTTCTTTATTACCAAACACAATATTGCTTGTAAAGTTTCATCCTTCTTCTACCCTCAAATTGTTTCACTTTCATTCTTCCTAAATAATAAACGACCTTCGGATGTTACAAGTCACTAAGAGTGTGTTTGGACAAAAGATTTCAAAGATGTATTTGATTTCATTTAAGATATTTAAAAGTCTAAAATCTAATTTTTTTGTTTGCCAAAAAATTTAAAGAATTTCAAAATTTAATAAAAATTTCATGAGAGAATTTTTAATACTCAAATTTCTCATTGAAAATTCATCTAAAGACATGGCTTTTCAAAATTCGTCAAATATATAACTCACTATTTAATATAAAACTATAAAATATATTATTTATTTAATATAATATATATTTTGCTTTTTTATATTATTTTTATAATTATTCTTTATTCCTTCTAAATCTAGTATTTAAAACTCCTTCTACAAAATATTGATCCAAATGAGATAATTATAAATGTTAATATTTTAAATAAATACATTTTAAAATGCCTTCATTTTTAAAATGTTTTAAAATTTTAAAATTTTTCTTCCAAAGCACTGTAAGTGCAGTCCTAATACTCGGGCAAAAGCAAAACACAGAATGGTAATAATAATAGATTATACCGCAAACAATTATGACAAAGGGCTACTGGCTCTGCCTCCATTTTCTTTTTCTTTTTCTTTTCTTTTTTGATGTGACTCCATTTTCTATTTTAGCATCTCCTAATACTTCCCTCAAGTATAAAACATAGAAATTATTGCATGGTGGACATTTTCCCAATACAATTTTTAAAATTTTATAACCTTGTAGGCTTTCATCTAAGCATTCGCCAAAATAGATCAGAGTCGAGACAACATTCACTCGGGGAAGCTGTATTTTCTTCTGAAATATCTACATGTTTGCTTTCCTTTCCCACCTTTCCTTTGTATCAAGTCTGCGAACAAAAAAATCATTTACGAAATTATTAGAACACTAGGCAAGAATATAAGATGGAGTAGCAATCCATAATGCAAAACCACCGACTTTTGAATAATGCAAAGCGAAAATGTTACAACACATAAGTACATCAGACAGAGAAGTAATCCTCGCTTGGTAATGCATTTTTTTTCATTTATGAATTGGGAGAAGCTAAGGAGAAACATACCCCCAATGCAATTTCTGCCTCTTTTTGGTTGCAAGCTGCACGGATACATTATCTTGCCGTGTAAAGGGATTATCATCTTCGCTGTGGCTCTTCAGGTTGGGAACACTAGAATCCTCAAATTTGGTGTTTGAATCAGCTTCTTGAGAATCTCTAGTATTAAGGTCTTCGGCATGAGATTTTTTGGGTTGATCTGCAATTTGAAGGAAAGATTGCAGATGGATAAGCTAAACATCCAACTAAAAAACGTTATCAATGATGTTATAAACCACAATAGGTACCTTTTAGTTTTTTATGGATCTTTGATTTTGCTTTTATTTGTAAGCGTCTCCTGTGCAGCTCCTATTACATACAATATTCTTATAGTTAGAAGCAAATTATGCAGGGGAAAAGAAATGCCAGAGAAATATAAGAGAGTACTACAAATGGCAAATTCAAAACTAGAACCTAAATGACAATAAAGGTTTTCATTCCTGCAGGGTAAGATTCCTAATAGCAAACAATGTCACATGACTGCAAAAAATGATATCCTTCTTACTTTTAAGAAAAGAAAAAAGAAATAGAAGTATTTTTCCATTTTTAATCTTTTTGCTACAGATGAGGGGTTAAAATTTAAGATAATGTTGTGGTTTTGCCCACTGGCTCTTGTGCCTCCTATTAAGTGCATAGGCTGGTTTCTAGAATCCAGAGTGCCAAATATCAACCAGCCAATTCGTTAATGGACTAAAGAAGCAAGACCCAATTCAAGAGACTAATCAAGAATCTGAATAATAAAAAAGAATTTGCCTCAACCTCACAACACAAACACCCATCACCAGAAAGGACCAATTAAATTTTAGTTGTCCTATATCAATGACAAAGAAAACAAACAACAGTCTAACATGTGAAACCTGTAATACCGACCAACAGCTTCAGCAACTTCATCAAGGACAATTGTAGAGTATTAAATACATGAAGAAAGTTTGTTCCTTAGGACTTAGAATCATTGTGTAAATCTTTATGTTCAAAGTAGTGAATTGAGGTATAGAAAAATGCAAAAAATTGAATAACTCCAATGGAAAAAGGCACCCTATATCCATCATAGACTAAACTAAAACAACCAAACGAAACATCTAATGCACAAACGAAAATACTATATATGAGTGACTGTATTTTTACTCCATCAATTGCATGCTCAGAAGATGAGGTACGATTAGTGTATTATTCATGTTAGTAAACTTGAAGACACAGAATAAAGGGAAGAAAAAGAATTAGATTTTCTATCTATGATACAAGAAAAATTGCACCATAAATTCCCAAAAGAACTAATAAGGACATGGATGACAACTAGAAGTAACAAAAGTTTCAGTCTTAGACATACTTAGGTACAAAGTTTTTGGCAAAGCGGACTTCGACTATCTAAAAGGATGCAAATATATCCAAAACCAAGATGGAATTAAAACAACCATCATGACCATATTGCCAGTTCTCCAATATGATAAGTCAACAAACTGTAGATTTTCAATATGGATCAATTAGACTTTAGGACAATAAAACTTCTATAAATCACCCATTCAACTCCTAATCAAACATACCAAGTTGACATGTTGAAAAACTTGACAATGTCAAAGCTCTGTCTTCACAAACTAAACCTAAGATTTCACAGCCCATCATCTCAATTCCATAAAATTACTCCTTCAATCATAAATTAAACCCATGATTTCACTGCCCATCATCTCAATTCCGTGAAAACCTATTTGCTAAAGATGACAAAAAGGTTCCTACAAATTTATATGAACATCCATATAAAGCATGAAAATAAGCTTGGAGAAAAAAGGGTGGTGAAGATAGTACCTGGAATTTAGAAAGCTGTTGATGAGTGACACCAACAGGCTTGAAATTGGGTTGCAAAGAAAGGGTTGAAGCAATTGCTCCTTCTCTTCTACGGTCTTCCTCTTCTTCTTCTTCCCTCTTTCGCTTTCCCATTCCTCTTTCCTGGAATTTCGCTAACTCTCTCTGTTTCGGCCTCAAACGCACCGTCTAAACTGCCCAAAGATTAACGGCGAGGCGGTCCGAGAAAGCAAACTGTTAGTCTTTGTTTGGATAAACATTAGGAAAGGAAAGAAATGAAAAGGAAAAGAATGTAAACTATAAGAAAAGAAAAGAAAGAAAAGGGTAAATGTATTTTTTTGTTTAGATAGCTAAAATTAATAAAGAAAAAGAAAAAAAAGTAATCCTAATAATTCTTGCTTGATTAATAATAGAAAGAAAAGGAAATGATTAATTATAATATTTTTTTTAATTATAACTTTTTTTGTTTTAAATTTTATAATATTATAAGATTAAATTTGACATTTTAAATGTTAAAATTTTTTTCAAGTTTTCTTTCCTTCCCTTTTATTTCAAATTGGGGTTTTAAAAAAACTGAATAAATCAAAGGAAAGCAAGGGATGCTCACTTCCCCTCTCTTTCGTTTCCCCTCATTTATTTTACTTAGCTTTCCTTTCTTTTTCCCATTTCCACCCACAATCCAAACATAGGGTTAAAGAAAAAGAATTCTACCTTCTTTTTTTTGTTTGTTTTTCGTTGATGTTTGAATTTAATGCCGTTGATGTTTGAATTTAATGCCTAAATATATATATATGTATACATACACACATACACATATATATATATATATGATGCATTCTTAATGTATAATTTTTTGCTATCTTATTAATAAATTTTTAGAAACAATTTGAAAAAAAATTTTATATATATATATATATGTATCTATTTTTGAAGGCTTGGCATTTTTTTAATTTGTATGTTGATAAAGGATCAATTTTCGATACATTAAAAATATACAAAAAGTATACATACAACCAGTTACATACATACTCATAATATTTTTGCTTTCTTGGATTATTATGAGTCTAATATATTTTAATGAATGGTAAGCAAAACCTTAAGTTTTGCTTGGCAAGAAAGATGGAAAAAGATGATAAAGGAAAATTTAATAATTTAATGGTTAAGTTTCATAATCACTTTCCTATTTTGTAGCTTAATCATTGGATTAGCAAATTTTTCATCTTTATCCATTTCGATCATTCTTATCAAGCAAAATTTTAAAAAAAAATTTCTCTCTCCTTATAAAATAGTATTTTTCTCCACTCTCATTTTATTTTTTTTGACTCCTGTTTTTCTGATCAGTCTGATAGCCACTATATCTCTTCCTTTATTTTTGGTTTATTTGAATTTTTTCTTTTATTATTTTCTATTTAGTTTAATTTAATTATTAACAATTTTTATAGTTCGTCCTCTAAATTGACCTTATTTTGTTTATCAGGTTTGTTCTTGGTTTGGCTGTTGTTTTTTGTAGAATCCTTTGCGAGAAAGAAACTTTCCTTTTTTTCTTTTATTTTTTGGAGTGATTTTGGATTTGCTTGTGCTGGTAGAATCATCTACTAGAAAAAACTTACTTTTGGTTAGTAAAATAAAAATCACAGAATCAGACTAATGTAAAAACTTTGCTCTTCTTTTTAAGTAATTGCAGACATTCCTAATATTGGTTTTATTTTTTATCGGTGAATATTGATGGTAGCATTAAAAGGAAGAATTGAGTTATGTACCCAAAAAATAAAAAGATATCAGTTTGAGAATAGGGAAAAAACACAACACAGGATGATCATGGAGAAGAAAAAGACTGAAATTGTAGAATTGGTTTCTGCCTTCGATTTGGGTCTTTTTATTAGACCCAAATGTTAGTATATCTCCATAATTAGGGAAATAATATTTGGTTGACCAATTCCGGATATGGTCCATAATTTCACGCTGAATCTCAACTCAATATTTGGCTATTAAAACACGATTTTGTGATGGTTAAAACGTGATTTTATTACCATAATTAGCATGCCCTCGTTAGTAATATAAGAGGGCTCCTTCCGGTCCCCAAGTACATTAACCTAAAAACACACAAACACCATCTAGTGAGGTTTTGAGTGCTTGGAAGATTTGGAAGGTCTGTGATCGACACAGAGTAGACTGTCAGATTCGGCAATTGCTTCAACAGCAGAGTTACAGAGTGCAATGGCTGGAGGTTAGATCCTGTCGCTTCCGCATTTAATTGTTTAACATGTTTCATATTGTGTAGAAAGCATGTATAGGCTTGTTATGATGTACTTACATTTGGCATCAGAGCCGTAGTTTAACCTCTGTCTTGCTATAGATCTGTAGAAAGAAGCCATAAAAACCCATATTTTGAAACTTTAAGTCTCGGATTTCATGAAACTCATTCTGTTTTCATGTGATTTTGGTTCAAATATTTTAGATCTATTGTTGTAAAGCTCTAGGGATGAAAAATACATGAAAAACGGGATTGTTTGAAGGGTTTTGTGCCGGGTCGGGTCAAAAGACCCAAATTTCTGCAAAACACCCATTCGGGTGAAGAAGAAGCCTCGGGCACGTGAGTCACACGTTCCCGATAGAGGAAGAAATGCGGGTGCGTGAGTCTCACGCGCCCGATAGGAGAGGAAATGCGGGCGCGTGAGTCTCACGAACCCGCTTGTTAACAATGCAATTACACTGTTCCAAAAAAAAAATCAAAAAAAAAAGGGAAGAAGAAACCCTTTTGGGCCTCGAGTTTTGGGCACTGTTTGGGTCCTTATTTGGTTAGTTTTGGGCCATATAATTTATAAGTTTCCCTTTATTTTGGGTTAGATTATTTGGGCCATGTGGATTAAATAAAAGGGCTATTTGATTTATTTTAGGCCTTAAGGATTTATTTAATTTAAGTAATTTAAATTATTTAATTTAGGCCAAATAATTATATTTTTGATAGTTTTATCAAATTTTCAGTTCTGTAATTTTCATAATTTTATGAATAATTGGATTATTTTCACAAAATTAATATAATTATGAAAACTTCTCATTATTTTGGATTTTATGAGGATTTTTCATAAATTTGAAATTTTTATAAAAGCTATAATTTTAAATTGAATAATTTTTGTGAAAATTATCATAAAATTATGATTAAATTATAAAAATTTGATTTGAATGTGTATATGTGCTCATTTTGAATATGTATAATTTTGTTATTTTTATACTAGAAGCACATGTAGCTAAGTTATTCATATTATTTGGAATTAAAATTGCCTTGTGATAATTGCAATTTTTAAAATATGAATAAACTTAGAATTTTACCAATATGTCTAAGTGATTTATGATTTATTTAATTAGGGCCTAGCCACAGCAACCTTAATTAAGTAAAATTATTTTTGTAAAATCACATAATGATATTAGACATAAATTGTAATTAGTTATAAGGTTATGGTAAATTTTATCCCACAGGAATTTTTATTATAATTTTATAACTAATTAGGATAAAATATCAAATTAGTTTCTTAATTTACCCACAGGAATTAGGAAATGATATAATTTGATAGTTTTATCATTATGATATGAATCTATTAGAATTAGAACTTTAGCCCACAGGCAAGTTTTATGTCTAAGATTCATTAATAAAATATGTTTACATTGGTAGACATAATTAAGTTTGCCTTAAAAATTCTAGATACATAAGCATGTTTATTTTTCTATATGCAGTGTTTCCTCAGGCTAGTATTAACCTAGAAGTTCCCGAGCTGGATGGAGAGAACTACAAGGTTTGGAAGGAGAGAGTTCTCCTCCAATTAGGGTGCATGGATGTAGACTATGCTATAAGGAAAGACGAGCCCGTATTGACTGAGACCAGCACTCCTACTGAAGTAGCTTTACATGAACGCTGGGAGCGATCCAATCGCCTTAGTGCCATGTATATTAAGACAAAAATATCTGCTGGGATACGTGGTTCTATCGAACAGCATACCAACGTTAGGACCTTACTGAAGGCCATAGATGATCAATTTGTCACTTCAGACAAAGCGTTGGCCAGCACCCTGATAATGAAGTTCTCATCGATAAGGCTCACCAGTGTCAAAGGAGTGCGCGAGCACATAATGGCCATGAGAGATATAGCGGCCCAACTCAAGAAGCTAGAGGTGGAGATGTCTGAGTCTTTTCTTGTGCATTATATATTGAACACTCTACCAAAGCAGTACGGACCATTCAAGATATCCTACAACACACATAAGGATAAGTGGACCATCAATGAATTGATGACCATGTGTGTTCAAGAGGAGGGAAGGCTGCTTATGGAATCGGGTGAAAGTGCATTTTTTGCAAGCCAAGGAAAGACCAAAGATCGAGCCAAGAACAAGGGAAAAGGGAAGATCCCTACCCAAGCTGACATTAAGAAAGAGTCCAAGTGTTTCTTCTGTAAAAAGAAGGGACACATGAAGAAGGACTGTGCTAAGCTTCAGCAGTGGCTCGTTAAGAAGGGTAATCCACTCTCATATGTTTGTTTTGAATCAAATATGGTTGAGGTTAATCATAACACATGGTGGATTGATTCTGGATCTACAATTCACATTTCGACTTCCTTACAGGGTATGACAAACCTAAGGAAGCCAGTGGGAAATGAGGAGAGCATCTATTCAGGAAACAAGATGCGCTCGCGTGTTGAAGGCTTTGGAACACGCACTTTAGTTCTTAGGAGTGGTTTTGTTTTGCAATTAGAAAAGACCTTTTATATTCCTAGTTTCTCGAGAAATTTAATTTCTGTTTCTAGGTTGGTACCTTATGGATATTCCTTTCAATTTTCAAATAAATCAATATTGATATATTTTAAGTCTGATATTGTTGGGAATGGTACCTTATGTGATGGTCTTTTCTCTATTGATTTGCAAAATGATACTGCTCATAACGCCTTGCATGTTCAAACTGGCACTAAAAGATGTGTTATGAATGAGGACTCCTCTACGTTATGGCACCAGAGATTAGGTCATATCTCCATAAATAGAATTAAGAGATTGGTAAATGACGGAATACTTAGTACTCTCGATTTTACTGATTTCGACACTTGTGTGGATTGCATTAAGGGTAAGCAAACCAACAAGTCTAAGAAAGGTGCCAATAGGAGTTCAACCATATTAGAGATCATACATTCTGACATATGTTGTCCAGACATTGATGCATATGGTCAGAAATACTTCATCACCTTTATTGATGATTACTCGAGGTTCATGTATCTCTACATGCTTCATAACAAGAGCGAAGCATTAGATGCCTTTAAAATCTTTAAGGCTGAAGTAGAGAAACAATGTGGAAAACCCATAAAGATAGTAAGAACTGATAGAGGTGGGGAGTATTACGGTAGATACACTGAAGATGGACAAGCACCTGGACCATTTGCGAAGTTCCTTCAAGAAAATGGGATTGTTGCCCAATATACCATGCCTGGTTCACCGGATCAGAATGGTGTTGCAGAAAGAAGGAACCGAACTTTGATGGAAATGGTGCGTAGTATGCTTAGCAACTCGAAGTTGCCTAAGTCCTTGTGGATTGAAGCTCTTAAAACGGCAGCGTATATATTGAACCGGGTTCCAACCAAGGCTGTTCCAAAGACGCCTTTTGAATAATTCAAAGGTTGTAAACCGAGTTTGCGTCATATGCGCGTTTGGGGATGCCCTTCTGAGATAAGAGTTTACAACCCACAGGAAAAGAAACTGGATCCTAGGACCATAAGTGGGTATTTCATCGGATATGCCGAACGGTCCAAAGGCTACAGATTCTATTGTCCATCTCATAGCACTAGATTTGTGGAATCAAGGAACGCCAAGTTTCTTGAAAATGACTTAGTTAGTGGGAGCGATCAATCTCAAGACCTAGTTTCTGTGAGAGATCAACCCTCTACCTCGAGTCAAGGATTGGTTATCATGAACAGTGTCCCTTCAGTACAACTGGACATTGAACAACCAATCGTTGAAGATCCACAAGTAGCTGATAACTTACCAGTAGACGAGGCTCCTCTGGATACACCAGAATTGAGTGAGCAACCAATTGAACAACATGATCCTTTGGAGAATGTTGAACCAACATTAAGAAGGTCTACTAGGGAAAGGAAATCAGCTATTCCTAGTGATTATATTGTGTATCTACAAGAGTATGATTTCAATATTGGGCCCGTTAATGATCCAGAGACGTTTTCACAAGCCATGAACAGCAAAGAATCAAAACTTTGGTTCGATGCTATGAAGGATGAGATGGATTCGATGGCATCTAATGGAGTATGGGATCTTGTCGAGTTGCCTAATGGGGCCAGGGCTATAGGCTGTAAATGGGTCTTTAAGACCAAGATTGACTCATTAGGCAACATTGAGCGTTATAAGGCAAGACTCGTAGCCAAAGGATTCACTCAAAAGGAGGGAATCGATTACAAGGAGACCTTCTCTCCTGTATCTAAGAAAGATTCTCTCCGCATCATAATGGCGCTTGTTGCACATTTTGACTTAGAGTTGCAACAAATGGATGTGAAAACGGCATTTCTCAATGGTGATCTAGAGGAAGAGGTTTACATGAAACAACCTGAAGGTTTTTCCTCTAGTAATGGTGAGCATTTGGTCTGTAAGCTCAAGAAGTCCATATATGGGTTGAAACAAGCTTCCCGCCAATGGTATCTAAAATTCCATGAAGTCATCTCTTCATTTGGTTTCGTTGAGAACATCATGGATCAATGTATATACCAGAAGGTCAGTGGGAGCAAGATTTGTTTCCTTGTGCTATATGTGGATGATATTCTGCTTGCAACCAATGATAAAGGGATGCTACGTGAGGTGAAACAATTTCTTTCTGAGAACTTTGATATGAAGGATATGGGTGATGCATCTTATGTCATTGGCATTAAGATCCATAGAGACAGACATAGAGGTATATTAGGTCTGTCACAAGAAGCTTATATTAACAAAGTCTTGGAAAGATTCAGAATGAAAGATTGTTCACCAAGCCCAGCTCCCATTGTGAAGGGTGACAGGTTCAATTTGAACCAGTGCCCGAAAAATGATCTTGAGCGGGAACAGATGAAGAACATTCCATATGCCTCAGCTGTTGGAAGCATTATGTATGCACAGGTCTGTACCAGGCCTGATATTGCTTTTGCTGTGGGAGTGTTGGGTAGATACCAAAGTGACCCGGGGATGGACCACTGGAGAGCTGCGAAGAAGGTGCTTAGATATTTTCAAGGCACTAAAGATTACATGCTTATGTATAGACGGACTGATGAGTTGGAAGTGATTGGCTACTCAGACTCAGATTTTGCTGGCTGTGTTGATACCCGGAAATCAACATCCGGTTACATCTTCATGCTTGCCGGTGGAGCTGTGTCATGGAAGAGTGCTAAGCAGACACTGACTGCCACTTCCACTATGGAGGCCGAGTTCGTTTCCTGTTTTGAGGCTACCTCACATGGTGTATGGCTTAAGAGTTTCATTGGTGGGCTTAGAGTTGTTGACTCCATATCTAAGCCATTGAGGATATATTGTGACAATTCAGCTGCGGTATTCATGGCTAAGAACAATAAGAGTGGAAGTCGAAGTAAACACATCGACATTAAGTACTTGGCCATTAGAGAACGTGTTAGAGATAAAAGAGTGGTCATTGAACACGTTAGCACTGAATTGATGTTAGCTGATCCTTTGACTAAGGGCATGCCACCGTTTAAATTTAAGGATCATGTAGAGAGAATGGGACTTGGTCCCACATTTTGATTGTAATTGAAACTCTTATTAATAATATGATGTTTCTCATTTTTGATTTGTATACACTAAAGTTTATTTGAGAAATATCCTTGTTGTTTGGACCGAGAATAAACATAAGGTTTATTCATTAAGTATAAATGAGTTGATTTAGAAACATTTTACATAGTAATACATGGAAGATAATACTCACCATTAGAGGAATTGTCGCCATGA
This sequence comes from Heritiera littoralis, assembly GCA_031772115.1. Lineage (NCBI taxonomy): Eukaryota > Viridiplantae > Streptophyta > Magnoliopsida > Malvales > Malvaceae > Heritiera > Heritiera littoralis. The sequence goes on along the minus strand of JAPDPK010000080.1, from coordinate 2,649,676 downwards.
TTCATGTGATTTGTTTCTTCTATAAGTGAAATATATGGACCAAGTGGGAGAATGTTAGTATATCTCCATAATTAGGGAAATAATATTTGGTTGACCAATTCCAGATATGGTCCATAATTTCACGCTGAATCTCAACTCAATATTTGGCTATTAAAACACGATTTTGTGATGGTTAAAACGTGATTTTATTGCCATAATTAGCATGCCCTCGTTAGTAATATAAGACGGCTCCTTCCGGTCCCCAAGTACATTAACCTAAAAACACACAAACACCATCTAGTGAGGTTTTGAGTGCTTGGAAGATTTGGAAGGTCTGTGATCGACACAGAGTAGACTGTCAGATTCGGCAATTGCTTCAACAGCAGAGTTACAGAGTGCAATGGCTGGAGGTTAGATCCTGTCGCTTCCGCATTTAATTGTTTAACATGTTTCATATTGTGTAGAAAGCATGTATAGGCTTGTTATGATGTACTTACACCAAATGCAACACTGATTCCAATAGACAGGTTCTATTCACAAGTTGTGCTTCTCTATGAGAAAAAAACAATAACGTTACCGACAAGTGATTGGAAGAAGTGGAAGTGGACTTTTTCTCCAAGTATTTGGAGAAAGTTCGAGTCATGGAGTCTTCACTGTTGGGAGGGCTTTATCGTTTACCACTTCAGACCCGAATAAGATTAATCTCAGATCGTAAAACGGATGAAAATACATGTACTTACATAAAAAAAAAACAATGACGTTCTCTTATGATAAATTAATTTTTATTGTTATTTTAATTTTTTAATAATTATCCTTTATTTAAATGTAGTTTTAATGCTTCTGTTTTGCGTTACCGATGATGCTAATTAGCTTTCGCCAGTGGAAAGCAATGATAATTTCCTTTTTTTTCTTTAATTTTTTTCTCCAATGAGTGCATTCAATTCTGTTGATTAAATTGATCATATTTTGTTTGGGTGTTTTCAAAGGTGAGATTTTTTTATCTGCTTTTGCTTTTTAAAAAGATTAAACATTTTTTATTTTATCCATAGACAGTTAAACATATAAATAGTTTTGAACTAACAAATGGTTGGAAGAAATGGAAGCAGATTTTTTCTCCAGATGCTTAGACAGGATTTGAGTCTTGAAGTCTTTATTGTTAGAAAGACTTTATCATTTACCACTTCAAACCAGAACAAAATTAATCTCAGATTGTAAAACAGATAAAAATACCTGTGTTTATAAAAAAAATCCATAGTTTTTGATAAAATTATCTAAATAATCCACTTATTTGAAATAATCATTTATATATCATTACGTTGGAGGATTCATGCTTATCTGTTTAATGTTTTGTTATACTCTATTATAGAGTAGTACTTTAGAACACGTAAGCAGAAAATAAAATATAAGTTTTTATATCATTTTATTTACTTTTTTAATTTACAATTGGGCACGATGATATAAGTGTGTTTTATTCGATATAATTGTTTGTTGTTAGCCAAATTATATTCACAAGTTTTTTAGCAGTTTTTTTTTTCCTGTTCCTCAATGCTTTCTGGAAGGATTGAAGAGGCCATTTAAATGCTTTAATTTAATGTTCCAAAAGAGCTATATATTTAAAGAATAATTTATATTAAGATGATTTTAAAAAATTAGAATTTTAGGCACATATAAAATAATGACAACTTATTTTTATTAAAGACGTATAATAGCTATCTTACACTCATTCATATTAAATCAATTATGATAAATTAATTTACTTAAAAGTCAATTCTTATTAAATTAATTTACTCACCAATTTAACTTAGATTAATATAAAAAATTAAAAACTCGCATAATTAACAAAGAGCTATTAACGTCTAACAAAAATATTAATTTAAAATATAAAAAATTAATTTGATGAATTAGAAATTTTGTGTTTGATATTTCAAAAACAAAAAAAAAATGATTTTGCTATTAACATCTTTTTTTTTTGTGACTGACAATGATGATCAAATCAAAAAAATAATGATGCTTTCAAAAGCATTATGTGAAACACAATTTTTTTATTTTACAAATTATTTTTTGTTACTTTTTAAATTAATCTTTTTGTTAGATATTAATAACTATTTGTTAATTATGCTTTTTTTATAATTTTTTTCATTAATTTGAGTTAAATAGGTAAGTAAATATATTTACTGAGAGTTAACTCTTAGTATATTAAGTTAATTAGAGTTGATTTGATAAGGATGAATGTAAAATAATTATTACATGTTTTTAAAAACATATGAGGTGTCATTATTTCATTAGTGCCAAAAACTCACATTTTTTAAGATCATTCTAATATGACTTATTTTCATATATTTAAAGGATAATTATTCAATAAATTGCAGGTAAAGTTTTTTACGTCATAAGTAAGGTTATGATTATGACATACATCTTATTTTATTTATTTTATTTTTTAAATATTTTTATAAGACATGTGTCATGATTCTAACACTGCATATGAAGTAAAAAAACTCCACCAACGATGTATAGAATAATTATCTATATTTAAAAACCAAGATGATTAGTTCTAATTACAAAAAAAAAAACCTCTCTTCACAATATAAGTTTTATAAAAATGGAGAGTAAACGAGGATTTTAAGCTAATTATGCTGCAAAGTTAAACCTATACTAATTACTCACATCAGTTTTGTTACTACTTATATAAGTTTTATTAGTGAATTTTACATGCAGATTGTAGAATGGTTGTACTTCTAATACAAAAGCAATAAGAAATTCTTACCTTTTATAATAAAGATGAGATTAGATTGAGTTGATTAAGTAAATGCTAAAAAATCACAAAAGATTATTAATTTCTTACCTTTTAAAATAAAGATGAGATTAGACAGAGTTAATTAAGTAAATTCTAAAAAATTACAAAAAAATTATTAAAGAAAATCCAAACAACATTAACATTTTGAAAGTAAAAATTGAAACTATATTTATTATCTAATTTTAAAAATTTTAATAAATTATTTAAAATTTAATCACTTAAGAACTATTCATTATCTAATTGTAATAATTTATATGAAATCTAATCACTTCAAATATTATAGTATCTACATTAAAAAAAAAAAACCCTCTTGAGAATATCGAGTTTTATGAAAATAAATTTTTTTAAGGCTCCATTTGGTTTATGTAAAATGTATTCCGAAAAATGATTTCTTTGAAAATGATGTTTGAAAAATTGATTTAAAAAAAAAAACTGATATTTTATGTTGTTTGGTTGAAATGTTAAAAAATATTTTTCGTTGTTTAGTTGTTTTCTGAAAAATCTATATTTCTGTTAAAAAAGTATTATTTACATATTTTTGTTAAAAAAGTATTATTTACTACTACTACTAAAAATAAAGATGAAAAGAACAATTTTTAAAATAAAATCTTTATAATATATTAATAGATTTGGTAAAGTTTACAGATTTGATTGTATAATTATTTGTAGCATCTTATGAATCTCTTCAACTCAATACATTGCCCTTGTAGAGCCATCTCATATTTTGCCAATACATGTGCAATGTAATTTCCTTCTTTCATTATGGTCATGTTTGGTACATAGGATGATGAATAGGATAGGATGATAATCATCCTATCTTATGTTTGGTGCACACATTAAGGGGAGGATTGGATTGCAAGGAGGATTAGTCATCCTCCTAGTATAGGATGATTCAATCCTCTCCAAAAGGTAAGGATTATTTTTAATCCTTTGGGATTAGAAATAAATATTAATATTTTATTTATTTCATTCTTAAAATTTGTACATTTAATAAAATAATAATGATATTTGTTTAATTAATTAATCCAAATTTTTATTTGTTTTATTAATTAATTAATCCAAAATTTTCTTTCTTTTTTCTTTTCTATTCAAGAAAAATTATAATTTTGATAAAATAATATTTTATTGAACGAATTTTTTTAATTATTTTCTGGAAATAATTAAAATTTTAAAAACATTTTTTAGAAAATAAATTCTCAAACATAAAAATTATTATAAAATATATTTTTAACTAGTTTTCTCTTATGTTTAAATTTTTTCATTCTTAATTTTTTTTCTTTTTTACTTTCAAAAAAAAAATAAAGAAAAATAACTACTAACTATAAAATTATTAGAAATTATATTTTTTAATTTATAAAATTTAAATTATTAAATTTAACTTGTATTTTTCCTTTTTCTTTTGTTTTCTATTTTTCCTTCTAATTGAAAAAAAGAAAAGAAGATAAAGAAACCATAAAAGTAAAGAAAAATATTTAAGAATGGCCTTTTGGAAAAATTAATATAATTAAAAAATAAACTTATTTCCTAGAAAAACTCAATTTTCTAAAAATGAATATATTAATTTAAAAAAATATTTCAAATTTAAATCATGTAAAAGAAATAAAAACAAAAAGGAAAGGAAAGAAAAGAAAAAAGTGAAAAAGTGCAGAGAATTTTTTAATAAAAATTTATTTTTTAACAAATTAATTTTTTTGAAAGTGTAATATAAATTTTTAGGAGTAATTTTTTATTAAAGAATCATCTAATAAATTTGAATATTAATTTAATATTGTAAATAATATCTACATTTAAATTTTTTATTTATATTTATAACAAAAAATTTATAAATTTAAATTATGTTACTTTAAAAAAGAGTACTAAAACAATCATTATATATATATTTTTTAATTTTACACATAGAAAATATGGTAAAAAATTTAAAAAGTCATCATATCCTATTCTTAATCCTTGTACACCAAACATAAGATAGGATGATATAATCTAATCTTATCCTATCCATAATCTTATATTATCTTATCCTATCCTCATTCTATGCACCAAACATAACCTATATGCCTAAGACTATATTGGCTATAAGGCTTACGTCCTGAAATTCCCAATACTTGATATATCCGCTCACCTTGAAATATTCGAACTAATAAAACCTAGAAGAAAGAAAATAAAAATAATCCAACATCAGAAACAACATGATTATCATAAATGAAGAGTAAAAGTTTATATACAAAGATTGAGTTATAAATTGTAACATATTTTGTTATGAATTAATAAATTAGAAACCTTTTCTTCCTCAAACAATTATAAAATCAATTTATTTATAAAATGAGATACACTTGAAAAAGCTATGGATTTATCATCGCTGGCATAAATCAAGGCCTTGAAAACTTTCATGTTGTCAATGTGGAGCATGTTTGGGTCAAAGAGATTCAGAAGCATCTGGTAAGTTTCAACTTCTCTCTTTCCTTTGCAATTAACAATGATGAAATCATTCGCAAGTAAATCAACAATATTTTTGGTCTTAGACAATATTTGATGGGGCTAGTCGCTAACCTATAAATTGGTAGCAAAAATTCAGCCGTTGCTTTAGATGTTTATATATGTTTTTGAGTTTGTGGGCCAAGGTGGACAGCTCCCATGAATTTGTGGTTGATATTCCATACCTGGAAGCAATACAAAGTATTAACCCAATTATGTTTAACCTTCCAAGCTCACAGTCTTGTACAAATTAGTATATAAGACGAACAAATTGTTGACCTGGACAGCTGCTGCTGCTCCAGCAGCTTCTATTACATTGGACTGTCCAGCAGTCGCAACAGTAGTTGCTATTGTCCTGGCTCCAACACAACCAAACCTATTAATTTATTTTTAAAATATATTTTTGTATACAAAATAATTTTCATGATATTTTAAAATCATCTCCAAATAATTAGTGAAAATTTTAACTCTTGTGATGGAATTCTAATCCAATGAATTCAAACAACCAATCTCCTCAATTATCTCTGCATAAAACCTCTACAAATGAATGCATTGAATTCTTCTTTATTGTCATATTTACACGGCTGTCTAAAAAGAGAACAAATATTTACAAATTATATAAATCATAAACTTTCTAACAGAGAATCAAATTTTAAAAGAAGCTTTAGAGCTGCTGAACAGTCCAGCAACTCCTGGAGCCAGAGATCTGTCCAACTTTGATTCAAGAAATTTACACCAGAAATAAATCCTGCATAAAATTCTTCTATCTTTATTTCCATTTTATTTTTACAATGATCTTTTAGTAATCTTTCAACAGTGAACAGGGTGCTTTCAAAAGCACATCCCAATACACATCCAAATACACAAATCAGCAGCTAATATAATTTGGTAGATTTTCAACAAGTAGCCAACTAAAAGCTCACAAAATGAAATGGGTCATCTCATCTCATTACCTGGTGTGTGAAATCAACTTCTTTCAACAATTTAAAGAGATTTGAAGTGGTTAAAAATTGAAGGATGGAGATGCTCCGAGGAGACAAATGAAGCTATTTATGTTCAAATTTGGAAGGGTTGGGTTGAAAGATGCCAGCAAATTCTAATAAATTACAAAAAATTATTAAAAAAAGAAATCCAAACCTGAAAGTAAAAATTGAATCTCTCTCTATTATTTAATTTTAAAAATTTTAGTAAATCATCTAAAATTTAATGTGAATCCCTGAACATTCCCTAAGCCTAATTGTATCAATTTTTGTAAAATTGAAAATTTAATTAGAGTTTAGTTCATAAAAGTGTTATTGAGTGAGTAGGAATTTTGACCTTTCGGTGTTGTTTCAATTATAACCGGAGATTTAAGAGTCCAATTAATGAATCATAAAATTTTTTGAAAGTTAAAACAAATACCTTTTCAAGTATATGAGGCTTAAATTATAATTCATTGTAAGTCAATACCAACAAAATTTCAAATTCAGCTATGTGCAGCCACGTATAGGTAACGTGATTAGCCAACCTACTTGCAATGAATTGCTCATAACTCAGAGTAGAAAACTCCAATTAGGGTGATTTAATATCTATTTGACAGCTTACATGAATACCTCTTAAACCATATATTATGCACTTTCTAATTCATTGTATATTAATTTCTATGAATTTTCAAAATAAACCTACGTGCATGACATCCTGCCAGTGAGTAGTCACCATTCTAAAGTCAAAGCAAGCAGGCCTACTACTTAAACTTGAATAAAAACATGTTCGGATTCAATTTAATGATTCTAGAACGAAGTCAAGTGGTTTGAGTAGTCAAGCAAACAAGGTTCAAAAATTTTAATTTTCATCTCCGATAGTTCATGAGCTTGTTCCAATGATTATCTTACACATATCTCACCAATCAACTCTTATTAGTTTAATTTACTGAATAGTCAACTCTTATTAAATTAATTTACTTACCTATTTAACTAATATTAATGAAAAAATTTTAAAAAAATTAAAACTCTCATAATTAACAAAAAGCTATTAACATTTAAAAACATAATAATTTGAAAAGTAACAAATAAATTAATTTGTAGAATATGAAAATGAATCATGTTTTATAAAATGTTTATGGAGGTAGTTTTAAGTGTAATAGGTTGATCCTCCAAAACATAAGCCCTCTCCAAAACCTAACAAATTAATCTTTTGTTACTTTAACATTAGTATTTCTGTTAGATGTTAATAGCGCTTTCTTAATTATGTGAGTCTTTAATTTATTTTCCCATTTAATGAGAGTTGATTATTGAGTAAATCAATTTAATCAAAGTTTATTCTTGAGTAAATTAATTTAATCAAAGTTGATTCACTACAGTAAAATATACTTTTAGCGGCGTTTTTTTTTTCATTATTTAGAGGCGTTTATAAATGCCGCTAAAAGGTCACGGCATTAACATAAAACGCCGTAAAAAAACGCTGGCTTTTCTAGCGTCGGGAAAAATAGCGGTGTTTTTTATGAAAAATGCCGCTAAATTTGCGGCGATTTTAAATGCCGTAATTTAGCAGCATTTTTTTTAAACCGCCGTTAAGTTAGTACTTAATTTTTTTTTTTGATATCTGAGATTTTATATTTTTTTAAGTTATAAATTTAATTTATATCTTTTCAATTTGAATATATTTAATGATTTTTAATTATATTTTTAGAAATTATTTTTATTTTTTTATGCTAAGCCAGATTTATATATATTAATAAGATCCAATACAATTAAAGTTACAAGTCATTCTTAATAACAAAAACACAAAAAGAAAAACTTGTTCATATATAAAATAAGTGTAATGTAAAAATATATTTACATATAAAATACGTCTCTCAACATCTAAATAACGAAAACATATGTAAGAAAAAAGAAAGAACAAAGATTAAGGTTACAGTATATTAAGCTTTTACATCCAAAAGTTGCTCTTTCTTTCTTTAACGATTCCCATATAACAAATACCACGACATCCGCTCTGCATCCATAAAACAGTAAAGAAAGCACATTTATTCGAATTAGTCTTATCCTGAGATATAGAAGAACATATAACACAACACAAACCAAATGAACATCATGTTTTCTAATTTATTTTTCCGAGCAAAATAGTTGGAATCTCCAACCTCATACAAACTTTCTTCACAAAAATCTCGAATGAACACATATTGCAAAAGATCAGATCATCATCCATATCATCATCCATATTGCATAAGCAACACAAAAATCTCAAATGAACACATATTGCAAAAGATCAGATCATCATCCATATCATCCAAGACTACTGAGGTGTTATTAACTTGTCTATACCCATCATGTTTTTGCAACTTAAAAGAGTTTTTCATTAAATGGCCACATAGCAGAACAAGGTAAATACTTTTCAAACTTAAATTATAAACAAAAAAAAAAAACTTAACAAAACAAGGAATATTAAGGAATCAAAACATGGACGGATTGGCTTTATCTAATAACACCGTAGTGAAACTGAAATTGTTTGTTTCTTCTGTCCTTGAATAACTTACCACTATTTGACTGAAAGCAAATCTAGCTTTCCAAACACAAAGGCACTTGATTAGGACTGCTGAGAAAGATCTTAACAATAAAGTGTGGAAATGTACTTGGTAAACTACTAAGCAAATGATAATCAAAACAAAAGCCCTTAGTTACCATGTCACTGCACTTCTAAATATCATTCCAAATGAAGTCACAATCAAATAAGCGTGATATCACCTTTAGCTGATTAGCTTCCTGCTCTAAAAGGAATAGTAGAATTGGCATGAACAAGCAAAAAATAACAAATACTAAAATATCGTGTAAAAGATGTTTCTGTGGGAGATAGCAGACACAGGCATCCTATAATCACTCTGGAAACTCTAATATATATCCGGAAGCCGCTAAAGTTAGAAAATTGGCAATAATGCGGGATGATTACAGACCCATCCAAATTATCACCATTACAGACTGCGGAAACAAATAAGAGGCATTGCATTCTATCGAAAGAATTACAAACACTATTTCACCAAAAGTAAAGGTTTTGCTCTTTAAATTACACAACAGGCCAAGACACACTAGCAAGGACATCTCGGTTCTGCTAATCAACTTGAAAACGATACCTTGAGGTTCTAGAACCAAATAGAAAATGAAATTAAAAAAAAGGATAAATCTGAAATAATAGCAATAAATGGAAATATCTTGAGGTACTTGAGCTGCTCCCATAAACGAGCCCTAAAGAGAAGGCAAATGCGCGACCCACCTATTACAATTTTTTAAAAAATAAAAAAACTGATTAAATGATTTTCCCGTGAGAAGGAAATTGAGAGAAAGTAAATTACGAGTGCGAGAGTGCCGATGCCTGAGAGAGAGAGCTTCACAGATCGGGAAAAATGGAGAAACGCGAGAGAATTGGGGGATTTTGTAAGAGAGAGCTTCACAGATCGGGAAAAATGGAGAAACGTGAGAGAATTAGGGGATTTTGTGAGAGAGAGCTTCACTGTTTCACAGAATGGAAAAAAAATGCATAAATGCTTTTTTTTATGCAGTTGAGAATCGGGGCAATGAGGATTTTGAAGAGCATAACATTTCATTTCTAAGAAAAATCGGTTTGTGAAGTCCGGGAAAATGGGTGAGGATGGTGGGTAAAGAGGACATAATGGCATTTTGTAAGAAAAATCGTCACTATGTGATATAAATTAAAAAAATAAAAACAAATATTTATTAAATATTTTTATTTTAAATTATAGTGGTGTTTCTTACAAAGAAACGCCGGTATCTACTCAACTTAGCGACATTTAGTTATATAAACGCCACTATTCACAAAACTTTGCGGCGTTTTTAACTAAAAACGCCGTGAGTTAATAAAAACACGGCATCTAGCAGCGTTTTATAAGAAGACACCGCTAAATAAATGTCGCTAAAGACACATTTTGTTGTAGTGATTTGGATAAAATGTGTAAAAACGTAATGATTTTGCTGCTTGTATTATATCTATAACTTGAGTATTTACAAGGTTGAGTTGACTTATAAGTTATATATATAGTATATTGGTAAAGGGAAAGAGTTTTTATAGAGCATGGTAAAAACTAGCTGTCAATAAGCTATAACTAACAGTAAGTTTCCTAAAACAAGGGCAGCACAATTGGAAAAGAAAGTTAAGTAAAGGAAGTGTATATTCTGGTCTAAATGGCTTGCAATCAGGAAGATGTGAGAGCTGATATGCAATCATGATTTGAGGTAGAGGATGCATGATTTGAGGCAGGGGATAACGATAATATTTCAACAGCCTCCCTCAAGCTGATGGGAAGGAAAACTCATCAGCTTGCTTTTGAAAGATATTTCCATTATGCCTCCTTTAAGCTGTGGAGTTGTTGGTGCAGACACCCTAATATCAGGAAGTAGATTTGGAACTGATCATAATCAAGACCTTTTGTAAATATATCTACAAGTTGCTGATGAAAAGGCACAAACTTGAGAGAAAGTAACTTTGCTTGAACCTTTTCTTGTATAAAATGACAATCCAACTCGATGTGCTTCATCTTCTCTTGTAATACCGGGTTGGTTGCAATATGGATAGCTGATTTGTTATCACAAAATAAGTAAATTGGTTTAGGAACCTTAATGGACAAGTCTTGTAACAAATTAACTAGCTAAACTCTTTCCTTGGTTGTTTGAGACATAGCCCTATATTCTACTTCAATTAAGGAAAGTGCCACTATCTTCTATTTCTTTGATCTCCATGTAAAGGGAGAATCTCCTAAAAATGTGATGAATCCAGTCATTGATCTTCTTGTGTTAGGGCAGGTAGCCTAATCGAAGTCACTAAATGCCTCGAGTTTGAGAGAACTATTTTTGGAAAGAAAATTCCTTGATCAAGTAATTTTCTCAAGTAGCGAACAAGCCAATACGCCATGTGCATGTGCGGTTGATGAAGATCTCCTATGAACCAGCTAAAAAGGTTGACACCATATGTTATATCTGGTTTGATGAGTGTTAAGTATAGTAGTTGTCCAACCAATCTTTGGTATCGCCATGGTTAATCGATGGAAGCACCTTATGTGGCAAAAAGCCCATGTTGTTGAAGGATTGGTGTCTTTATCGTTTTGGTGTTGTTGACTTCTGCTTCAAAAATAATATCTTTGGTGTATTATGCTGATTCAAAAATATTTCATCTTTAGTTCTCGACTTTAAGGCTGAGAAAGTAACTTAAGGGTCCTAAGTCTTTGATTTGGAAGCAATTTTGGAGATAGTTCTTGAAGTAGATGCATTTTTCTATGTCATTTCCTGCAAGAATTAAATCATCCACATATATTAGTATAATCAAATGACTTGTTCCATTGTATAATGTAAATAATGAATTATCAAATTTGCTTTGCTTGAACCCATATGTAATTAGTGCTTCTATCAATTTTCCAAACCACTATCTTGAAGCTTGCTTTAGGTCGTAAAGGGATTTGTGGAGCTTGCAAACTAGCCCCTTTTCTTCTTTCCCATAGTCTTGGGGAAGTTTTATGAAAAATTCTTCTTCAAGGTCTCCGTTTAGGAATGTATTATTTACATCTAATTGATGTAGTTCCCAATCTTTGGTAGTTGTAACTGCAAGAAGGCATTTCATAGTGGTAAACTTTGCCACTGGAGCAAAAGTTTCTTTTACTTAATTGTTGTAACGATTTGTAATATACAATAATTATCCATTTTCACACACATAGTAAGATACTTGGGCTGTCTGCGATGCCTTTATTACACTCATTTTAAATAGTAAATCACTTTTTAAATAAAATCATATCTATAACTAATATAAATAATTACAACAAAATATTGTTTACAGTATCTTTCACATGTTTTACATCCCTGTACATGAATTATACAATCATAGTACTACACATAATAAGTTTGAACACACAAAAGAAATAAAATATACCTCCAAGATTCGATCAAAGCTACCTTAGGGTGCTATAGTGCAGCCAAAATCTGTGGAACGGTACATAAGTCGATCAATGTAGATAATTTGAGGAATGTAAAAATTAGGGGTGAGCTAATTTGCTTAGTAAGAGAATCATATGCAAGACTATTACTATGAAATCTATATGCTTAAAACATTTAATTCCTAACAATGCATTAAGGTATAAATCAAGATGGATACTATAGTCGATTAGGAAATCGAATGGAGTATGGGAGGTATTTTAGAATACCTGTCGTGTCCCAATCCTAAGTAGCAACTATAAGGAGTAATCAATTGCATATGATATGTATAAACATTTAATCACTTGAAAACAATTCATGGTATTATTCAATACATACATATACATATATATATATATATAAATATAAACACTTTACTTAAAACAGTTCAGTATAGAAATCCAGTAAACAATATAATAATGCTTTAAAATTCCATGGTACAATCAACATTTAAAACAGTTACTTCGGTATTGATAATTCTATAATTTATAGAATTATCATGAATTTAATGATATAATTTATTTCTAAATTATTATTATTAGATTAAAATCTCTCATTTATCTATTAAATTTCTCTCAATGATGTAGGAACTCCAATTCATAAAGAAGTCAAAGATGTGAAGGACTTTAGTTTCACATTCCATTTAAACACAAGACTTTGTTGATAAAACTTCATGCATGGATATCTCTACTTGCTGCCAAGAAAGATAAATTGTTGTAATTATCTTTTATGAAGATAAATTATCAAGATGACTTTTTGCTAAAGATAGAGATAAACAAAAGAGCTGATAAAAAATAAATTTTCTTTAAAGATAAAGATCAAGCCTTATCAGCCAAGATTTTGAGCTAATCATCATCACCATTGCCTCTATAAACAGCCAGCTTTAGCACCATGAAAGATCATGCAATCCCACTAGGAGATATAAAGTAGTTTAGTTTTATTCTTTTTGTTTTAGTTTTCAAGTTTTCATCTAAATTTCTTTCGATTTTTATTTTGTAATATTTTAGAAGTTTTGATTTAAATAAAGATTTTTTTTTATTTTCACTTTCTTGCTACTTCTATTTCAGAAATATTAGTGTTTTGATTAAAAAAATTTTTCGATCGTTTGAATAAAATTAGGGTGTGAAATTTTAGTACTTAGTAAACAACTCACAATTTCAATCCTCGTGGGAACGATCTTGTACTTATCACTTTATTACTTGCTACGGTCCGTAAACTTGCGGTACGCTCATCGAAAATTCGGTAACAAGTTTTTGGCACCGTTACCGGGGATTGAAGGATTTGTTTTGCTAATATTAATACCACGCGTACCTAGTTTTAATTCAAATATATATTTTTTTTCTCTTTCCTTGATACTAATATCTTCTCTTGTTTTTTCCTGCAAGGTACATCGGCCTAGTGCATGAATCGTGCATGAGTCGTGCAAGGAGTGGTGAATTGGCTCCCTTTGACCTTGAAATTGAAAGAACTTTATGAAGAATCAAGAAGGAGAACCAAGAAGACCTTGTTGAAACAAATACCATGGAAGGAGCAGATACCAAGGCTCTTCGAGATTATGCAATGCCTACGGTGAATGGATTCAAGATGAGCATAAGAAATCCAGCTATTCAAGCATATAATTTTGAGATCAAATCGGCCATCATCCAAATGATCTAAACTTCTGTACAGTTTGGGGGTTCAATCAATGATGATCCTAATGTCATCTGAAACATTTTTTACAAATTTGCTCTTCTTTTAAGAATAATGGTATTTCTGATGATGCAATAAGTTGAGATTATTTCCCTTTTCTCTCAGGGATAAGGTGATGGACTGGTTGAACTCATTGGCACCTGGATCAATCACAACATGGGAGGACTTAGTCTAGAAGTTCTTGGCAAAATTCTTCCCACTAGCTAAAACGGCTAAGATGAGGAACGACATCACCACTTTCATGCAACACGATTCAGAGTCAATTTATGAAGCATGGGAGAGGTACAAAGAGCTCTTGAGAAGATGTCCTCATCATGGGATTCCAAATTGGCTGCAAGTGCAGATGTTCTACAACGGGTTGAGAGGCCAGATTGGAACTACTATAGACACAGCAGCAGGTGGAGCACTAATGAGCAAGTCTATAGATGATGCCTACAACCTGATAGAAGACATGGTTGCAAATAGTTATCAATGGTTAGCTGAGAGGCTTACACCAAAGAGAATAGCAGGTATGTATGAGTTAGATGCACTCACTTCCCTTACTTCTCAAATCTCAGCCTTGACCAAAAAGGTTGATTCTTTTGGAATCAACCAACCACCTAACCCAATCCATTCCATTCAAAACCCTTTCATAACTTGTGATAATTGTAGGGGCAATCACTCTGGCGACAGGTGTCCTATTCGAGCTAAATAAGTCCAATATTTTTCCCATCCAAATAGGAATCATAACCCATTCTCAAACACCTATAACCCTGACTGGAGAAATCACCCAAATTTGTCTTGGAATAATAATCAAGGGCAACCATCTAACCCAAGACCTACATATCCTTTTGGCTTCCATACTCAACCACCACCACCACTTCCGCATAATTCTCTACCACAAGCCCTACCACAAGAAACGAAGCCTTCTTTAGAAGAGATGTTCACCACCATCTTATAAAACCAAGCAACTTCTATAAAGAACCTAGAAATTTAGGTAGGTCAGATTGCCAATGCCATTAGTAACCATCCTCAAGGTACCTTGCTTAGCAATACTGAAACTAATCCAAGAAGGGAAGGTAAAGAGCATTGTAAATCAATCACCCTGAGGAAGGGTAAAGAAGTGGGTTACATACCTAAGGAATTAAAGGAAGATGTTAGAGTTGAAGTCCAGGTAGAAGAAGAAGAAGATAAGCAACAAAAGAACATTGAGCAGACTTCATCTCAATCTAGTAAGACTATTGAATCACCTCCTCAACCTATCCCTTTTCCTTAAAGATTCAAGTAAAAGAAGACAGATAGGCAATTTGCTAAGTTCCTACAAGTATTCAAAAAGCTCCACATCAACATCCCTTTCTCTAATGCATTGGAGTAAATGCCAATTTTTGCAAGTTCATGAAGGACATTATCTCCAAGAAAAGGCAAATTGAGGATTTTGAAACTGTTGCTTTTACTGAGGAGTGCAACACCATTTTGCAAAGGAACTTACCACCTAAGCTTGAAGATCCAAGGAGTTTTACTATTCCTTGCACTTTTGGTAACTTATTTTTTGATAAAGCTTTATGTGATTTAGGTGCAAGTATTGATTTAATGCCTTTTTCTATTTTCAGGAAACTTGGAGTAGGAGAGACTAAACCGACCAAGATAACACTCCAGTTAGTAGACCGGTCTCTCAAGTATCCAAGAGGCATTATTGAGGATGTGATAGTGAAAGTTGACAAATTCGTATTTCCAGCTGATTTTGTAGTGTTGGATATGAAGGAAGATCATAAAGTCCTAATTATCCTTGGGAGACCCTTTCTGGCAACTGGTAAGGCTCTTATTGATGTGCAAAAAGGAGAGCTTACCATGTGGGTCAATGATCAAGAGGTAACATTTAATCTTTTTTCTACAATTAAATTCCCATGTGAGACTGATGATTGTTTTAAAGTGAATGAAAAGGAGAGTATAGTTCAGGGAATATTTGTCAATCAACAACCAATGGACACCATAGAAGCAATTCTTGATGAAGAGACGTCTAATTGTGCTGAGGTAAAAGCTGTGGTGATTCCCAATAGACAATTTGAAAGGTTAGGTGCTTCTGGATTGTCACCTCTCAAGTCATCAATTGAAGCACCTCCAACTTTAGAACTCAAACCTTTACCTCCTTATTTAAGGTATGCTTATCTAGGTGAGTCTTCTACTTTACCAGTTATCATTTCTTCTGCTCTAACTAATGAACAAGAAGAAAAGTTGTTGAGTGTCTTGAAGGAGCATAAGAAAGCATCGGGATGGACCATAGCTGATATCAAGGGAATAAGCCATCCATTTGCATGCACAAGATTCTGTTGGAGGAAAATCACAAGGCCACTATTGAGCACCGACGAAGGTTAAACCCAACCATGAAAGAGGTAGTGAAGAAAGAGATTATCAAGTGGTTGGATGCGGGTATCATATACCCAATTTCAGATAGTTAATGGGTTAGTCCTATCCAGTGTGTGCCGAAAAAGGCAGGAATGACTGTGGTATCTAACAAAAATAATGAGCTTATTCCTACTCGAACAGTCACTAGTTGGAGAGTGTGCATGGACTACTATAAGCTCAACAAGGCCACTAGAAAGGATCACTTTCCTTTTCCATTCATCGATCAGATGCTTGATAGATAGCCGGGCATGAATTCTATTGCCTATTGGATGGGTATTTCAGGTACAACCAGATTGCCATCGCTCTAGAAGATCAAGGAAGACCACATTCACTTGTCCATATGGAACGTTTGCTTTTAAGAGGATGCCATTTGGATTGTGCAATGCTCTTGCCACATTCTAGAGATGCATGATGGCTATCTTTTCAAACATGGTGGAAGAATTTCTCGAGGTATTTATGGATGACTTCTCTATTTTTCGTGATAATTTTGATTTATGTTTGAAAAATCTAACTCTTGTCCTCAAGCATTGTGAAGAAACCAACTTAGTCTTAAATTTGGAAAAATGTCATTTTATGGTCCAAGAAGGTATTGTGCTAGGCCATAAGGTTTCTTCTAGAGGAATTGAAGTTGATAGAGCCAAGATAGAGGTACTTGAGAAGTTGTCACCACCAACTTCAGTAAAAGGAGTAAGAAGTTTTCTTGGACATGCAGGCTTCTACAGGAGGTTTATTAAAGATTTCTCAAAGATTTCCAAACCATTGTGTAATCTTTTAGAGAAAAACACAACTTTCAGGTTTGATCATTCCTGTTTAGAAGCATTTCAAACTTTAAAAGATAAATTAATTTATGCTCCTGTAATTGTAGCACCTGATTGGAATTTACCTTTTGAACTAATGTGTGATGCGAGTGATTATACAGTTGGTGCAGTTTTAGGACAACGACTAGGTAAGATTTTTCATGTAATTTACTATACGAGCAAAACCTTGACAGATGCACAACTCAACTATGCAACTACTGAAAAGGAGTTGTTAGCAGTTGTCTTCGAGTTCAATAAGTTTTGTCCTTATCTCATTGGCACTAAGGTGATAGTCTACATCGATCACTCTGCCATCAAGTACTTAATTGCCAAGAAGGATACCAAGCTAATATTGATTAGGTGGATTCTCCTTTTACAAGAGTTTGACCTAGAGATTAGAGACAAAAAGGGGATAGAAAATCAAGTGGCAGATCATCTTTCCAGACTAGATAATGGTGGTATTGAAGATGCAACTATCATCAAAGAGTCTTTCCCTGATGAGCAACTATTCAAGGTTAGGCATAATAACTTACCATGGTATGCAGATTTTGTCAACTTTATAGTAGGTAAAATGCTTCCTCTTGATTTATCATTTCAACAAAAGAAAAAATTTTTGCATGATGTTAAATATTTTGTATGGGATGAACCCTATTTGTTTAAGCAATATAGGGATCAGGTTTTAAGAAGGTGTGTACCCATGGAAGGGACGGAGGACATCCTCCATCATTGTCATTCTTCAGATTATGGAGGACGCTTTGGAGGAGAAAGAACATCTGCTAAGGTGCTTCAATCAGGATATTGGCCTACGCTTTTCAAAGATGCCTATCTATATGCCTTGAGATATGATCAATGCCAAAGGGTTAGCAATATTTCCAAGAGATATGAGATGCCCTTAAACACCATTTTGGAGGTGGAAATTTTTGATGTTTGGGGAATAAACTCCATGGGACCATTCATCTCCTCCTACAACAACCTTTACATCCTTGTAGCAGTGGACTATGTATCCAAATAGGTGGAAGCAAAGGCCTTACCTACAAATGATGCCAAGATAGTAATGAAATTTTTGAAAAAGAACATCTTCACTTGTTTTGGCACCCCTAAGGCGATCATTAGTGATGAAGGGACTCACTTTTGCAACAAGTCCTTTGAAACTCTACTTGCTAAGTATGGTGTCAAACACAAGGTGGCTATAGCCTATCACCCTCAGACAAGTGGCCAAGCAGAAGTCTCCAACAGGGAGATAAAAAGAATCTTAGAGAAGACAGTGAACCCTTTAAGAAAGGATTGGGCCATGAATTAGATGATGCACTGTGGGCCTACCGAACTACATTTAAAACACCTATTGGAATGTCTACATACCAATTAGTGTTTGGGAAGGCTTGTCACTTACCTGTGGAATTGGAGCACAAGGCATTTTGGGCAATCAAGAAATTAAATTTTGATACGATGGCCGTTGGTGAAAAGCGTTTATTGCAGCTCAGCGAGTTAGATGAAATCAGAATACAAGCATATGAGAGTGCTAGACTCTATAAGGAGAGAACGAAGAAGTGACATGACAAGAAGATAGTGGAAAGACAATTTGAGCCGGGGCAATAGGTTTTACTCTATAATTCTCCTTTGAAGCTGTTTCCAGATAAGTTGAAATCAAGGTGGTCTGGACCATTCATTGTTACTCTAGTTTTTCCATATGGAGCTGTGGAAATAAAAGGAGAGTTTCTAAGGAACCATTTAAGGTTAATGGTCAAAGATTGAAGCATTATTAGGGAGGAGTAATCGATCGTCAAAAATCGGTCACTCATCTTAATGATCCAACTTGAAATCAACAATGGTAGTCAAGCCGAAGACTATAACTCAAGCGCTTATGGGGACGCAACCCCAAATTTCAATTCTTTCCTTTTAAGATTTATTTATTTATTTTTATTATTTATTCATTTGTTTTCATTTATCTATTTATAGGTGATGATCTCTGCTAGATGTGCGATGGATATGTGATGGACGTGCGATGCATGAGCTGTGGCATAAGCAGGAGATGATGTGGCTGTGCATAAGCCTTCTTCATGGTGTAAGCATGTGGCAATTTAAACTCAAGTCAGGAGAGTACTTTTTTCTCATTCTTTTTTTTCATTTTTATACATTTAGGACAATGTATGTTTCAAGTTGGAGGGAAGAGCAAAATTTTATTTTCAAAGATTGAGCGAATTTTTTTTTGTTTTGAAATCTTTGCAAAATTTCTTTGCTTTAAAATGGTTTTTACCTTGAAGTGATTATATGCTTGCTTGATAATTCTTTGATATTAACCATGGATTGAAAATGTTATAGCAAAATGAAATTAATGAGTATATGCAAAGTATGTGAATGAATTCTTTAGTGAATTATCTTTTTGATTGAGATTTTTCCAAAAATTGAATGCACTATGTTTTTATCATTGATGTCATGCATATTTAGAGAAGATTTATGTGAATAAGAATAAACATTAGTCTTTAAAGTTTGTTATTTCTCTAGAATTTGTTTTATCATCTCTCAAGGCAAAATACTAGAATACACTTAGCTAAAGAGATGATTTAGGCCATCTTTGGACCGTTTGAGCTTTTCAAGACTACCATGATATATTTTATCCTTAGTCACCCAAGTTGAGCTTAAACAGACCTTCTTTCTTGTTTTACCTACATTAATAATTAGCCTAGCCTATAAAAAAAAGTCTTATACCCCATTATTTGCATGAGGACTATGTTAAGATGTATTAAGAGCTATGCATGTATGGAAGAGAAGGAGAAATTCAAAAAAAAAGTTGTAAAAAAAGAAAAAAAAGAGAAAAAAAAAGAGAAAAAGGGAAAGAAAGAAGCAATCAAGTTAGGAGAATTATTTGAAAGCTCTTAAAAAGTCCAACAAAAAGAATGCATGATTAGGGGTTGAGCCTAAAAAATCTTATTTCTCCTACCTTTACCCTAGCCATACATTACAAGCTTATAAAGTCCTTGTCGGTCAATAGGTTGATGGGGTTCTCAGCCAATTTGTCAACATTTTCATTAAATGTGGTTGAAAAAGAAGAAAAAGAAAGAAAGAAAAATAAAATAAACAAAGAATAATAAATAAATAAATAAATAAATAAATAAATAAAATGATAAAAACAAATAAATAATAAAGTAAAAAAAAATCAGCCCACTTTCCTTTGGGCCTTGAAGCCCATGTACTTTAATTTGGACTTTGAAGGTCCAATTAGACTTATTATGGCCCATTATATTGGGTTCGGATCATATCCATTTTTTATTGCTTCGGACAAAATTTGGTGTCTACAGCTGCCCCTCTTTGCTCATTGCTGAGAATCAGGAATATAGTAAAGATAATAGACAACAATTTTGTCCGGCTCATGACTTAATCTTCTCTTTTTTTTTTTTTTTGAAAAAGTGTTCCTCCCACAATAAAGTGCTCCTCCTATGATAGAGGCATTGAAACTTTAAAATTCTTCCTGAAAAGGTGCTCCTCCTATAATAGAGGCATTGGAATTTTAAATTCTTTCTTGAAATGTGCTCCTCTTGTAGCAGAGGCAATGAGACTTAAAAATTCTTTCCTGAAAAGTGCTCCTCTTGTAGCAGAGGCAATGAAACTTTAAATTCTTCCTGAAATGTGCTCCTCCTGCAGCAGAGGCAATGAAACTTTAAATTCTTTCCTGAAATGTGCTCCTCCTGTAGCAGAGGCAATGAAACTTTAAATTCCTTCCTGAAATGTGCTCCTCTTGCAGCAGAGGCAATGAAACTTTAAATTCCTTGAACAGCAGAGGCAATGAAACTTTAAATTCTTTCCTAAAAAAGTGCTCTTCCTACAATAGAGACATTGAAACTTTAAATTCCTTCCTAAAGTGTGCTACTCTTGCAGCAGAGGTAATGAAACTTTAAAATCTTCCCTGAAATGTGCTCCTCTTGCAGCAAAGGCAATGAAACTTAAAATTTTTTTTTTTAAAATGTGAAGAAACATTCTTTTTTTTTTAAAAGTTTCTGAATCTTGTGCTTGAATTCTCATATAATGAATGAAATGCAAATGCATGTTATTGACAAAATCATGCAATTCCTATTGTGGTAATCAAATTCTTAGAACGATCCTTTTTGTGTTTTTCAATTCTTCCACCCATGTTTCACAAAATGGTGGCCACCAAGTTCGAATCAGTGATGGTTTACAACATGCACTTGTCATTTTATTCACTTCTTTCTCTCTCTTTTTTTTCTCTTTTTTTTTTTCTCTTTTCTCTTTTGTTCTCCTCTTTTCTTTTCTTTTCTTCTTTGTTTTTTTAGTAATGCTAGTAGGTAGATTATCATTTAATCATCATCTTCATTTCAATCTTGTTAACAAACGCAATGCATTCTTCACTTTATTGGTTAGTTATGGAATGATCAAACGAACAAGAAAATGAACAAAATTGGAAAGAAAAGTTTTGATTATTGAGCAGATAAGAGACAATGGAAACAAAAGGGGTATCAAAATACCATTAGGTAATTGTTACTACTGGGGTCAAGTGGTGAATTTTAAGAAAGGTGACCATAACAAAATAATGAATGTTTAGATAACCCTTATCAAACCAAACCGGTGCTTTCTTTAGAAAAACTAATCTATTGATGCCCCCTGTCACACTAAGTTCATCTGACTAATGCCATGCTCCACATGATTTTGATTTCCAAGTGTTGATCTTTTCTGTATCTAAGCCGCCTTTTCATGTTTTCAACTTAGATATCCCCATTTTAATCCAACTGCCCTTTTTGGGTTTTTAGTTTGAATTCACCTTTCTTCTTCCTTTTTTCTTTTTTTCTTTTTTTTTCCTTCTTTTTTTTGCTTTTCTTTTTTCTTTTTTAAGCATAGTATTTCTTCACGGCATCAGAATTTATCGAATTAGGCAGATTATTCCCATCCATCTTTGCCAAGATCAACGCTCCACCTGAGAATGCTCTTTTTACCACATATGGACCTTCCTAATTTGGTGTCCATTTGCCCGACTATCGTGGTGGTTTGGGAGAATCCTTTTCAACACCAATTCTCCTTCACAAAAATGCTTGGGTTGAACCTTTTTATCATGGGCTCGCATCATTCTTTTTTGGTACGTCTGGCCATGGCATAGTGCTGTGAGCCTTTTCTCTTCATAAGATTCAACTGCTCGTAGCGACTTCGAACCCATTCCGCCTTATCTAAGTCTAGTTCCATTAAGACTCTCAGGGAGGGATTTCCAACCTCAATGGATAGCACCGCTTCCATACCATAAACCAAAGAAAAAGGAGTTGCCCCAGTAGAAGTATGCACTAATGTTCTATAAGCATGCAAAGCAAATGGTAGTTTCTCGTGCCAATCTTTATATGTAGTAGTCATCTTTCCCACAATCCTCTTGATATTCTTATTAGCAGCCTCAATTGCTCCATTCATCTTTGGGCGATATAGGGCAGATTTGTGGTGCTTGATCTTGAACTACGCACATACTTCCTTCATCATGTCGTTGTTTAAATTAAGGGCGTTGTCTGATATGATCCTTTTTGGGAGCTCGTATCGACATATTATCTCCTTTTTTATGAACTTACAAACAGTAGATTTAGTTACATTGGCATAAGAAGCTGCTTCAACCCATTTTGTAAAGTAGTCTATCATCACAAAAATGAATCTGTGCCTATTCGATGCTTTGGAAGAGATGGGTCCAATCACATCCATTCCCCACATGGAGAAAGGCTATGGTGGTGTCATGACATTCAGTGATGTTGGAGGAACTTGAATCTTGTCGATATAGATTTGACATTTGTGACATTTTCTAGCATAATCTATGCAATCTCTTTCTAGTGTAGCCCAATAATAGCCTGCCCTCATGATTTGTCTGGTTATAAAATGACCATTAGCATGTGCCCCACAAATTCCGTCATGCACTTCTTCAAGAATTCTTTTGGCTTCTGACGCATTTACACATCTCAACAGCATTTGATCCCGACCTCTTTTATACAAAACATCTCCATCAACGAGGAATCCCATCGCCAATCTTCTGAGGATCTTTTTGTTATTCTCTGATGCATGCTCTGGGTATTGTTGATTCTTAAGGTACCGCATGATGTCATAATACCAAGGTTGTCCATCTACTTCCCCTTCGACACTAGAACAGTGTATTGGAGAATCTCTCATGCGCAGTTTGATGGGTGAGACCTCTGCTTCTGCCTCTATTTTAAACATTGCAGCTAGTGTTGCTAGGGCATCAGCAACTTGATTTTCTTCTCGAGATAAATGTTGGAAAACGATGTCATCAAATCGTTGTACAAGGTCAACTATGTACTTCTGGTACTGAACTAACTTCTGATCCCTTGTTTCCCATTCACCTCGTAACTTATAAATGACTAGTGTTGAATCCCCATATACTTCCAAGTTTCTGATTCCCCTCTCAATTGCAGCTTCCAAGCCCATTACACAAGCTTCATATTCAGCCATGTTGTTGGTGCAGTTGAAATTTAACCTGGCTGTGCATGGGTAATAGTTTCCGTTGGGGGATATTAAAACTGCCCTTATCCCATGTCCTAAAGCATTGGATACGCCATCAAAGAACATTCTCCACGCTTTCTTATTGGGTACTTCTTTTTCAACTTGCAATACAGACATTATATCTTCATCCAAAAAATCTAGCTTGATAGGCTCATACTCATTAGTAGCACGGTGTGTAAGGAAATCAGTTATTGCCTCGCCTTTGATTGCTTTTTGAGACACATACACAATGTCATATTCAGAAAGCATAACTTGCCACCTAGCTAACCTTCCGAATAATGATGGTTTCTCGAAGATGTATTTAAGGGGATCTAATCTGGCTATCAACCAAGTTGAATGGTACAACATATATTGCCTCAATCTACGAGCAACCGAAGTTAATGCGCAACATATCTTTTCTATCGTAGTGTACTTGGCCTCATAATTAGTGAACTTCTTGCTCAAGTAATACATAGCTCATTCTTTCTTGCTTGTATCATCATGTTGCCCCTGCACGTATCCCATAGAGTGTTCATTGACAGTCATATACAACAACAAAGGCCTTCCTGCAACAGGTGGTACTAAAACAGGTGGATTTGACAAGTACCTTTTTATCTTTTCAAAAGCCTCTTGACATGCCTCATTCCATTTGCCTGGATCTTGCTTCCGAAGCAACTTGTGTGCGTAGGGGTGACAAATTTTGTATCGCACTTATTTTATCAGGGTCCACTTCAATTCCCTTTTCACTGACCATAAACCTTAACAATTTTCCTGATTTAACACCGAAAGTGCATTTTGCAGGGTTTAACTTGAGCTGGAACTTTCGTAACCTTTCAAACAGCTTTCGAAGATTTGTTACGTGATCCTCTTCTCCTTGAGACTTAGCAATCATGTCATCTACATACACCTCTATTTCTTTATGCATCATGTCATGAAAGAGAGTTACCATTGCCCTTTGATAGGTGGCTCCAGCATTCTTTAAACCAAAAGGCATAACTTTATAGCAAAATGTGCCCCAAATTGTCATGAACGTGGTTTTCTCCATGTCACCTTCGGCCATTCTGATCTAATTGTAGCCTGAGAAACCATCCATAAATGAGAACATGTAATGTTGAGCTGTATTATCCACCAATGTATCAATATGGGGTAATGAAAAATTATCCTTGGGACTGGCCCTATTTAGATCCCGATAATCTACACACATTCTTACTTTCCCATCCTTTTCGGGTACCAGGACTATGTTAGCCACCCACTCAGGATACTTGGCTACTTTTAAGAACCCTGCATCGAACTACTTTTTACCTCCTCTTTCACCTTCAACAACATCTCGGGCTTCATGCGCCTAAGCTTCTATTGTATCGGTTTACATTCTGTTTTCAAAGGCAAGCGGTGCTCCACAACATTAGTATTTAACCCTAGCATGTCTTGATAAGACCATGCAAAACCATCCACATACTTACGGAGTAATTCCTCTAATCTCTGCCTCTCAACCAATGGAAGTGCTGTGCCCACTTTGACTTCTTTGATGTTCTCATCATCTCCTAAGTTGACCATGTCAATAACTTCTTTATGAGGTTCAATCTGCTTCTTCTCTTGCTCAATCATTTTCAATAAATCTGGAGACAAAGCATCATCTTCTGAATCTACACTGTTATTGAGTTCATCAACATGAATAGAGTTTTCAAAATCAAACCCCGGGTCACTGATAAGGTTATCTTCACATTCATTATCCATATTCCTGAAAAGGTGAAAAAATTTGACAGATGTAGTTGATTGTTCATGGTGGTGTATGAAAAGGAAGGACATTTATATAAATGATAATGAATAGTAAAAAAGAACTCAAAATGCATTGAACTTGTTAATTCATTGAAATGATGATGAAGATTAGGTTCATACAAAAGAATCCTCTAGGGCTCTTTAAACAGAGATACTGATAATCTAGCTTACTACATTACAAAAAAAATAATAAGACAATAGGTATTTCTTCAACAATTCAATTTTTCAGCTCTGTGCCCAACATCAAAATGTTGCCTTCTCTTCATGTACCACTTAGACTGGGAATTTGAGAGAGGATTCTTTCATCATAGGTTCCCCTTTCACAGCTTTTAACGAATCAGGGTGGTAACATTCGCCAGAGCGAAATGTATCATAGAGGTAGGGAATCACCATCTTCACCGGTTCTTCCTCATATCCTCGAAGGTGGGCTATCCTTTTCTTCCTTTTCTTCCCTTTCTCTTCCATGATCTTCTTTTTCTCCAAACCAGTGGCTTTGCATCTGAGACCAAACATGTCCTTGTTCTCCATTATCTTCACAGGCTTCTTAGTTCCTTGGAGATTTCTTCCTAAACCTCTTCCAACACGCCGGCCCTTTTGAAGTGTCTATTTAACGACCATTTTCGTAGTGATCGACAAGCAAGGAGTGGGTATTCTTGATCCTTCTCCCACATATGTTGCATTTACTATTTTGAACAATCTAAAAGAACACTCCAATGCTTCTTTTGTTGCCTCAATGTAGGGTACAGATAAGGGTTTGGTGATCAAAAGGTCTTGTTCTCCAGAGAGACATACTTGTTTGTCATCAACAATGAACTTCACTTTCTACTGCAACGATGATGGAACAGCACCCGCTGTATGGATCCATGGTCTTCCTAATAGGAAAATGTATGACGGTGAAATATCCATCACTTGAAACTGAATGTTGAAAGTAACAGGCCCGATGTCAGTTGGAATTTCAATGTCACCTATCACATCTCTTCTGGAACCATCAAATGCCCTTACAACCATGTTGCTTGGTTCTATGTAAGACAGGTCAATGGGCATCTTTTCTAACATGGCCATAGGCATGACATTGATCGACGAGCCATTGTCAATCAAAACCTTGGCAATTGTGTGGCCCTTGCAACTAGTAGTGATATTCAGAGCCTTAATACTCCCTCGCCCTTCTGGCGAAATTTCATCATCAGTAAAGGATATAAAGTTTGCCGCTGTAATATCCCCTGCCAATCGGTCCATGTTGTCAACCGGAATATTATGAGGCACATAAGCCTGGTTCAACACCTTCATTAAGGCATTCCGGTGTGATTCTAAATTCAACAGCAAAGATAATAATGAGATTCGAGCAGGCATTTTATTCAACTGCTCGACTACATTGTATTCACTGTGCTTGATCAACTTCAAGAATTCCCTTGCATCTTCTTCTGATACTGGTTTTTGCAATTTTTGCCCTTGATCTTTAGAAGGCAAAGCTTGTTCCTTTCCCTTTTCTATCTGATAATCCTCTTCTCCCTCTTTTGCTTTTCCTTTTCGGACCCTTTCTAGAATTTTCGGTGTATAGCATCTCCCACTTCGTGTAATTCCTCCTACTCCATTGATGTTTGCATTATCCGGCATAATTGGCTGATCTGAGCCCATGTTGCTTGCCCCTTCAATCACTGCTTTGAACTCATATTTTCAGGGGACAGCCTTATCGCTCTTATAAGGAAAAGAGCTCGGAATTTTGATTGTCATGGTTAGAGGAGTAACAAGGCTAGATTCTTCCTTTTTGGGACTTGATTTTTCCTTGTAAAACACCGTCATTGGTTTTCCCCATGGGTAATCATACTCTGAAGATTCATTTGTGACAGTGCTTACTACATCTTCCTCTTCCTCCATATAGAACTCGATTAAAAATGAATCCATCATTGATTGGACCACATGTCGAAATTGAGGACAATTTTGGATAGAGTGACCCACATCTCCCATATGATATTCAAAAGTCTGTTCTAGGTTGAATTCATCTTGACAAATCCTCGAGTCCAACGATATAGGCTGAATCATCCTGGCCTTGACTAAAACATCAAATACTAGACTCATTGGAGTCTTAACCTCTTTCACCTTTCTCTTTATACAATTTTTCTTTCCAACTTCAGTTGTACTGACTGATCCTCCACTGTGACTGGGCAACGGATTAGCATTGATACTTGGCTCCATCTCTTTGGAAAATGATAATCTCTCCGACTTGATTAAATCTTGCACCTTATACTTCAAAGCCGTGCAGTTTTCGGTTGAATGACCCGGGTTTCCACCATGGTAGTCGCATCGAGCGCTGGGGTCATACCATCTTGGAAAAGGTGGTTTCATTGGCTCCATGTAAAGAGGTGCAATCATGTGGCCTTTCACGAGCTGTGTGAACAGGTCTGTATATGACATAGGAATAGGATCAATAGGGGCTTTTTCAGTGCTTCTTCAAGGTGGTCTTTGGTAAGCTGTTGGGTTATTGTTTGGTTGAGATGGCTAACCTATAGGTGTTGGTGTATAGTAAGGTACTAGGGGGCGAAAATTTGGCTGAAACATTAGTGGTTGGAATGGACTTTGGTAAGGACCGTGTGAGACATTGTTTGTGGTCGAAAAATGGGGTTGGTAATTTGGGTAAGGTTGAGGTTGTGGCTGAAATCGAGGCGAATAAGGTGCATATCCCCTATATCGAGGTGTTGCATGAGTTACTACTTGGGTTTCAACTTCCTTCTTTTTGGAAAACCTACCATTGTTTGAATCACTGCCTTCCAACTTTCCACATTTAATCGCTTTTTCTATTATTTCTCCAGTGATGACCATAACAACAAAATTCTTTATTGCATTTCCTATCATGCGTTCATAATATGGTGCTTTCAGTGTATTGACAAACAACACTGTGATTTCCTTCTCAGTTAGAGGTGGCTGGACTTGGGCTGCAATATCTCTCCAACGCTGTGCATATTCTTTGAAGCTTTCGTTGGCCTTCTTCTCTATGTTCTGCAAGGACAATCTGTTTGGGGCCGTATCCACAACATGTTAGTACTGAGCTATAAATGCTCTGGCCAAGTCATTCCAACCATGGATGCGTGTACGATCTAGCTGCACATACCACCTAGCAGCTAACACAATGAGGCTGTCTTGAAACACGTGTATCAACAACTTATCATCGTGATTAAAAGCAGCCATCTTGCGACAGTACATTGTCACGTGAGTAATGGGACACTTGGTGCCATCGTACTTTTCAAACTCAGGAGTTTTAAATTTGGGAGGAATGACCACATCCGGTACTAAACATAGTCCCATTGCATCAACAGACTCATATAAATCACTTCCTTCAATAGCTCGTAACCTTTCCTCTATGATGTTCAACTTTTTAGAGTCTGAATCACCTTTTACCTCCGACACACTACCTTTTAGTTTCTCTTGCCCCCTAGGATCGTCTAAATCAGGGACTTGGATTGGATCTGCGGGTCTTGTCCCTTGAGTCAGGGGAATGGGCACTGTAATTTGAGATTGTCCGAAGGCGGCTGGTGCACCTGGATACATATATGCATAACCACCTATAGGTTGTGGGGGAGGTGGAGGTACACCTTGTGAAGATTGGTCATAAGGAGGAGTAAATCTTGGAGGGTATTGGGAATTGTCATCCTCCTGGGGCTGATCATTTCCTTGATTAGGTATTTCTCTAGCCACTTCTTTCTCTCGGCTCATTCTTGTCATCATTTCCATTAAAGTAGCTAATTGCCCTCGAATTTCATCTTCCGCCTTTTCCATTCTATCCATCCTGCCACCTTGTTCTTCTTCCATTGCTTTTGAGCGTAACCGGGTATTGTATGAGTGTTTGGGAATTTGGGCTGAAATCTTGAATGTTGGAGCTGTCCTTGAATCTTGATTACCACAATAAGAGACTAATCACTATATGATGCAGCATGTTTTATTTAAATCATATGAATAAACGAATGAATGTGATGCTAAATGAATGATGCTTTAAGGGGTATTTGTGCCATAACAATTTCAACAAAAGGGAAATTTCATTCATCCAAAGAGTCATTTGTTACATTCCAATCATATTTCGATTACATCCATAAAAATGACTAACTTGCTGGTATTGATCCTTAGCTTCATCTAGAAAATTCAGTAGCCTTTGTCCATGTTCTCCTATTGGGCAAATTTCTTGTCTCAAAGTTTCAGCTTTACCAACCATCTCCCTTGCCTTTGTCACAGCTTTGCAGACTTGCGTGGCCAAATGTTCAATATATTGCTGTCTGCCCAAACTTCCTACTTTCCACTTCATGCTTGCATCTTGCACCAAATCATATCCATAACTCCAGTTACTTTCACTTTGCTCCCAGTCTTCTATAATTACTTTAATATGGTTCTTATGTTCTCCGAGCTAATCTTCTAGCATTTGGAATCTCTGTTGCAATGTAACATTTTCATTTTCTGGCTCAACTTGCTTTCCTTTTTTCAACCTTGCCTTCAATTCTTCATTTTCTTTCTGGTATTGGCTAACTTCATTGCACTTGCTGAGTACATGCTTTCCTATTTTTGTCGTTCTTGAGATAAATATGCAACTTCTTCTTCACTCTTCTTTGCTTTGTATGCCCAGTGCTCCACCTTTCTGTGCAAGTCTTCCAATTTTCTTTTCCTTTCACTTGAAGTTTGAATAATCCCTCCAATTCTCATCTCGGATCTTAGCTTCTTATTCTCTTGGTGCAAGTTTCTAAGGTCCTTGCTAGTGACATTATGTTCCCGTTGAACCCTTTTGAGCTTGGCCTCTCGTATTTCTACATCGT
Organism: Heritiera littoralis; assembly: GCA_031772115.1. Taxonomy (NCBI): domain Eukaryota; kingdom Viridiplantae; phylum Streptophyta; class Magnoliopsida; order Malvales; family Malvaceae; genus Heritiera; species Heritiera littoralis. Next base: position 2,619,576 of record JAPDPK010000080.1, on the reverse strand, counting down.
ACTTGAGTTGTTCCTTCTCTTTTTGAAGTTTCAGATTCTCTTGTCTCCACTTGTCCTCCTTTATCTTGAATTGTTGATTGACGATCTTGACCTTAGACATTTCTACTTCAGGTTGTGAAAGCATGCTGTATTCCATTGGAAGAAACATTATTTCTCTCACTTGCTTTACTTTCCATACTGAGTATTCCAGGGTAGCTTTATCGGAAAGAGGTCCAAGGTTGAGTCTTCGTGCTTGTTTCCATGATCGAACCACTTGCTCGGCCTTCTTCATTGCCTTTGACTCACCATAAGAGAATTCCATATCACCAAGCCCATGTGTTGGAGGAATAAATTGTTTAGCTCCAAACTGCCTTAGTACCATAAGCGGTGCGTAGCTCACCACTCCCCACGGTCCCAAAAGTTGCACCCACAGTTCTTCTCCAAATTGATACAAGACTGGTACATGAGGCATCCATGGTGTCATCCATACTACTTGCTTTTCCTCAAGTTTTTGCAAGAAATCCACCCATTCTTCCTTGTTTTTCAGTTCCGGCCACTTACTGTTGTAGAATTCTTTAATTGGAGCACGGTGATGGAGGAAAGTTCTTTTGAAAGCTTTTTCCTCGCATTTAAAATGACTTTTAGCCCAAACATGAAGCAACTGTGCACATCCCACAAATCGACCTTCTCCATTCCGCCTACAATAATTCAATGACCTGAAAGTTTCTGCTAGAATGGTTGGTAATGGATTCCTGTTATTCTTGATTTGCTCAAAAAGATCTATTACAGCTATTTCAATGTGTCCTAATACTTTCGGGAAGATAACCGAGCCATAGATTGCTAAAGCAAAAACTGCCCATCCTTGCTTGTCATTAAGATGCCCCTTGATGAATTCGTGAAGAAAATCCCATGGCACACAAACATTGGACCCTTTGTGCTTCATATAGGGGTCTATGTCCTCCGGTTTGACTCCCATAAGTTCAGCTAACTTCTTGCGAAATCCGGACTTTGGCTTCTGAACATATATCTTATTCGGACTTTTTAAGTCAATACCCAACAAAACGGAGTAATCCTCTATCGTGGGTGTTAAGTCCAACCCATTGAAAGAAAACACCTATAAGAAGGATCCCAGAACTGAATAGTTGCTCTAATAAGAGGTTCTTCAACTTTCACAGGAATCAAAGATTCTATTTGGCCATAGTTTCATGGAACTCCTTCTTCCCCTCCTCAATGATTTGATTCCATAAGTCGACCAAATCCATTAAGTTATTTTGCTTGAGATTCAGATTCACTTCTTTTGGTAGTGAGGACATAAAATTTTCGGTCAAGCAATCCCCTTTTACTTGTTGAACCTTTTCGGACCAAATTTGTACCTCTCTGTAGGAATCACACGGAACGTTCACAAATGATGAACAAGCCAGCCTTTCTATGGATTATGTGAAAAATTCCTTGTTGAAGAAAGCCATGGCTAAAACACCCCTTATGTGACTATGCGATGCAAGAAGATTTATGCAAAAGAGTAGAGAAACAAATACAAATCAATATGTATATGAAATATATAGACAATGAAATAAAAAGCAAATAAAGAATGAAATGCTTATTTATGTCCTATCAAAGGTCACTCTCGTAAAAGGTGGGAATGGCTTAATCTTAGATTGGTTTCCTCACAGCTCACTATATGCTTGTTTAAGGCTTCACATATCTAACAGGTTCCCAAATTATTCCCTACTATCATCCACACTGGACTAGTAAGGAACCAATTTGAGTGGGAGTATTTCACTTGCCATTGCGGAGGTGATTACCTCACGAGAGCATAGGTACTTTACTCCTTCCTAAGGAGGACGGATCCCGGGCATAGAGCTCATGTATGTAAATGCATTGATGTATATGAAAAACAAATAAGCATGTGTTCTATCTACAATGGTTTCATACATAAAAAATTTAATGAATCAAATGATCAAAATGGAGGAAAAAGAAATTTTTTTAATTTTAAAATTTTTTTGAACAAAACTAATTTTAAATGCCAACCAAGACTATCAAATTAAAATTTAGGATACCATGTGGTTAATTAATGGTTTGACCCTCTTAGCGTCCCCAGTGGAGTCGTCAAGCTGTCGGTCAATGGGTTGATAGGGTTCTCAGCCAATTTGTCAACATTTTCATTAAATGTGGTTGAAAAAGAAGAAAAAGAAAGAAAGAAAAATAAAATAAACAAATAATAATAATAAATAAATAAAAATAAAAACAAATAAATAATAAAGTAAAAAAAAATCAGCTCACTTTCCTTTGGGCCTTGAAGCCCATGTACTTTAATTTGGACTTTGAAGGTCCAATTAGACTTATTATGGCCCATTATATTGGGTTCGGATCATATCCATTTTTTATTGGTTCGGACAAAATTTGTTGTCTATAGTCCTATTGATCTTTGGCTATGTGTGTCTACATTGGTGGAGAGAAGATGAGAAAAGCAAACTTATGGAAGAAAACTATTCTTTGAGATCTTTTGTTATGTTCATATTTGTATAAATTCATCTGGATTGCATGAACTGAAATGAAGAAATATTTACACACACACATGGAAATTCAATTGAATTGATACTCTCTTTTGAATGAGTTTATATATATTTAGCTAATGTTTATGGATTTTCATGGAGTTGTAATGTTTTCAAAATCTTTGGGGAAATTAAAGGAAAATCATTCTTGCAAGTGTATTTGACCTTTAGGTAGATCTCTTTTTGAATTTTATTTTGCTTGAGGACAAGCAAAAATTCAAGTTTGGGGGTGTGATAATTCTATAATTTATAGAATTATCATGAATTTAATGATATAATTTATTTCTAAATTATTATTATTAGATTAAAATCTCTCATTTATCTATTAAATTTCTCTCAATGATGTAGAAACTCCAATTCATAAAGAAGTCAAAGATGTGAAGGACTTTAGTTCCAAATTCCATTCAAACACAAGATTTTGTTGATAAAGCTTCGTGTATGGATATCTCTACTTGCTACCAAGAAAGATAAATTGTTGTAATTATCTTTTATAAAGATAAATTATCAAGATGGACTTTTGCTAAGGATAGAGATAAACAAGAGAGCTGATAAAAGATAAATTTTCTTTGAAGATAAAGATCAAGCTTTATCAGCCAAGATTTTGAGCTAATCATCATCACCACTGCCTCTATAAACAGCCAGCTTCAGCACCATGAAAGATCATGCAATCCCACTAGGAGATATAGAGTAGTTTAGTTTTATTCTCTTTGTTTTATTTTTCAAGTTTTCATCTAAATTTCTTTCGATTTTTATTTTGTAATATTTTAGAAGTTTTGATTTAAATAAACATTTTTTTTATTTTCACTTTCTTGCTACTTCTATTTCAGAAATATTAGTGTTTTGTTTAAAAATTTTTTTCGATCGTTTGAATAAAATTAGGGTGTGAAATTTTAGTACTTAGTAAACAACTCACAATTTCAATCCTCGTGGGAACGATCTTTTACTTATCACTTTATTACTTGCTATGGTCCATATACTTGCGGTACACTCATCGAAAATTCGATAATAGGTACCAGTAGCATTCTTAGTTCAATAAACAGTATAGTATAGTGGAGACCAGGCAACACCCAATGAATTTTATGCTATAATAGTATCCCAAGAAGGGAGATATAGTAGCAGTATGACATATGACCATGGTCACAGTTGTTTACATTGTACACTTGCCAGGTGACAACTGTGGAAGCTAAAGACTTGGTGGGTCTATCAGCATCAATAGCAGTAATAGTAACAGACAGTTTATATACAGTAGGAGCATCATTTATGAAATCAATTTCAATAATAATATCTTCAATCAATCCATAAATAAATATACTGAAAAATATATTTAGTTCAGGAATAAAAAATTCATAAAATATTCACACTTCAGTATTCTTTTTTGAAAATGTTTTATTTATCTATAGAACTATAATAAGCATATACCGGTACCTTAACGTAATTAAAATTTATTAACATGAATATTTAAATATTATTTTTTTGGTAAATAATAAAATTATGCAATTTTAATAAATCACATGAGAATCACTTGAAAATTTATTTATTCCTAATAATTAAGAACACTAAAAATAATTTCATTAATTTTCTAGAATTTCTGGCAGTATAACGGCTGTTTCTAACCTAGCCCTCCTGCATTGAAAACATAATTTATAAACCAGCCAATGTCCACAATTTCACCAATTCCAAAGCAATTGATTTCCAAATCATTTCATAAAATTCATTTAAGCCAAAACATGCATTCACAGTATCCTTACATCTTACACACTTATCCCTTACTTGTCTTTATCTACCGACTTATCAATAGAACCACTTGTCAATTTATCACTCTCGAGCTGCAAAACATTATGCCAACCTTGTTATTTCTTCTCATACTATTTTATAACTAATTTTTCTCCATTAAATTCTACCACATTGCCTGTAGAAAATATTAAACCAGTCTAATTTATACCGATGTTAAAACACACTTTGCCTAAATCAACTCTGATTTTAATTCTGATTGCACCAATAGTCTTCTCTTAATTTGTACAGTTTTATGGCTTGGACATAATCACATAGTCCCCTTCATGTGGCCGAATTCAACAAGGCATGAATTTCTTGGTTTTTCAACAATTTAACACCTAAATTCATGCTTAATCATGTTTCTTCATTCATCTAGCATCTTTTTCACATATCAAACCATATGAATCCATGAACTTCCATTAATGGCCGAAACCCTAGGGATTCAAATGAGTAGGATTTAATCCAAACTAAGGCTAGAATCATGCTTAGCAACTTTGATTTCATCATTTAGCAACCTTAAATCATGAAAGAAATGAAAGCATGAAAATGTCTCACCTTGGTTGAAAATGGTGGAAGCTCTTTTAGCTTAATTTAATCCACTTTACTATGAAATATGGATATGGGTGAGTAGAGGATTGAATTTTAAGTAGGGTTGTAGAAGAAGTTTTCTTGATTTAATGTAGTTTAGGTAGTGTTTTTCTTGAGTTTTATTTTTCTCTAAGCTTTGGCTATGGTGATGGTGTCGTGAGGTTGAAGATGAGAGGAAGAGATGGCCGATTGGTTCAAGTAGAGAAATTTAGAAGCTTCTTGGTATGGCAAAATGACCAAAATGCCCTTGGTTATGAGAAATTTGGACAATTTTGTCCTTAAACTTCTTTAATTTTTCTAACCATCCAATTTAACTCCAAAATATTTTATTTCATCATTAAATGTTATTATTGGACATAATTTAATGAATGGATGGGGTTTTATTAAGGTTTGACTGACTGTAAGGTTGAAATTATGAAAATACTCTTATCGAGCTAATTGCATAAATTTTTTATTTCACCACCTATTTAATCTATCTATTGACATAGCCTAGAACTTATTTATATGTAAATTATCATATTTTAATTAGTTGGTTAAAAGTCAATTTAGTTTGACTGTTATTAATGAAAGCCCAACCAAGTTATATCCTTAATCGTCATTTCCTAAATTGTTGACACACTTCCCAAAAATAATCTAAATAGAGGAATTTGGGTTCCAAATTCTTGCTGTAGGCTTATTGGACTCTCTATACAATATTTTTCTAGTCTCACTTCCATTTGGGCACTATAGAGCCTGTGGGGCCCATCGTACTATATTCAGTCATACCTGCAAAATACATAGAAATTTAACAGTGTGAGTATCCTACATGTACAATAATACCAGAATACATGGCTCTCACAATTGTAGCTTTTGGTGACGAGGCAAACTTTGAACACTCAATGGTTGCATCTGGGCAATATTTAATTTTGTATACCCATTTTGAACCGATTGCCTTTTTTCCTTTCGGTAGTGGAACTAAGCTCCAAGTATTGTTGGATGTTAATGCTTTAAGCTCCTTTTGTATTGCTTCTTGCCATCGTGGATCTTTCATAGCTTCATCAAAATTCCTTGGTTTAACTTTAAGCTTTGGTTTTCTTGTACATTGAGAAAGAGTGTTAGCCAAAACTAATGTTTTATTTAATAATACTTCCTTACTGCCATTTAGTGGATAATGGGTCGAGATTGTGTCAATGTGATTTAGTATGTAATCATCAAATTTCATTGGCATTCTTCTTTCTGTTGTTGTCCTTCCTTGGTCCATATCTTGATTATTTTCAATTTGGTTTCAATTTGGTTTTCTGCATCTAAGTTTTCTTCATTGGGTTCTTCCTCATTTTCCCTTTAAGTCTCCAAAACAGTGTCTCTTACACCATCTTGATAATCAAAGGAGTCTTTTTCAATTTCTATCTCATCCTCATTGTTTGATCTTGTTGTCTAGTAGTCCATTGGTGACATAACTTTGTCGAAATGGAAAGATATCTTCATAAAACGATACATCTTAGGTTTCATAGATCCTTTTGCTTTCGGCTCAAGGACCTTATATCCTTTCTTCCTTACAATATGACCTAGAAAAACACATTTTTGTGCTCTTGCAGCAAATTTATCTAATGGTTTAGGTTTAACGTAACCATAACATAAGCATCCAAAAACACGTAAGTGATCATAACTAGGAATTTTTTTTAGACAATACCTCTTATGGGAACTTTTCTTTCAATATTGGTGTTGGGAGAAGATTGATAAGATAAGCTGCTATTAAAATGCATTCTCCATAATATTTTAAAGGAAGGTTGGCTTGAAAATGAGGGGCACGAGCAACTTCCAGTAGATATCGATGTTTTCTTTATACAAGTCCATTTTTTTTTTTGTGGTGTGTGTGAGCAAGAGGTTTCATGAATCATACCTTGTGAGCAAATGAAATCTTGAAAGCTCCTAGACATTTTGTATTCAGCTGCATTATCTGATCTTAGTTTCTTCAATTGTTTGTTAAATTGAGTTTTAATCATTTTAATAAACTGTTCAAATAATAGTGGCCCTTCACCTTTGGTTTTCATAAGATAGACCCAAGTGTCCCGTGAACAATCATCTACTATTGTGAGGAAATAAATCACAACTGTCGTTGTAATAACTGTGTATGGACCCCATGTATGTAAATGGACAAGATCAAAAGGTTCCTTAGACCTTTTATTACTGATTGGGAAGATGTTCCTACATTGCTTAGCTCGATGACAAGCATCACAAGACTCTTATTATGATATATGATTTTGACATCAAAAAATGTTTTGAGGTTTCCAAAAGGAATATGGCCAAGTCTATGATAAAGAACTTCAACTTTTGTTCCTATCTTGATTGAGTTTACTTGAGCTTTAGATTCTTCGTCAAAACAGTATAAGCCTCCTAGCATCCTACCCAATCCAATTCTCTTTTTGGTGGCTAGGTCCTGCATAAAACATTCATTAGGAAGAAAAGTAATGTTACAATTTAATTCTTGTGTCAGTTTACTAATTAATAGTGAATTGCACTTAAAATCAAGAAGACATAAGACATTTTGTGAGGAAATATTTTGGTTTAACTCCACCTTGCCCATTTGTTTTGCAATTACCTTTTCTCCATTTGGTAATGAAACACAAATTGGATTGATAGAAGTTATAGATTTTAGATATATTGGGTCTGATATGATATGATCAGAAGCCCCACTATCTAAAATCCATCTTATATGTTGTGTTTAAGGTTTATAAACATTACCTATGAAGTTCACAGATGGCATTGTTTGATTTGTCCCTCCAAGTATTTCCATTAATTGTTCGAATTGCCTTTCAGTGAAATGTGATGAGTTTAGTGTCAATGAGTGCTGGCCATTTGATCTTTGTTGAGGTTGCTCTTCTACTTTAGGTCTAGAGCCATTGCGTTTGCCATGTGCTTTTCTTTCCTTTGATCTACCAATTGGAAGGGTAACTTACAATTTCAAAAAGTTCTCTTTTGTGTGTCCTAATTTTCTCTAATGGTCACATCTAGGCTTCTTGGTATGATCTTTGCCTTTATAATTATGCATACGTAGTTTGAACACTACTTCTTCAGTTGTAGTTTTTCCTATTAATACTTCTTTTGGAATTAGAAAAGAATAAGCATTAGAAATAGATGGTAAAGGATCTTTACGTAAAAGGTTTGACCTGACTACATTTTAGGCTTCATTTAATCCCATAAAAAATTGGTGGAGTCTTTCTTCTTCATTTTCCTTTGCTGTGACTCCACAGGTACAACCAGTACAACCATTTCGGTGGGGTTTGGCAAAACCACCAAGTTGTTCAGATAAACCTTTCATCTTGGCATAATATGCTTAGATCATCATTTCTCATTGTCTTATGTTGGTTATTTCTCGTTTAATCTCTTGAATTAGAGGGCCACTTCCTTGAGAGAAATGTTCTTCAAGCTCTTTCCACATGCCATGAGTCGTTTCATGGTAAACGATGCTTCAGTTCTTCATTGAGTGAGTTCAAGATCCAAGACATTACCATTGAATTGCAAGTAATCCAATCTTCTTCATCCAAATTGCCAATTTGGTTTTCGTAGTTTTCCATCTACAAACCCTATTTTGTGCTTGGCAATTAAAGCATTGGTGACAGATCTCCTCCAAGTTGAGTGGTTTGTCCCTTTTAAAAGATGAGACACAAGCTGATCACAGGCCTATTGAAACTACTCAATTGAGAGTGTGGAGGTTTTTCTCTCCTATTGAATGATCTTTCGGTGGTTGTAGTTGTGGAATTTTCTGCGACATTTTGCAAGTTGAATTATACTTCTCAAACCTGCTTTAATGCCATGTAAAACGTAATGATTTTGCTTCTTGTATTATATATATATATATATATATAAATAATTTGAGTATTTACAAGGATGAGTTGACTTGTAAATATAGTACAATGGTGAAGGGAAAGAGTTTATACAGAGCATGGTAAAAAACTAGTTGTCAATAAGCTGTAGCTAACGGTAAGTTTCCCAAAACAAGGGCAGCACAATTGGGAAAGAAAGTTAAGTAAAGGAAGTGTTTTTGGTCTAAATGGCTTGCAATTAGGAAGATGTGAGAGCTGATATGCAGGCATGCTTTGAGGCAGAGGATGTGTGATTTGAGGCAGAGGATAACAAGAATATGGTTGCTTCAATAGAATAAGGTTAAGATAATTGTTACATGTTTTTAAGAAATTATGAGATGTCATTATATTATTGGTGCTTAAAATACTCACTTTTTAGGATCATCTTAATAGAAATTATTTTGAACTTTTATTAGAAATTTTGACACTAGTACCATTTGGCAATACAAATTGAAATAACGCTATTGCATTAAAGAACTTTTGTTTTTTTTGGAGCATTAAAGGACTCTTAAACTTAAAAGGCTAACATCCTTTTACACATTCACAAGGCACTTTGCTTTGTTTTCAATTTATCAAGATCATGGTCTTCTTTCATTTCCTATTAATACATAGAATAACTTGGCAAAGTAGTGATAAAACCTAACCGAATTCTTAATTTCAAACTGCTAAATTTCCTATTTGAAGAATTTCGCAATTTGGGAAACTTTTACGCATCCCATAGAAATTGTCTTTGCAAACAAACACTCAAAAACTTTTTTGTTTAAAATAATTGATCTTTCTTAAACTAATTGAATTTTGAATCTTCTAAATAAGTAAAGTTCCTTTCTGATTGATTTATAGTTTGACCAGCAAGATCTCCAGCTGTAATAAATTGGAACCTAAGCAATTGCACTCCCATTGTTTCTTATGCTGGAAAAGGTTGACTTTCTTTCTTGTTCAAAACACTTGTCCACCCACTGAGGTTTTTAAGGTTACTACTATGAGATTTTGGCGTATAGATGAGGGCAAATTTCTTTTTATGAACAAGTAATGCCCCTAAATTGAAAAGGAAAAATAACTTCTCTTATTTTGAAAACTTGACCGTCTTTAATCTTAAGAGATTTTTTTTAATGAATTATTGATAAAGTTTTTAAATTTCACAAATAATATTAAAAAATTCACATATGTATGTGATAGCCTTCTAATTCAGTTGATAGATTTTAAAAATTCCGCTTATGTACTTGTATGAAAAAATTCTTTTAAAATCTAGCATACAAAAACTTGAGATTTCAAAATTATATAGCGGTAAGTTATAAGTGCTAGAATTAAACAATTGGATTAAAAGGACCGATGTTGATTTACATGCTTTCAACTATCATTTTCCAGCTGGTTATACTCTAATATTGAGAATTTGCATTCCACACGTATAATTTAGCATTTTGTTATTTAGTACCATATTAATTTATGCTGTAAATGTCACTTTTTCTGCATAAAAGAAACTATGAAAATTAAAACTTTTTTTTAAGATTGTTCATGCAAATCATTCTCACCCATACGAGCAATAGATTCAAGTATTGAGTTTATATTTTTCATTTTTAACAAGTACCAAGGTTTAAATCTAAAATTTTCAGACATGCCCTTATCATTTTGGGAGTGCTTATTCTTTTTGAATATCCAAGTAAAGTTTATTTCAATAACAACAAATAATGTGCCTAAGAAGAAAATGTATCAGGAAATAATGGAAAACGTTTTTGAGTAATTGACAGATAATCACCAAAGCAAAGGAGTAATTAATATACAGATGAACCCAGCCGAAGCACATGCCTAGAAATTCAATTCAGTTTTCATTTTTCTAAGGTAATAATATTTCTCAAGATTTTGTTTTTAGGTTTTTATTAGAAATAAAGTAGGTAGCTAGAATTTACAAAACAGAAGCAAGGGAAAGGAAGAGTGCAAAGGCGGTTACTTACCAAAATCTCAGCAGTAATTCGGGTATTCTGTCTCTCAAGTTTTTTCAGCGCATGTTCAGACCAGTATATTTTATATATTCTCTTTCAGACAAAGTCAAAATAGTTTGGTATATAATTTGGCATATATTCCTGGCCAAATAAAGTGCATTATTTCATGGATACAAAATAAATTATTTCATCGGTTAGGTTCCAATTATTCCATATCTAAACTACAAATAATAATAAATTAATTAATTAATTAATTAATATATATCTAATTAACAACTACGCACCAGATAAATTTTCAACAGTTGAATTACCTGGTGCCAAATCAACCGGAAAAACTCTAAAGAGCAAGAACTATATTTTAGTGTTTAAGTATTAATAGATTTAAGTTTAGGAACAACTTGCCACGCGACTTTGTGTGGTTTAAGAGCAAGTTCTGCACTTATTTAATGGCATTGCCCCCTCTATGATTGACTCCTCAGTCTTCTTGGCATGTTCCAAGTCCACGCCATGCATGTCCGTCGAGGGAAATATTTAGTGGTTGCCCGTGAAGGGAAATATTTAGTGGTTGTAATTAAGATAATTTTCACTCCAAAGCTTTGCTTCGTAGAATAAAAAGGAAAATATAAAGCTTAATAACTAAATATATCTTCAATCTTTTGTGTAAAATAGAAATAAGTCAATTTTTAAATTTAATTGTATAAACCTCTAACACTTCAAAATAATGTAATTAAGTCTAAATTAGTTATAAATTTTTACAATAAAATAAAAGAATGAGGGCTTATAAGACTTTAACATCTTATTTATTTTAGTTAATTGTATTATATTGAAAGGTTGGTGGCTTATTTATGATAAAATAAAAGCTTATGGACTTTTACAATAAAATTAAAGATTGAGGGCTTATATCAATTTTTTGCATAAGATTGAAGGTATATTTGACTATTAAGCCAAAATTGAAAGATGGAAATTTCTAAGGAAGGAAAACTGAAAATATGCAATACATATTTTTTCTTCCATTGATGTGTTTAAGAGGAAAGATGAAGGAAAATATATTTTCTTTCCTCACACTTTTATTTCTTAACTAGCACTTAAAAAAATATCATTTTATTTTCTTTTTTCACACACCTCTATCACTATAATAAAAATGATCTTTAGCGACAAAATTTTAGCGACAAAATTTTAGCAACAGATAAATTCCGTTGTTAAAAGCTAGCATTAGTGACGGGTTAGTAACGGAAATAGTTTTATACTTAGTGATGGAATTAGCAATAGAATTAGTTACGGAATTTTGTCAGTAATTTGCAACAAAGCTTTTTCTATCGCTAATTCCATTGCTAAATGTGGCGGGAAGTTACTGTTTGTTTGGCACCTAAATTAGCGATAGAAATTAATAAGAAATTTATGGTTTAGAATCAACGATGGACTTTTTCGTTGCTAATTCCGTCAATGATGAGTTTCAACAAAGGAATTAGCAATGGAAAATTCTATCAGTGATTCCAAATTATGCAAATTTATTTATTTTCTATCTTTTATTTTTTATAATTTGAAGCATTAGCGACGGAATTTTTTGTCGCTGATGAGTTTTCAATGACAAAATTAGCAACGAAAAATTTCATCTTTGATGCCATAAACCAGAAAATTTATTTATTTAAGGCATAAGAAACAAAATTTTTTGTCGCTAATTCCGTCACTAGTGCTTTTCAACTACAGAATTAACGATGGAAAATTCTGTCGCTAATGCTTAATGAAGTGAATTTATTTATGCATTTTCATTTCTTTCATAAGTGAAGGCATCATGACAGAATTTTCTATTGCTGATTCCAACATTGATGCTTTTGAGTAATGAAAAATTTCGTCATTGATGCTTAATGAAGAAAATTTATTTATTTATGTTTTTTTATTTTCTCATAATTTAAGGCATCAGCAACGGAATTTTCGGTCACTAATTCTGTCACTGATGCTTTTTAACGACAAAAAATTCTATTGTTATTTGTTTCATGCAAAAATAAAAATAAAAATTTGAAATTAGCGATAGAAAATTTCGTTGCTAATTTTAACTTTTTTTAAATTTTCTCGCCTACGCAATGATAGGAAATATTTCAAAATAGCATTAGTTTGAATTTTAGTTGCTAATCCAACAATAATTTTTTCGAAAATTTTTCGTTATGTGCGCCAAATCTTTTATGTTTTCTTTTATTCTTCATTTTCTCTCGTCTTCACTCCTCCCTATCTTCTTTGCTTGTCTCTCTCTTCATTTTTTCTTCAGTTTTTCTTCTTTCATCCCTCTCTCTTTTTTTTCCTATTTTTTGTAAATGTACTATGTTATTTTTCTTATATGTTTATGTTGTCATCCAAGTTGTAGCTTTTTATTTATTCTTGAATAAGGATTGATTTTGTCCAGGCTGTTTCGATAGATATAATAGTTTTAATTCCTAAATTTTAGGAGATTTTATCCTTTGTTTTTTTGGATTTAATCATTTACTGTTTTTCAAGAGATATTTTAGGGATGTGCACTTTTATCTAGGCTATTTATATATCTATTCCATATCAATAAAAAATAACAAAGAATAAGTTTATTTGTATGATTTCTTTCTTCTCCGTTAACATGGCATCAGAGTAGAAAAGATTCTGAATTAGTTTGTTTTTATGGTAAAAAAGGCTATGATTGGAGCAACCAGAAGAGATGACTCTTCAATTGTCTCTTTAGGTCAATCCCAACAAGCACATCTTCCAATAACGACTTTACAAGGGGGAAGCGAGAATACTTCTTTGCATATCACAACTTACAAGTTAAATAGCAAGAACTATCTTCAATGGGTATAGTCCGTCAAGCTTGTAATTTGAGGCAGAGGAAAGATGGGTTATCTTACTGGTGCAACTACTATAACACAAAAGATTCTGCTTACCAGGTATGGAAGGCTGAAAACTCTATTATTATAGCTTTGCTTATTAATTCAATGGAGAGTCAAATTGGATAGACTTATTTATTCTTGCCCATGGCAAAAGGAATATAGGATGCTGTGAAGATAACTTACTCAGATCTTGGCAACTCTGCTCAAGTGTTTGAGATAAAGTCAAAATTAAGAGTGACGAAACTAGGAGGCCAAAATGTGACAAATTATTTTAATGTTCTAAAAAATTTGTGGCAAGAATTGGATTTATTTTATGAATCCAGTTGGGACTGAACAACGTGCAGCATCAAGAAAAAAAATGGTAGAACAAGAATGAGTGTTTGAATTCTTAAAAGACATAAACAAAGACCTTGATGAAGTCAAGGGCAGAGTGTTTGGCAAAGATCCCTTCGCATCAATTGAAGAAGTGTTTGCAAAGATACGAAGAGAGGAAAGATGACAAAAGGTTATGATGGGAGATTTTAAGGAAGAAAATGGTGGACATAAAACAACTAAAGGATCAGCTTTGGTTGCATGAGGTCAGCAGCACCATAACAAGTCTTCCACAAATTAGAAAAATACTAGAAAAGGGAAGCGACCTTGGTGTGATCTTTACCAACGTCATGGACATACCAAAGATATATGTTGGAAAATTTATGGCAAGCCACCTAATTGGACTCCTAGAAGGTAGAATGATAGGAAAAGCTTCCAAGTCCAAGCCATAGATAAAGAACATGCTACTGCCATAAGTGCAACAGAAGGAGAATCAGCCTACACTTTTATAAGGTTTAGCAAAGAGCATATAGATCACTTGTATAAGCTTCTTAGTCAATCACAACCTCAAAATCCACTTGCTTCCAACCCTAGTGTCAGTTCTTGCTCTTTAGCCCAAACAGGTAACTTTCTCATAGCACTTAATGTCACTTCAACTTTAAAGACTCCCTGGATTATTGATTCAGGAGCTTTCGATCACATGACAGGTTCATCTAATTCTTTTGTCACATATTGTCCTTGCTCTAGTAATATTAAAGTGAAAATTACTGATGGTTCTTTGTCAACTGTTGCTGGAAAAGGTTCCATAATACTCTCAAAACCTTAATCTTGCATTTCATACTTCATGTTCCCAACCTTACTTGTAATCTAGTGTCAGTTAGCAAATTAACACATGATAACAATTGCTTTGCAAAATTCTCACCATTTTCTTGTAAATTTCAAGAGATATCCTTGGGGTGGATGATTGGCAATGCTAGGGAACATGAAGGGCTCTACTTATTTGAGGATGAAGATTCTAGAACTAGACAAGCTTTTGCATCAAGTAGTGAATCTTTTTCTGTTTCCAATCAAAAAGAAATAATGTTGTGGCATTATAGACTTGGCCACCCAAACTTTTCTTATCTTAGATGTTTGTTTCAACTTTTCAGTAATAAAAACCTTTGTTCTTTCCAATGTGAAGTTTGTCAATTAGCAAAGCACAATCGAAACTCTTTTCCTTCCTTATAAGTCTTCCTCACCTTTCTCATTAATACACAGTGACATTTGGGGGCATCTAAAGTTATTACTTCTTCCGTTAAATGTTGGTTTATAACATTTATTGATGGCCACACACGAGTCACTTGGGTTTTGAAACAAAAATCTAAAACTTGTCAAATATTTAAGAACTTCCATTCCATGATTCAAATCACAATTTTAGGCAAAAATTCATGTCGTACAGACAATGGGAGAGAGTATTTTCATTCAGTGTTAGGCAAGTTTTTAGCCAACGATGGGATTATCCATTAGAGTTCATGTGTGGACACCCCACAACAAAATGGGGTATCTGAATGAAAGAATAGACATTTACTTGAAGTCACTCGAGCTCTTATGTTCACCATGCATGTTCCAAGCTACTTGTGGGGTGAAGCAGTTCGTATAACAGCTTACCTTATAAATAGATTACCGAGTTGGACTATCCACTACCAAACACCTTTCTCCACCCTACCAAATACTATCCTCATCTTCACACCTTGAATAATCTTCCCTTAAAAACCTTTGGGTGTACTACCTTTGTACATATACATGTCTAATACTGCAGCAAATTAGACCCCAAAGCCATTAAAACTGTGTTTCTCGGCTACTTACCCATACAAAAAGGGTATCGTTGTTACTCACCTTCAAAAAACAAATTCTACATCTCTCACGATGTTACCTTTTTTTTAAGAATCGACCATTCTTTCTTGCCACCTCTCTTTAGGGGGAGATTAAAACCAATGAAGATCATTTTTGGGAAACGATATCCATGCCTATTGATGATATGTCCAAGTATACTATACATCTTTAACCGGAGTCAAATCTAAGTTGTCTTCTCTAATAATGCCACAACAACAATAACAAACATATTTGGAAATAGAGGGAGGTTTCACAAGGCAAAAAAATCAAGAGCTACGTGTTTATCTAGAAGAAATCAGCCTCAAGAAAGAAAGCTATTCATGGTCCCACAGAGCCAAGAGTCTGAACCAAAGGATGCCAATACCTCAGGTACTTATGAAACCATTCCTCTTTCAAATAAACCTATTGAGTTACCCATTGCTCTAAGGAAAGGAGTTCGTTCTTGCACTTTGCATCCCATATCTCAATTTGTGTCATACAAAAATCTTTCACCATCATTTCGTGCTTTTGCCACTAATGTTTCCAATATTGAGATTCCTAGGTCAATATAGGAGGCTTTTGCTAAACCTAAATGGGAAAAGGCTATTTGGGAAGAAATGAATGCTCTTGAAAAAAATGGCACTTAGGAACTAGTGACTCTACCAATAGGAAGACTACTGTTGGTTGTAAGTCGATTTTCATAGTAAAATCTAAACTAGATGGCTCAATTGAGAGATACAAGGCTCAACTTATGGCTAAAGGTTTCACACAAACCTATGGGGTCAATTACATGGAGACATTTGCACTGGTTGTTAAGCTAAATACCATAAGGGTCTTGTTATCTCTAGCAGCAAATTTGGATTGGCCATTACATCAACTAGATGTGAAGAATGCCTTCTTGAATAAAAACCTAGAAGAAGAGGTTTACATAGATATTCCACTAGGCTTTGAAGATAGTAAAAATATTCAAAAGATATACAAGCTAAAAAAATCCCTATATGGACTGAAGCAACCACCACGAGCATGGTTTGACCCTTTTTCAAAGCAGAAAGAAGATATGGATACAATCAAGGCCAGATTGACCACACTTTGTTCTTTGAACACCTCTTGATTGGAAGCGTTACTATTCTAATAGTGTATGTGGATGACATAATTCTCACAGGAGATGCTCTAAAGGAAATGGAGAAATTGAAAGGTCAACTAGCCACAGAGTTTGAAATAAAGGATCTTGGCTCTTTAAAGTATTTTTTGGGAATGGAAGTAGATAGAAGCAAGATAGGCATATCTGTTGCTCAACGAAAATATACTTTGGACTTGTTAAAGGAAACAGGAATGTTGAGATGCAAACCTGCTGATACACCAATGGATCAAAGCCACAAGACAACCCAACGTAAGGGAGAAATTTCAGTTGACAAGAGAAGATATCAAAGGTTAGTAGGGAAACTGATTTATCTCTCTCATATGAAACCTGATTTAGCCTTCTCTATTAGCTTTGTTAGTTAATTTATGCATGACCCAAAGGAAGAACACCTCAATGCAATTTATAGAATTTTGAGGTATCTTAAGACGACTCCAAAGAAAGGATTGTTTTTTAAGAAAACAAAAGAAAGAAAGATGAAAGCTTTTATTGATGTAGATTAGGCAGGTTCAGTTGATGATAGGAATTCTACGTCTGGATATTGCACCATGGTTTGGGGAAATTTAGTAGCTTGGAGAAGTAAGAAACAATCAGTGGTTGCTAGAAGTAGTGCAAAGGTAGAGTTCAGGGCTATGGCTCATGGCATTTGTGAACCAATTTCGCTCAAAAGGCTTATGGAAGAATTAAAGATTAAATTGAACTGTCCAATGCAACTATACTGCGACAACAAGGCTGCCATTAGTATTACACATAACCTAGTTCACCATGATAGAACTAAGCATGTGGAGGTTGATAGACATTTCATAAAAGAAAAAATTGAAAGCGAAATGATTTGTGTGACCTATGTTCCAACCAATTAGCAGGCTGCAGACATTCTAACCAAAGGATTACCACAACAAAAATTTTGAAGTGCTCACAAACAAGATTTGAATAATAAATATCTACTCAGCCTGAGAGGGAGTGTTGTCATCCAAGTTTTAGTTTTTTATTTATTCTTGAATAAGGATTGATTTTGTCCAAGTTGTTTCGATAGATACAGTAGTTTAAATTCCTGATTTTTTTTGGAGATTTTATTCTTTGTTTTTTTGGATTTATCATTTACTGTTTTATAGGAGATATTTTAGGGATGTGCACTTTTAGCTAGGCTATTTATATATCTATTCCATATCAATAAAAAATAATAGAGAATAAGTTTATTTCTCTAATTTCTTTCTTTTCTGTTAACAATGCTATTAATTTTTTTTTATATGATGAACTTTAATACTTATGTGTTTTTTCTTTGCAGCAGAAGATGATGATGAGGTGCTGGTGCTGTTGTGATGATGATGCTGAGTGGGAGGTCTTTTAGTTAGATTTTATTTCATTACATGTGTTTTATGGACTTATGTATAAATATTGTGTTTATTTTAGATGTTTTATATTAATGGATTTGAATGTTTTAAGTCTCTCTCTCTCTCTCTCTCTCTCTCTCTCTCTCTCTCTCTCTCTCTCTCTCTCTCTTTATATAAATATATATTTTGTTTCAAAAATTTCATAATACATTTTTTGACAAAATTCATTGGAATTAGCAACAAAGTCTGTCAAATTAGTGAAAAAATTCATCAAATTAGCAACGAAATTCATCACATTAGCGACAAAATTCATTACATTAGTGACAAAATTTCTGTTGATGATATCCTTTAGCAATAGAATATTTATTGAATTTACAAAAATAATAAACATCAGTGATGAAAATTTCATCGTTGATGCCTTTTAGCGATAAATTTTTTTTAAAATAAAAAATAAATAAACTATTAGTGACCATTGCTGATGCCTTTTAGTAATGGATTTTTTTAATAAAATAAAAAAACATATAAACTATCAGCAATAGAAATTTTGTTGTTAATTCTCTTTAGTGATGAATTTTCATGTAAGTTAAAATACGAAATTATGTTATTAGCAATGGAATTTTTTGTCGCTGATAACATAAAATCAATCGTTGATTTAAAAAAATTCCGCCGCTAATTAGCGACAGAATTATCGATAGAAATTAAATTTTTTGTGACAGAGTGAGTATCAACGACTTCGATTTTTCCAACAAAAAATTTTCATCGCTAATTCGTCACTGATCGTCTTCAGCAACAGAATTTTCCGTCGTTAAAGGTTCATTTTCTTGTAATATATTCATCTTTCAACATTTTCACTTTATTAAGCACACCTTAAGTGAATCTGGAATATCGTATCGTAAGCATATAAATATTATAAAGAGTACATCAAATTTGCTTAAAAGTGATTTATATTATTATCAATCAATGCCCCTCATCTGTATCGCTAAGTGCAAAACAAGCAGTAAGTTTGTTTCTCTTATTTATAGGTAGGTAACACTATTCTATTTAATCAAAAAAAAAAAAAGCTCACACTTTCTAAAGTTAGAGATACCGTCAAATGAGGCACACGTTCTTGAATACCATGTATCTTGTCTAAGATTTTTCTTGAATACCGTCAAATGTGGCACACGTTCTGGATACCGAAACATTTTTCTTGAATATGACTTCTCTAATCAAAAGCGTGGAGAAAGATTGCATTTTAATTATTAGCAAACCAAAAGGATCTCCAACGCGGTTAGAGCCACCAAACGGATTAAATAAGGAATCAATCCAATCTTAAAGAAGTGAAATGCATACGAAGAGGCCTTAAGTTTCAATTATCCCCTCCAAAGTCCAAACTGGCTTTCCAGTCAAATTCAACTTCAAATTTCCTATTCTATTATCACCAAAGAAATTATTACTTTTCTGTCATCGTCTCCAACTCCTTTGCAAAACGATGGCCACTGAGAAACACATTGTTCAACCATTTTCCAAGCCATTTACCAAGCATAATCTTGTCATTCATGCCATCTCTTTTATCATTGGTCTGTCACTTGGTATTCTAATAAGTTTGCAGCTTAAAAGCTTCCCACTAATTTTTCAAGCCTCCTTAATCTCAACTTCTCCACAACAACCATCAACAACTTCACATACTCCACCACCATCAAAACCACCACCATTATCGCCGCCGCTTCTGCCGCCGCCACCTTCCTTGTCAAATTCATCGTCACAGCCAGTCATATCTTTTTCAATAGATGGAGCATCCAACACTAGCAGTGATTCGTTGAAAGAACACAAGTCTCTGATGCACAACATGAGTGACGAGGAGTTATTCCGGAGAGCATCTACGGTTCCAAGAGTTGAAGAATCTCCGAGTCAGCATGTCCCAAACGTAGCTTTCATGTTCTTGACAGCAGGGCCACTTCCCTTGGCTCCATTGTGGGAGAAGTTCTTCAAGGGACATGAAGGCCTTTATACCATCTACGTTCATTCACATCCTGATTACAATGAAACGCTTCCTGAAACTTCAGTCTTCTATGGTAGAAGAATCCCCAGCCAGGTTATATTTTCCGAGTAAATAAAACTTTCACCTGTCTTTTATTTTTCCTTTTTGACTAGTATCCAAATTATTCATTCTTTTCTGGGTTTCTTTTTTTTTTTTTTTTTGGGTGCCACAGCCGGTCTATTGGGGCACTGCAACAATGATAGATGCAGAGAAGCGTCTCCTGGCAAATGCACTTCTTGACATCTCAAATCAAAGATTTGTTCTTCTCTCAGACTCATGCATTCCATTGTTTAACTTCAAAAAAGTCTATGACTATCTCATCAACTCAAGTTTAAGCTTCTTAAGCGTATATGATGACCCAAGGAAAGTTGGCCGGGGGCGATACAATCCCCAAATGTGGCCTGTAATTAACATCACCGATTGGCGAAAAGGGTCTCAATGGTTCGAGTTGCACCGCGACATTGCCATTCGCATTGTTTCTGATAAAAAGTATTATTCAGTTTTCAAACAGTACTGTCAGCCACCTTGCTACAACGACGAACATTACATTCCTACACTGGTGAACGTGTTTTACGGCGAATTGAACTCGAATCGGAGCATTACTTGGGTAGATTGGTCAAGAGGAGGCCCACATCCTAGGAAATTTGGATGGCCTGATGTCACAGATGAGCTTTTGAATCAAATTCGAAATGGATCCGAATGTGTTTACAATGAGAAAACAACTTCAACGTGCTTCTTATTTGCTAGAAAGTTTTCGCCGGGCACCTTGAAACCCTTGTTACGGATTGCTCCCTTGCTGCTTGGTTTTGACCCTTGATAAGTTCTTGCTCAAAATTCTTCTATAAAATTGCAAATGGTTATTTGTCTTTTTCTTTTTGGATGACAAAAATCGTTTCCTAAAAGATTTCAAGTATTAGCAACTTGTACATTTTCAGGTATTAGCAACTTGTACAATAACCAATGGTTTTCTTTTGGGTCATCGATATGAATTTCATGTAATTGTCAACCGCTGATATTTGAGTTTTCTTTGTTAGATAGTTTGCTAATACATACTTGTAGACAATAGAGAGTACTTGAACATTGAAGTTTAAGATTTAATTTTATGTAAGATTAATTTATTTAATTATTTATTGGTTTATTTTAATTGATTTATCTGTTTTTTTTTTTGTTACAAAGCGAATTAAAAAAAAATAAGGAGAACATTATTTAAACTTCCTGGGGAGCTTACTCCCCAACCATCAGCTAGTTTTAAGCCTCCTGCCAACAACCTCAATGCATCTACCAAACACCTACATGAGGGAAACCAACTCATCTTTTTCCTGCTGCTATCTTCCACAAACCTGATTATATCACCCTGAATTTTATACTTTGCTTTGATAAACCGAACCTATAAGCTATTACGCTCATTAAGAAACTATTAGCAGTTTGTATAGAATAGCTTTGTAAATAATAACAAATTCTGTTATTACTTTTTTTTTTGTTAAGGTGAGCTGGACGAATAACCACCCGTGTGTTTAGCCTCCACATATAAGTGTGTACTCTGCCTTTGTTTTATGCAGTAGAATAACAGAAGACTCTTCATTCTCAATCTTTCTTCTCCAGCTAATATGGTATCATTGCTCCTTTTTCCGCCATTTTTTCTTTGATTCACAGCCTCCATGGCTCGAGGAAATCAAAATAATAATTGAGTTGTTGTTACTCCTTCAAATTCTGCTTTAATGGAGGATACATCTAGTCCTTACTATCTTCACAATGGTGACCATCCCAGTCTTATTCTGGTTAATCATTCACTGAATGGATTTAACTACAATTCTTGGAGTCGTGCATGTTAATGGCTCTCACTGCCAAGCACAAAGTCAGCTTCATAGATGATAGCATCCCTTGTCCTTCACCAAATGATTTGCTTTTTGGTTCCTGGACACGATGTAACAGCATAGTGGTTTATTGGCAGCTCAATTCTGTTTCTCGAGACATTGTCGATAGTCTAATTTACATCACCACTGCTTTTGAGATCTAGATCGATCTTCAAGAATGTTTTCATCATGGTAACAGACCTCCCATCTTTCAGATTAAGAAGCATTTATCATCCTTTACACAAGGATCTCTTTATGTCACTTCTTGTTATACTCAGTTGAAGATTTATTGGATTGAGCTCAAGGATTTTCAGCCTATTCCAACTTGTTCTTGTGGTTTGAAGTCCTGGTTACATCTTTAGCAAAAAGAATACGTTATGTAATTCTTGATGGAACTCGATGAGTCTTATTCTCATATCCGAGCTCAGATCTCATGATGGAGCCATTGCCTTCCATCACCAAAGTTTTTGCTTTCATTGTTCAAGAAGAGCACCAGCGTAGCATTGTTTACTGTGCTTCATCTCCGATTGAAGGTTTCTCCACACAATCATCTAGCAATACTTTTGCTCATGTCTTTGCTTTTGGTTCAATGCCAAACAAGATTGTCCCTTTTGTACTCATTGCAGTACACAAGGCCAAGCTAAAGATTGATGTAAACACTTAATTTTATCCGGATTTGATAAAATTTAAAAAATTTAAAAATCAAATCCTTCACAACAAAATTGATTTAAATTTAATTTAGGCATATTTTCTTACTTCAAAATCCGATTAAATTCCAGTAAATTTTGGATCATATAGACTTTGTTGAACCTAAAAATTTAGTAAATCAATTTATAATTTAAGTTATGTTCAAAGGGCTTGAAGGCCCAAATCCTTTTGTTACATTTTATTATTTTTATTTTCTAATTTTGTTTTTGTTTTCATTACTTTAATGAATTTAATTAAAATTAATTAAAAAAAGAAAAAAAAAAACAAAAGAAGAAAAAAGTTAAAAAAAATGAAAAATACCAAAAATGGAAAAAGTTGGTGCCCCTCTTGCAACCCCTCTCCACTTCTCCCCAGGCTATCACTCAGCCACCCACTGTTTTGTAAATCCCTCATCCCCATGATTTTCAGTCACTTAAACCCCATTTCAATAATCAAACACCATAATGACTGAATTTGATTGTAAAATCTAAAGGACAAAAACCAACAATCGGATTAATAGAGGTGTCTTAATTTGATTAAAATGAACATTGCATTACAGGAAGAGGGGATTCAGCCAACTCTCACATGGATGAACCCCATCCCAAACCGAGACCCCTTGCCTAAGACCGAAACCATCTTCACCACCAAGCTCTCCTTCATGTAACAACCAACACAGACACTAATCCGGACCATTTCAACCCTTGCCAACATCAACCCGAAAGCCTCCTAAACAGCCCCATCATTCGAACAACTCTCCCATGGAGAAACCCCCTCCCAAACTGAGACCCCAAGCCTATAACCACTACCAAGGCAACCGGGCCTTCTCTACTATCTCACGATAGCCTCCATCAACAACCTCACAATCCATCCCATCTTCAACCACCAAACATCCACAAGCAACCACTATCACAGCCTACTCGAACCCATAGGCAACGTTAGCAAAAAATTAAAACTAGCAATCTCATTTCCTCTCCAAATAGTAAGGAAAGTAGCCCAACCAAAAAACTCAACAAAAGCAACAACCTTTTTTTTTTTTTAAGGTTAAGGGAGTTATAAGTGATATTTTACAAACCCTAATGGTTGAAACCTGGAGAAGGTAGAGAAGAAGCTTTGTTGAAAGTTTGTTGGTCATCGGAGTTTACGGCAACGGTTGATCTAAGATTAAATTCCGTGGGTTTAGGCTTATATTTAGGAGTTTTGAGGCAGTTTTTGAAAAAACTAAGGCCGGACATGGAAAGAGAATGTCAAAAAGAGCTTGGAAGTGAAATTTAGGAGTAGCTCGAGCGGTGGCTAGCAGCGTTATCCTCCGGCCGCATGGTGGTCAATTGCCAGAATCTGGGCAACTTTCAAGCTGCTGGCCATGGAAGAAGAGAGAAGAGGTGAAAATGGTGAAAGAGATAAAAAAGGGAAAAAAAAAAAAAAAAAAGGAATTATATTTGATGTATTGATAGTGTATAATTTTTATATATTGTTAATATATTAGAGATTGATATCTCATCAATTGAAACATTAAAAAAATATCAAGCTTTTAAAAATAAATATAAATAAATTTTTTTAATTTGTTATGAGAATTTATTAATAAGATGTCAATTTTTGATGGATTGAAGGTATATAAAAATTATAAATTGTCAGTGTATCATATGTAAATAAAAAAAATAGGAAAGGAAAAATAGAAAGAGAAAAAAAATTAAGAGGGCGTGGGCCCCACTTGACAAGAGAGATGAAGAATTGGGAAGGAAGTTGGCGGCAAAATTTGTGGGAAAAAAATTTAGTGTGAATGAATAAATGAAATGAAATGAAATGGGCTTTGAATTTGTTGGGTTTAGGTGGTTATTTGGAGAGAAATCTTTTATGGGCTTTGGTGAATATTTTGAGTATGAGGAAAAACGTTGGGCTTACGTGATGATAAAAAAAATAAAATGGTAAAGAAAAATCGAAGGAATGATTGGCAAATCATCACTCGAAATTCGTGCGTTCAATCGATTCACATCCCGATTCAGATTTTGACTCAATTCAATTAGCTCGATGTCGGTAAATTTTTTATCTTTTTTTATTTATTATTTCCATTTCCTAGAGGATGCATAGTTTTATTCTAAGTTCATGATTAAACAGCGTGTTTGTTTAATTTCTTTGCATTTTATTTAGTCATTTAATAGAATTTGAAACTAAATGAACTTTGTCCAATGATGAGATGTTACAAAATTTAAAAATATTGGAGTATTTGATTTATTTTTTCAATTCAAAAAGATTCACTTTCACTTTTAAAAAATAAAATTTAACTTTTTTAAAATAAGGAAAAATGATTTTGATAAATAAAAATTGCTTTGAAAAAGTGCAATAAAAAATTATTTTTAAATATTAAATTAAGACCATATTATTAAAGCAAGGGATAATACATGATTAAGATGGTATTGTTTTTAATGGGCATTGTGGGGGTTCCAATTCTTCTTCATGCGTAATCGTATTCCCAAACTCAAATATTTGATTTCATGGACCAAAATTGTTTTTTAATAAAACTTAATCAATTTAAGGTTTTGTTAAAAAGATAAACATTTTTAAGTGGTCAATCAAACTTAATAAAAAATATTGGTGATTACTCTATTTTTTTTTTCATATTTTCATAATCGTTAAGCGGTCAAGTTCTTGAACAAAATTGTTACGACAACTGATGCTATCAGTTCATGGCTATCAACCTAGATACAAGATCAAGCTTAAACCACATTCCTCTCGAATCCAAGCTCACCAAACCTCTGCTCAAATTTCTAAAACACCACTGCTTTTTTCAGCTCCTTCCCCACTTTCATCTCTTTCTTTAGAAGAATGCCAACAGCTCCTCGCCATGCTTAATTCTCAACTCCAGCACAGTGTACTACTCCACCACTGCTTTTATACCTTGCTTTGATAAACTGAACTTATAAGCTATTACGCTCCAAGCAGTTTTTTTGGATTAAAGCCTTATTGTGCAATTCCATTCTACGCAGACTCAAATCTTTCCAAATTCAGTGGCATACATAATTCAAACCACTTCAGTAGAGCTACTCCTTTTTTCCCTCCTGACCCACACCATAGGAAACTTCTATTAAGATTATCTAGTTTATTAATAACAACTTTTGGTAAAAAGGATGTCATCATTTGATATGTCAAAATTAAAGAAGTAACCGAACTTATCAATGCAGCTCTCCCAACCAAGCTCAAATATTCGGCTTTCCACCTAACTTACCTACCATTCACCTTATCTACAATTTCCTAATATATCTTTTTTTTAACTCTACCATGAATGAGAGGAACTCTTAAATATTTTCCAAGATTAGCAAATAATACAATATCTAGTACATTACTACTCTTCTAGCCATCCCTATAATTAGAGGTGGCAAACGGGCGGGTTTCGGTCCGAGTTTTTTTGGTTTCGGGCTTTTTCGGTTACGGGTTTTTTCGGTTGCGGGCTTTCTCGGTTGCGGGTTTTTTCGGTCTCGGATTTTCTCGGTTGCGGGTTTTTTCGGTTGCGGGCTTTCTCGGTTGTGGGTTTTTTCGATCTCGGGTTTTTTCGGTTGCGGGTTTTCTCGGTTTCGGTCCGATTTTAATCGGGCGAGCTTAGCGGGCTTAGTCAAATTATTTTAAAATTTTATAAATTATAAATATTTTATAATTTTGAATGTAATAATTAATTTAATTTTATATAGTTAAATAAAAATATAATAGAAATGCTAAATTAAAGTTAAAATTTAATAAATGGGAATTGTATAATATATATATATATATATATATATATATTTAGAAATTTGGTTGGGATGATTTTGAAAACATTGGGAGTGGACCAATGAAGAATATAGTTATCTACAATAATAAAAGAGAACATATCAACTATAATTATTACATTATAATTAATTAAGCAAAATTTAAAGTCACGTGAGATCTATCAAAATAATACATAAAGTTCGCATTTATAAATGATGGACCAGCACATAATTTTTAATTATAATTGATTAATTATCGTAAAAAAAATTACAAGTAAAATACTCGAAGACGTAAAAGACATTGAAAAAGTTTTAAATCTTGCATTGCATTTGCAGGAAATGAAAGCACTTCTGCTATTGTAAACTTCTGCCTTGGAAACATCTGGATTTCTGTACTAATTAATTTTTTTGTTCACAAAATCCAACTACTAAAAATCATCTTTGAATTGCCAACAACCTCTAAACCTAGTGGTTAAAGATAAGTTGTGGCATATTGTAAGTCTTAGGTTTGAATCCAATACCCCCATCCTCAGTTATTTAATATTTCCTTTGTAATAAAAAAAATCATCTTTGAATTTCGATTATAATTAAAACGATTATAATAGACATTACATTATATTAGACTTAATAATTCGTGTATATATATATTTTGTATTCGTATTTGTGAAGACCGAGAATTCTCTAAATAAATATAAGGTATCCGAAAAATTTAATTTGGACAAATTGAAATCCAAATTAAATAAGAAATGAAAAGGAAAAATTAAATTGGAAATAAGACATGAAGGAGGAAATTTAATTTGGATAAATGGAAATCCAAATTAAATAAGAAAATGGAGAAAATAATTTTGGATGTTTAGAAATCCAAAACTTAATAAGAAATAAAAATATTTTGATATATTTATATAATGAGATTATATAAATATACCTTGGATAAATATAAATATTATTTTGTGTTAAAAGTGTAAAAAGTATATATATATATATATATATATATAAAGGATAATTATTACATACACTGACAGTGGAGTTTTTTTACTCCACAAGCAGCGTTAAGATCGTGACACATGTTTTGTTTTATTTATTTTAATATTTTTATAAGACATATGTCATGATCTTAACGCTGCTTGTGGAGTAAAAAAACTCCACTGTCAGTGTATGTAATAATTATCCATATATAAATATATATATTTTGATACAAAATATGTATTGAAATACATATTATGAATAGTGTACATATATATAATTATGGTGTATAATAATTATATATATATATATATTATAGTTATTATTGTTATATAGGTCCAATGGTAGTCGTGTCTCGACACTTACAAGAGGTAAGGGGTTCGAGTACGACGGGACGCGAAAGAAATCCGTGAGGGGGCTCCACATGATACTCCCAAAGCGGACAATACGGATGAATGAGGTATGGGCCACTAGGATACGGGCCTCACATATCCAATTGACCCAAATCCAAATCGAACCAATTGAATTGACTAAAAAAGTCAACGACCCAAATCTGATGTAATCTGAATCTGAATTAATCCGAATTCAAATTTATCCGAATCCAAATCTCAATCTTATCCGAACTCGAAATGATCAGAATCCAAAAAAGATCAATTTTTTCTTGGCCCAAACTCAATCTTATCCTAATCCAAAATAATCTGATTTTTATTTAACTCAAAATTATCTGATCTAAAATAATTCAACTCAAACTCCAGTATTTTTTTTTTTGAAATAACTCAAACTCGATTTAATCCCTTCCAATTGCTACCTCTAGCCACGGGTCACAGTACAGGTGTGCGAAACTAGCCCTAAGTCACATGGCTATAGGCAGCGACAGTACAGGTAATAAAAACTTAAAAAATATAAAACAGTTTGCGGATATTCTCTCTTCGTTCTTCAAAACTTGTGTTTCACTGCCTGACACACACTCATACAGGAGTAAGGAAAAAGCATCATAAAAAACACCCGTCTTTTCGTTTTCTGGTGTTAAATCCGTTGCTCCTGTGATTGATCTCGCCGGATTATTACAGTGAAGACCGATGGGAGAGGAGTATTTGCAGCAGTTCCTGGATGAGACCACTTGGTACAACGACATTGTGTTGGGAAACCTTTTGCCTAACAAGCTTTGGGATCCACTCCCCCATTTCTTGCAAACTTGGCTGCGTAACTACACTGCTGGGACTTTGCTTTACTTCATCTCTGGTTTCCTTTGGTGCTTCTATATTTACTATTTGAAACGCAATGTATATGTGCCCAAAGGTACTTTTTTCTTTAATTAAAATAATGGTTTTTTTCTTTTGTTAATTTTTTGATGAGTTTAGAGATGGATGAAAACTGGGTTTTCGTTTTATGTTGATTCTGAATCTGGGTTCCGTTTGTTTTTTATTTTTTGTTTAGTTTAGATTATCTTAAATTGTTTTGATTTTAGCTTTTTTTAATTATTTTTTTTTCAATCCGGAAGTTCACTGGAATATTTTAGTTAATTTAATTTATTTTATTTGGAGCTCTTTTTTAACAAAGAATTTTATTTATATCTGAATGTCTTTCTGATCTTGCTGTAACTTTTTTCATTTTGAATCTGTGGTGAGAAAAGTCGAAGGAGGATGCATGCTGGATTCTGTTTCTTTTTTTTTTCTTCACCTAATGTATGGACAGAATGCGTTATGATCATTGTCTCATTGTTTGTGATTATCATCTAAGCAAGGGTCAACTGATTATATTGTTTAGGCGCATATTACTTTCTTAATTCAAATATATTCCCTGTGAATTAAGGACATGAGATTGTTATGAATACTAGTCTTTAACCAGTATTTTCTATTTTAATTCTTGGACCGAAATTTGTATAAACATGCAGGATACCTGCAAAACGACTCCACTGTCTTTTTTTTTAAGGCTTAGGTTCTCATTTCATCTGCTATAGATTACACAATCTTAAGGGCTATTAGGTACCAAACCTCACTACACCTACTTGTAAATGTCAGCTGTATTTATTTTTGTCTATATATTTTTTAGTGTGGATTTCCTACCTAGCCTAAGATGGCTATTTTGTTTATGTCTTGAAAATACAGATGCTATCCCTACAAATAAAGCCATGCTCTTGCAAATTTATGTTGCTATGAAGGCCATGCCGTGGTACTGTGCTCTCCCAACTGTTTCTGAGTACATGGTTGAAAATGGCTGGACAAAATGTTATGCTAGAATAAGTGAAGTCGGTTGGCTTCCCTATCTAGTATATTTATTTATTTATCTTGTGCTGGTGGAGTTCGGGATTTACTGGATGCATAGAGAGTTGCATGATATAAAACCTCTATACAAATATCTTCATGCAACCCATCACATCTACAACAAGCAGAATACCCTTTCTCCGTTTGCTGGTAAGTTCTTATATATGCACTCTGGTTTCCATGGTTTATAATTGCTTCCATTGGCTAAATTGTTACCTTGTTTGTCTAAAAGTTTGGAGCATATGCAAATAGTTCTTTTTCATTTTCGTGCTTGACAATAGGCAGGACCTTATGGTTGTTTTATATATCAAATTACAGACTTATTCATAGATAGATAGATAAATAAATAAGATCATAGTTGACAAGTTTAAGTTAGAAAGGATCCTCAATATATCGGTTTTAGCCACTCTGTTTTTTGGGGATCTCATACTCTTTTATGATGTGACAATAGTGTTTTTTTTTTGTTATGAGAGAAATAGTAAATAACTAGGGATCGGGGTGAGGTTGTTTGAATTTGAACCCAAATTTTACAAGATGCCACAAAGTCATCCTTACTCACCCGGTTAAGAGGTTGTTGGCTATGATGTGACAATAGTTGAATCTAGATTTGATTGCAAAAGTCCCCTTGATTTGATGCAAGTTTAACCATTAACTTTGTCATCTCGCATATGAGATTCTTAGTTTGCTTTGCAGTGTATTTTTCTTGTTGAAACTAATGCGGCTGCCTAGCTCCAATTTTGGACAGGTAAAGCATGCTCTAGCTTGCATGCATTTAGGTAGCTCATATCTTCAGCTTCTTGGATGATTGACTAGATTGAAAGGGATTGAATAGGATAAACATTATTCCTTGATAGGAGAATAGTGACAAGCTTGGGGTCGTTTTGGAGCATATATAATAATTGGTCCATAATCATGGCTGGGTTGTGTTTTATAAACATAAAGATATATAAATTAGTGTAGGTGAAGTGCCAAGTGTTTCTTTTTTCCTCTGGAAATGCATACCATGTAAAAATCTGTAGAACCTGCATATCTCAGATTGCTACTAAGTAAAGATTCTAATTTGTCTAGAACAATTAACTACTTTTAGTGATGATATTGTACACTATGATGTGTACTAGTTAATAGTTTTCTAAAGAATGTGTGAGCTAGTCTTGCTGCAGATAATACTTGGTTGCATTTTGTAGCATATACATAAAGAGTAGTACGTCATGGATGTGGTCTCCTAGAGCTTTTTTCAGACCAGATTCGATTCTTTGGGCTTGTTATGGTACTGGTTCTCTTAATTTACCTTAAATAGCAATTGCCTTTCTTTCCTTAAAAGCTCAGCCAAAAATATGAAAATTTTGAAAGAATGCCACAGCAATTTTAGTTCTCCCTTGCTTTTTTTTTTTTTGGTACTTGGGTTGTTAGGGATTGAACCCTAATTACGGGAATTAAGAGTCCAATACACTCTCAACAGATTACACGGCTTTCCTAAGATCCTTAATTGAAGAAAATTTAATCATCATCTGATACTTTCTTTGGAGTTTGAAAAAAATTGTATGATCCTTGCTAAGATAGACCGAACAATCCTTTGTCTACTGAAAAACAACCTTAGTACTGAACTTCCAATTATAAGTGATTTTACCTTCTCTATATAGACCAAACAATCCTTTGTTTACTGAAATACAAGCTGAAATTTCTACTTGGATTTTTGTCTCTTACTAAATGAAATATGACTGAACATTTTGTCTGATTTCAGGTTTGGCTTTTAACCCTCTGGATGGAATACTACAGGCAGTACCTCATGTTATAGCGCTCTTCATTGTACCAACTCATTTTACAACTCATATCGGATTCTTATTCATTGAGGCCATCTGGACAGCAAACATTCATGATTGCATCCATGGCAAACTATGGCCTGTGATGGGTGCTGGCTACCACACTATTCACCACACTACATATCGCCATAACTATGGCCATTACACCATTTGGATGGATTGGATGCTCGGAACCCTACACGACCCTGTTGATGATGAAGGCAAGAAGGTGATGTAATTGTATTTGTGCTCATCTTGACACATCCTGGTTAGGTGTGCATGTTAATTGCTACTGAGATTTGGTCCTTGTGTCTACATTCCGTTGGTAATAGTTTTTAATTCATGTTTAACTGGAAACTTTGTACTGCATAAGCTACTTCGGTGTTTATGAGTGCCTGGATCTCCTGCGTGTTTTAACGTGTTATTACTCCTAAGCCCTCGGATCAGTGTAATTGAATTTTACATAATTCGAGGGGCACGAGCCAAATGGAATATATTTTTCTCCTAATTCGAGATGTTAACCAAAAAAGGCATGCTATAGAAATGTATATTTAATATCTATGTTTATTTATGTTTTTAACTAATTTTTTTAGTAGTTTATACTATATAATAGTCATATTTGACATTATATAATTCAAATTCTTTGGATAACACTTTTTATAAAATGTTACTGAAGTTTTATATAAACATTTTAAATATATAAAATGTTATTAAAATTTTAAAGAGAATATATTCCAATTAACATTTTTATTAGCATAAGCCCAATAATAAATTTAAAATGAGATTGGACATATTCTTTGAATTGGGGTTTACGGTTATGAATGTAAATGGAGTGAATACTCGATAAAGTTGGGATATTTGAACTTGAACTTGATTATATTTTATAATATCCAAATCTAATTAACTACTTGATTATTCGATTATTTTTTATTTGTGTTATTGGAACCTTAATTTTATAAAAAAGAAAATATCTGTTACTATCTGTTTATTAAATCAAAGTTTGATTTTCAAATTTAAATTTAAAATCAATTTTGGAATAACTTAATTAAACAATTAAATAAATAAATTTAATTTAACTAATAAAAATAAATTAAAGTTAAAAATCATAATTATAATATTTAATGAATTAATTTAATTAAATACAACATTAATAATAAATAATTTGTATATAAAAATATAAATATCATATTAATTATTTATTATTTATAATTGAGTTTAAGTAACAGATACCTTAAGATAACTATCTAAACTTTATCCAAACCCGATTATATACTACCTTAACCTTACTTAATCGAGTCGGGTAGTTTCGGGTATCCATTTATAGGGTATCCATTGCCAT
This sequence comes from Heritiera littoralis, assembly GCA_031772115.1. Classification (NCBI taxonomy): domain Eukaryota; kingdom Viridiplantae; phylum Streptophyta; class Magnoliopsida; order Malvales; family Malvaceae; genus Heritiera; species Heritiera littoralis. The sequence continues at coordinate 2,586,765 of JAPDPK010000080.1, read as the reverse complement.
CCCTATAAAGTTAATAAAGAAATGATATTAAAGAAAAAGATAACAAATATGGATTGGCTGAAAAGTTGTTGATAATTAAAAGAATTATCTAATACTACTAAGACCTAAAAGTTATTGAATCCAAAGAGTTGGTTCAGTAGTTTAAGGTTTCACTAAGTTCTCGAGTGAATATTGATCTTATTTTTATACTTTAAAAATTTTGCCATTAATATTAGATATAATTATGTTCATAATGTCCAATATAATGTTGAACAGCAGATATTATCAAAACGAGTATAAATTGTCATACAAAAAATTTAATATGATTAATTTGTCAATTAATTAATGCAATATTATTTATTTGAATTTTTATTGTATTTAAATTTAAATTTAAATTTAAATTTAAATTTAAATGTGGAATCAATATAACAAAAAATTATCAATGACTATTTTATAATAAAATCAAATGTCAAAATAATAATAGTTTATTTTTGGGTTTTTATTGTAAATGTAATAAAGATAATATTAAAAATATTTTATATTCATATTTATTGTATTTCAAATTTCTTTTTATTTAATAATTGAATTTAAAGATTTAATATTAATTTTGTTGATAATGCATTATTGATTTAATTGTATAAAAATACAAATAATAACAATTTAAAGTTTAAATTAAAAACGTAATATTTACTCATTTAATTATTTTGATTTTTAGGATTAATAAACAAATATACCATTAACTTTTTGCACAAAATGAATATAAGCCCTCAATTTTTATTGCATGAAAATCAGTCCATAAACTTTTAGTTTACTATAAATAAACTTTCAACATTTTACAATCATGTAATTAAATTTAAATCCGTTAAATGACACTTACTTCTATTAGTATTGCATACGTAGTAACCAACTAAGCGATTCACATCAGCTTTTACATAGGATGTCCAAATGGCAGTTAGTGTCATTTAACAAATTTAGACTTAATTGCTTGATTTTGAAAATTTGAGGATTTATTTATAGTAAAATAAAAGTTTATGGATTAATTTTCATGCTATAAAACATTGAGGATTTATATCTATTTATATAAAAAATTGAGGGTACATTTGGTTATTAAGCCTAATTTTTAATAAAAGATGATATAATTATGGTTTGGGTTTTTTTGAATTATAAAAATTAAATTTTTTGAGATTTCAAATCGGATTGATCTCAAGTTCGAATTACAGATTCGGTTCTTTTTTTTTTTGGTTCATATAAAGTTGAGTTTGAATTTTTTTAAAGTCAATTCGAGTTGATCTAGATTTAATTACGAATTGACTCGAACAGGTATCGAGTTTGAACTTGTTTTGCCATCTATTTACTAATTTACAAGCAGTAAACTTTCCTCTATTTTGCTTAAAAGCATGTTGATTAATGCTTGTTACTGTTTGGAATTTTTTACCCAAATAGGTAGTCAATTGGTCGAGAAATTCCTCAGAAGGCAAGTTTGTTTCATGAGTAAGAACTGTGCATAGGGATTCTCTGGGGATATAATCTGCAATTGTAATTAATCCCGGAAGTTTGAAATGAGTTAGATTCTTGAAATATATCCAAGCACAACTTGCAAATAGCAGAGTATATGTTTAACAGCCATGAATTAAGCACTGACTATTGTTGAAGAAAGTTCATTAGCTGGGACTTATTACACATACAATTCAATTTTCACATACTAGATGAACCATATTCACTATTATCCATGTAATTGGATCGTGTGAACAATGATGTTGGAGAAGAATTTTCAGGTGATCTTGGTGGAGAAAACAGGAAAGGTGCCGGTGGAATTGACAGAGATTCAATGCTTCCTTGTAACATCTCTATGGCCTTAGTTATTGATGGTCGATCTGATGGGTTACTTTGAATGCACCACAAACTCACTATGATCATCTTTCTAGTTAGTTCTCCATTTTCAGCTGTCATTCCTTGAAGATTCAAATCTGCTCCTTCTTTAAGACGCTCATAAATCCGTAGAGGAAAATTCGCATTACTAGTCTGACTGTGAACATTTTCTTTTTCTCCGACCATTTCAAGGACCATCATCCCATAGCTATAAACATCAGACTTGTGAGAGACTCCTCCAAAGCTTCGGCAAAATACCTCTGGAGCAATATATCCAATAGTCCCTCTAGCACTTATTGTAGAAATAATACTCTCCTTCCGCTCACATAGTTTAGCAAGACCGAAATCTGAAATTTTGGGACAAAATCTCTCATCTAGAAGGATATTGTGAGGTTTTATGTCGAAATGTAAAATCCTAGTCTTACAACCTTGATGCAAGTATTCCAATCCTCTGGCAATGCCGATTGTAATGTCATACAATGTTTTCACCTCTAGTTGATGGCATTTATCTGGAGATGTTTGATGGCAAATGAACTTATCCAACGATCCATTGGGCATGAATTCATAGATTAGAGCTCTTATTGAGACTTCATAGCAGAAACCGATGAATGCCACTATATTGACATGAGAGGTTCTGCTAATGCTGGCCACTTCATTAACAAATTCCTCTCCTCCCCCCTTGGATTCATTTAGGACTTTTACTGCAACAACTCGGCCATCAGGCAGTTTACCTTTATATACAGTGCCAAATCCACCTTGACCTAGTTCGTCTTTGAATGACTTGGTTATTTTCTTGATGTCTGAATAAGAGTATCTCTTTGGAGCAAGTTCAGAACCATACTGCAAAATGAATGCCTCAATCCTTTCCCATTGCTTCCTTTTCCCTCGTTGGAACTTCAATAACATTCCATTGGACAATGATTCTTTCTTAAGCCAGAAAGCAACCAGCAAAGCAGTGACTACGAGAATTCCAGGCACTCCCAAGCCTATTTCAAAGAATGATGAGTCAACTAAGTTAGAAATATTAGTTACCATACACTTTTTCAATTGGATTAAAATGTCATTCAGTATAATTTTTATCTAATGAGTTTAGTAAGGTACCCACCTATGATTAATTTAAACTCTGAACTCAAACCATTTGATGACCCTGCGACCACAAAAGAAAAAGAAATGTTGCAAAGAAAAACAATTGAGGTGAATAAAGTAAAATGGCAATGGTCAATTGAGTTACAATCATTGAACTAAACAAAAGGCATAATTATGAAGGAAAATGATTGTCAAGTAAACTGGATTGGTTCTGAACAGTGAAAGCTGATGATCGACTCATTGACTCTGACATGTCACGTAAAGAAAATTCCAATGCAGATTATTAATGCATTTCTTTTTATGTTGGTAATCATACCTGAGGGGGAATCATTTTCACTCCATTGCAACCCAAAGCCATTAGCGAGGGTCACACCCAGAGTAGCTGGATTTGGGTTGTGCTCCAAAACCTGTAAAATTGAAGCGAATGCTGGAAGAAGAACACTGCTACCACATGATCTCAAGGCATCCTTTGCTGCAGCTGAGAGATTGTAAAAGGAAGACGTGACCACGAAGTAGCCTACGTTATCAGTTCCATTCATGGTGCAATTGAACTGATGATTAGAAAGTCCTATAAACTGATTCGCATTCGTTGGACAATCATAATAAAGTGTTATGTTCTTGGTATTCCAAGCAGAGTGGAAAGGGCTGAGATTCAAAGATGTGTTGACAAGGTGCTGGGGACAAAGCACTTTGTCCCCACTTATAATTGGAGCAAGAGTGAGAGAATGAAGGGACGTATTATATACAAGAACTTGGTAACTTTGGGAACTGATTGTAATCATGGGATTACCTCCCTCACAATATAACTCAAACCCGGGTTCGCCACAATACTCAGGGCTACCCCGTTGCCTAAAAGGATAGCTCAGATTTTTGATGATTCCACATTGAAATGGTTTGTTGCATTCTGGGAAATTCTTAGAGTCGCTGCTGCACAAACACACCAGAACTTGGATGGACAAAAAGATTGGGAGTAGTCCAACAAAGGGGAAAGTTCCTGAAACATTGAGAATATTTGAACCAAATTAAAAATTACAAACGTTCCAACAAATAGGAAACCCGGGCTATCCTAGCATAATCACTACTAATGAGAGCTCTGCCATTGCCAAAGCGAAAGCAAAGAGCCCTGCTTTACCTAAACAAGACTAGAAAAAACAGGCAACGAGAATCTAAGATTACAAGAGAAAACTAGAAAGTCAACAAGCTCAACACAAGCAAAGCCAAGACAGGAGCACAACATGAGCAAGAAATTATATAGTAGTCAGTGATATCCAAAATTGAGCACAGTCATCTCTTTCCAAATAATCAAAAATCCAAGGGAGCAAACCCCGAATCAAACCCATCAATAATCAACCCAGGAAAAATGAGACAAGGACAGAAACCAAATAGCTAGAAATTACAACTGACTACCAGTCCGGACGCAAGAAACCAGCTATGAACCAGCGCCTTTGACTTAAAAATATTCCAAAAGAAAAGAAATAGACAGGGGAGACCAAGGATACGCCTCTTGAAGTAATGGATTCAAAAACTCATACCTCTTGCTGTCAGCAACTCCAACAACCTGATTAGACGAGAAAGGGCCCCAAGGACTGCCATTAATGCTTGCTCGATACTCCCAAAGGAATGAAGTTACGATGTAAAATTATCAAGGATACAAGGAAATGAAGACTGAGGAAATATCCCAGTCTCTTCGGCGTAGGTGTAGATGCACCAATAAGCAAGGTGGACTAAGTAATTCAAAATAACGAAGGCTTTATTGCTTTTGGCAAAAATAAATAAATAAATAAAATAAAATAGAATAAAATTAAATTAAATAGCCTAGTCTGTGGATAAGACCCGTAAATAAGCAACGAAGACTTTTATCAGCTCTTCCCATCTACTTTGGTCTCTATCATGTAGGGCCAAATAATTTATGCCCAAGTGACGGTCTACCAAATCAAAATAAATATATAATTTGATATTAATAGAAGTTAGGTGCAAAAAATTCACCATGGGTTTAACCAAAAAAAAAAAACCATGAGACAAAGCAAGCAACTCGTATATTATATCAAAATATTTAATTATTATTTCATATATATATATATGTATATATAAACAGACACATAAATCATTCTTTTATACATTGATAGTTAAATTTTTTAATTTTGAGGAGAGATCCAGTTACACATGTGTAAAACAAATTTAGTTTTACATACTTTCATATCTTTTTATATGATTTATAATTTTTTAATCCGACCGTTGAATTTTATGTTCTATTTACATAGATTATGCATGCCAAATTTCAAATTAATCGAATACGTCTAACTATATATTTCGTTAAATAAAATTTCAACCGTTGACATATATTGAAAAAAATACTATTCTCGATTAAAATGATAAAAATAACAGATTGATTTAAAAATTTACATACATAATAAATATGAGTAGGTTGTTAAATCCAACGGTTGATTTGAAAAAATATTAATCTTATATGAAGATATAAAACTGTGTAAAACAAATTTGTTTTACACATGTGTAAGTAGATCCCTACTCTTTAATTTTATAGAAAGATATGTATCATTTTTATAATTTCGTTTATGAAATTTAAAATTTTAAGTTAATTATATTGATTATATTTTTTTAATAGTACATTTTTATCAAAGTTATAACCATAATCAATATATTATATTTATTGAATTTATAATTATAAAATTTATTTTTTAAAATTAAGTAACTTGGTAAATAAATAAAATTAATTAAACTAAACTCGAATTCATACTTATTAAAACATTAATTTTGAAATCTCAAAAGTTCAAAATGTTTTTTTTTTTATCATTAAACCAAAATTTTATTGACAATTAACATTAAACCTTTTTTCTTTTTCTTTTTTTTTTTTTACCGTAGAAGATGAACAAGGACTGAGCACGCAGCCAAGCAACCAAAAGCTGAATCTAATTGGTCGTATAAACAAAAGCAAATGAAGAGAATGGTGCCCGAAAGCCCCACAGGCCACAACAAAAGTCAAAACTTGTTGACTAATTAGCACAGTAAAATTGAATTGAATCCCTTGACAGCATCATAAAATTCAAATTAGCAGAAGACTTTTAAACCTCCATACAACACAAAGCCAACTCACGATAAAAACAGCCATCCTGCCCAACGAAAACCAATACATCTAGAACGAAACAAAAAAAAAAAAAAGACAATCATAAACAAAAATCTGCCAAGGATTGATTAAGTCTTCGATATTTACCAAATTCATCCAAAATTCAAACGATGAAACTGAGTATCGGAAAGTCCCGTAGAATGATTTGACATGGTGGGACGATAAAATGCAGTTTTACTGATATGCCCTTGTTACCCCGAACCGTGTGAAAGGGGCAAAGATCCAGAAAGGCGTTGACAAGGTACTGCGGACTTCAGGTGTAAATTCATGACATGATTGTAATCGTGGGTTTACCAAGCTCATATTTTTAACTTAAAACTCCTGGCTTACCACAGTACTGTGAGCTATTTTTTTTATTCACGGTATATTTATTTATCACTTTGAATTGAAAGTAATTTTTGTTTTTGTTGTGTAATTTAGTTTAAAAAAATTTGATCTGATAAAAATTTAAACACAAATTTCTTGCTATATATCGCTTTTATTTAAAAATTCAGTGAACCCGTATACGGTTGAACTAATCCTTTGGATTAATACAGTAGGATACTCTTTCTCAGCATAAAAGTTAGAAATGTTTATTTTGATCCCCATTGAACAGGTTGGTTGCATTATGCATATTTCTTATATTTATTGTTCATATAACTTGGACGAACACAAAAGGAGAGATGCTCTATTGAGATGCATGTTTTAGGAATGATGACAAAGAAAGAGATGGATGAAGCTACAATTTCAAACAAAACTTTGGCGACTGCATAAAAAAAAAGGAAAGAAAGAAAGAAACTGCCTTAAATAACTCCGTGATTGGACGGATTAAGCTAATTACGCGAATTTTCCTGTTCAAAGGTTTGAATTTTCTGTCTATAAAAGTGGACATTTAATTGGCTTTTTCTTTTTTGTTTAACGTTTTTGTATTATTTACCAACGAGGTTATGTATTATTTAATAATGGCGCTTCTTTTCAATGAAAAATCCATCCTCATTTGTTTGTTTTTATTTAATTTTTACAGATTTTAAAAAATTATTTTTATATTGAAATTTATCCTTTTTTTTTTATAAAACTAATGCAGCATAAATTTTAATGTAAAAAGTATAAAGAAAAATGAACAATAATTTTTAAATGAAATTTAGGCAGGAGAAATACGTTTGAAAAAAAATGAGGATGTATACTTTTACAGCATCAATTAAAAGAAAATAAACAAAAAAAGTGGGAGGGAAGTATTACTATTTTAATTTTACTTTTTAAATAATTTTGAGAATTTTGAGAAAGCCCCTAGTGTAATGGTAAAATTTGTTCCTTTGTGATGGGAAGATTACAAGTTCAAGTAGAAACAACCCTTTCTATTAATGCAGGAAGAAGACTATGTACATATTATAACAGAACAAGCATAAATTCACCAATGACTTCAGCTCATCAGCAACATCCAGCATAGCATCAGGCATCAACACCAACATAGCATTAGGCATTAGCCAAATCCAGCACCAGCATCGAGCAACAAGCTACTTCAGCTACTGACTTTAGCTTACTCAATTTCAACTATTGACTACATTGTGATCAATTAACCATCTTACTGACTTATGGTTAATATATTTGTTAATAGTTAGTTATAGGAAGTTAGTTTTAGCTAAGTCGAATAAGAAAGAAGTTGGCTAAATTTGTTAAGTTAGTTATTTAGCTATTACCCTATGTATATATATGAACAGAATGTAAAATTAAAACTTTAATGAGAAATTACAAAAGTTTTGATATGGTATAAGAGCAATTCTTTGCTTTCTTGATTTTTAGTTTTCTTTTTTCATGTCATTTAGTTTTCTCAACATCCAAATAGATTATTCAAGAAAGATTCTTGAACATGTCTTCATCAGCAAGAACAGAACATTCTATCTTCATCCAAATGAAAGTCCAGCATTGGTTCTTGTATCCTTGGTTTTGACAAGATCAATTTTCACTCTTGGTTTAGATCCGTGAAGATGGCTCTATTATCAGAGAACAAATTACAATTTGTTAATTGATCAATAACATCACCATCAAGAAGTGATTCTTTGTTTCCAGTATGGGAAATATGTAATACCATGGTTTTTTTTCCTGGATTTTGCATTCACTGTCACCATCTACAAAGTGTTATTTGGTTAGATTCAACAGTAGAGACATGGAAAAATTTGCAAGATAGATTTTCATAAGGAAATGCATTTAGAATTTCTGAGTAATAAGAAAAAAATCTTTTCTTTTTCCATCAAGGTTCACAGGATTAAAGGTTCTATGGGATGATTTTAGTAATCTTAGAACCATTCCTAATTGTACCTGCGCACTAAGATGTAGATGTGAAGCATTAGAAGTGGCAAGAGAGCATCAAGAGCATGATTATGTTATAAGGTTCCTTAAAGGTCTGAATGAAAATTTCACAACAGTGAGGTCATAAATTATGTTAACAGATCCTTTACCAACAATTAACAAGGTGTTTGCTATGGTAATACAATAAGAAAGGTATATGAACTCAATGACATCTGTTGTTGCTTCTTAGAATACTGAATCAAGTGTTTTTGCAAGTAAGATCGAATCAAATGCCTTTATGAGTAACAGGGTTGTTCCAAGATTCAACTAATCATTTAGAAATAATAGTTTCAGAAGGTTCAACAACAATAAAAGACCAAGTTTGTTCTTACTATGGATTTACTGGACATTCAATAGACAAATGCTATAATAAGCATGGTTTCCTACTTGGTTTCAAATTCAATAACAGAATAGTAACAGCTAACTATGTTGAAATAGATTTATCTTAAGCGGAAAATGAGTATGATGAAGTTCTTGAAAATCAGAGGATGAATTCAGAGTCTAGTGGATATGATTGATTCTCCTTCACCAAGGATTAATACAAAAAATTTACTTGATTTGATTCACACAACTAGCACAATTCCAAACTCAACAACAGCTCATCTCAATATAATACCTAAAGTTACATATTCTTTACTGCCAGTAGCAACTTCAGGTATGTTTTGTGAGATTCACACTTCCTATTACCGTTATATACTATTAATGAAGCTAGGAAGATAAGTTATATCATAATTGTTCGCATGCTTTATGTTTCGTAGGTGTAATGGAGATTTAGACTGTAGGCCCCACTAGGACTTATATTCTTCTGATGGAGATGAAACCTGAAAGTGTTAACAATTGGAGCAGAATATTGAGATGGTAAGAATCTACATCTTAAAATTTCTTTATTTGAGCATTTTTTGAAAAGCATGCAACAATTTTGAAAATGACAATTACATCTATAGGTGAAAACTTTCATAATAACAGTCTGTCTAATTGGATTTAAGATCAACTGATAGTTACAGATGAATCCGTGTGTGAAGAAATCTCATGCCATGTTAACCTATAGACTAAAACACACCAAAAAGCGAAAAACTATGCGATTGGATAGCTAAGGCGATTTCGATAATTTTGCCTTTTTGACATGTCAAACCCTATCAAAGGCTAATTCAATGATTAGAACATGTTAAATAGATATGATTAATGGGTGAATAAAATATTTGGAAGTTAAACTGAATATTTAAATAGAAATTAGAAAGAAAAGGACATGTTTGGAATTTTCAAAATGCTATAAGGGCATTTTCTTAATTTTGCCACCAATATATTATTTTAAAAAAGAGAATTCTAGTCTTTTCTCCCATATTGGTTGGCCATCATCAACCACCATAGCTTCCTCACACTAAAAGCTTAGTGAAGAGAGAGAAAACCCTTAAAACCCTAGTAAAAACATCTTGAAATTGAAAACTGTCTTAAGCAAACTTGTTCACCTCTCTTAGCCCTACAATATACTACCAAAATAAGACCTTGGAGTGGCCATTTCCATAGGGTTTGGGACCTTACACTATTCGGCCAAGAAGGAAGGTGAAAGAAAGCTTAGTTTTTTTTTTTGTGTTTTAATGGTATTATACTATGTGTTTAGGGTGTTTAAAGGTATAATTAAGCTTAAATTGAAGCAAAACCATTAGAATCAATCTTTAAGGGTTTCGGCCAACATGGTGCATGCACGAATGTGATGTTGTTTCATGCAAAAGTGGTGTGGAATCAGTGTAGAGAATGTGTAGAACATATATACGGCCTTAAATTGTTGAAACTGAGTTTGTAGCCATGGGAGGTAGCTTCAACCAAGTGAATAGCATGGTGAAACCATGCTAAATTCAATGCAAATTAGGTCTTAGGATACTGTGTAAATTAATGTAAAATTGTTGGTGAAGTCAAAATTAAAAAAAAAGAGGTGTTTTGACGATAGTTGCAGTGTTAGTATCGGTATGAAATAGACCAGATTTGCAGCTGCAGTAGGCAATGTAATTAATTGTAAGAAGTTGTAAACTTGTTATAACTGAAGTGTGAAAAATTGACGATGTTTGTGCAGTGTTTTGTAACTCAGAAGTGAGGTGTGAGACACTTGTGTTATTAAGTGATTTAGTGAAATCTGAGTGGTAAAGAATATATGTAACAGGCATAGGGATAGTGTGTTACATTGATAATGATTGAATTTAGATCCTAAGTGATTGACTACTATGAATTGATTGAGATTAGGAAACTGTGAATGTGGTTATTGAATTGTGTTTCTAGTACACGAGGGTTAGGATTGATCATACCGTTATGCTACCAAAATTTCATAAATCGAATCTTAAACCCTAAAATCACAAGGGTAGATTGTAAATGAAATTGAAATTAAGATAAAAGAGTGAATAAATTGAAAGTTGCATATAGGTCGCTAAGAATGCCTAAATTTGTAACTTAGTTTCCGAGGCTAATTTCAATGATTTTCCCAGTTTTCAAGATACCTGAGTGCTAGTGTCAGTCTTATATGTAAATAAAATATTTTGAACAGTAGATTCTGAATTGAGAATATTTGCCAAATTTTTTTACCCCGAAAGCCATTGTTACTAATTTTACTGAACTATGAACTTACTGAAGATTTGTTGTACTTAATTGATCTCTGAAGAGTGTTTCCACTATTTTATATACTGTTTTGAGACTATTAGCCCTATAGTAGCCGTCAAGTTTATCATGCTGCACTGAGTGAGTGAGTGTACTGTACTATTGTTGATTAATCTTAGTCACGTCTTCAGCACCTACAGCTGTTACCTGACTAGTGTTCACTATGGACCACTATTGACTATGGCCATATGTCTTACTAGTACTCCTCTTTAGGATGCTAAAACTGCATGATTTTATTGGATGTTTCTTGGTCTCCACTGTACTATTCTGAATTATTTTACCGTAGTGTTTATTCAGTGTTCACTGAATAGGATCGATTGAACTGATTTACTTTATGGTTTGCTGAAACTATTTACCGTAATATTTACTGATTATTTTATTGAACATTTTACTAAACTAATTATCATATTGTTTACTAAGGGATTTACTGAAATGTTTCACCAAATTGTTTATCGTACTGTTTACTGAATGAACTATTAACTGTTTACTGAATTGCTTAAGTAATGGTTATCAAAACTGTACCACTGATCTGTCTGTTGAGTAAACTATAGTAAACTCCCTATAATCGGAGCTAAGGACTGGGACAAGTGAGATACATTAAAGTATCCTTCTGTACCTAGCCTGGTTACCTAACCAATTTTAGTATCCTTTTTGATAGAGTGCTTAAATACTGTATTGATAGTGATTTTGAGTGGAGGAGCATGTTTAAGATACACGCTTGCAGTTATGCATAGTATCAGCTCTTGTATATATATTTCTTGCTAGGCATAAGGTCACTCCCTTATTTTCCTTTCAAATTATCTGCAGTAGATTGCTGTATCTTTGGGAGGTTCCCTTAGGCAGTTATCAGAGACTGTAGAGATATACCATTTTACTTTTTATATGTTTAGACAATGTATGTGTAGAACAACTATGTAGAACAACTATGTATGTATTTTGTACATGGAATGTAAACTATATTGTAGTGTATTGAATGTAACTGTAGAATGTTAATCAATGAAAGCTAAATATAAATTAAATTATGACCGTTCAAGTATGTATTAGAAATGAATGTTCCAGGTTTTGGGTTTGAGGTATTGATTGATGAGTTAAATATGAAGTGTGATTTATTGATTGATATTGAAACTGAGTATGGACACTATAGACAGCCCAACCAATCATAATAAAAAAGAAAAACGTTAGTATTGAGTGTCAATAACTATAATGTGAAAAATATATTGGTATCAAAGCAAAGTTGGTTAGATATCTGTCAATATCTTTAAGTTAGAATTGGTTTACATCCCTTGTAGTATTGTACTTGTCTGAATATATATAAATACTTAGAGTTCTGAAAATGTTTCTTATGCTTGTTTTGACAGAATGAGCTACAAGCGAAGGGGTACTTGACAAGGATAGGGAGGGAGATAGGCTGAGCCATCTCCAGAACCATCTCCGAAACCAATTCTAAAACTTGCCTTCTCTCCACAGCTTGAGAGTCCTAATGCTCGTATCTCTAGGCTGGAATAGATGTTTGCAAAGTTCGTAGAAAATTTTAATAATAATACTAATGCCAGAGCACCATCACAAGAAGTGGCACAACATTCTCCTCCGCCAATTAAGGTGCCTCTAAAGCCCTAGCCATAGCTTGTACCACCACTATGATGGCCATAGCCTATACCATTGCCACCACAACCTCAGCTTGCTGATTCGATTATTGATTGTGATGTGAATTTATTGAGATAGTTCAGGAAGTTAGATCCGTCGAAGTTTAAGGGCAATAAGGATCCTATGGTAGCGAAAAACTGAGTAAATGCTATGGAGAAATTGTTCACATACATGCGATGTACTGAAATGGAAAAGATGGGTCTGGCTACCTTTTTGTTGATTGATGAGGCAAAGCATTGGTGGAAGTCCACCAAGACAGTGTTGGGTGCCGGAAATCTAGTGGTGACTTGGGGTGTGTTCCTCGAAGCCTTCAATAAGCAAAATATTCCCCACACAGCCTATAAGAGGTTGCAGGTAGAGTTTTTGCGATTATCATAGGGGAACATGACTATGGACTAGTATGAGTTTGAGTTTACAACACTGAACCATCTTGATCCGCAAACAGTCAGGAGTGAGGAGCATAAGATTGAGTTATAGTCAGTTTGAGGCCTTCTATCAGGGCATGGTTAGCGCCGTTTGATGTGACCACATATGATGAGGCTATCCGCTAGGCTTATTTGTGCTAGCAAGACTATGAGTTTTACCAGGTGGAATTTAGGGCCCGAGCTAAAGGCAAGGCTAAGGAAAAGGTTAAGCAGAGCTTCAATGATAGATTTGAGAACAAACCGGCTAAGAAGGCCAAGGTTACTGAGATTAAAATTTTTGAGGTTAAGCCTATTAAGTCCACTACCATTGATAGCTCCACCATAGCACAGAAGGGTACCACGATGAGATGTGAACATTATGATAGGTCACATGGTATCAGGCCTTGTCACTAGGTCATAGGAGCTTGCTTTAGATATGGACCGATTAGGCGTTTGACCAAGCATTGCCCGAATAAGGAGTCAACAGTAGCACCTGTTAAGGAGCCAGAGAAGGCTATACCATCACAATCGAAAAGAGCTACAACCGTAGAGAAAGGGAAGAAAGTTGTAACTTTGTGCAAAGTGTATACCATAGATAAGGAGTCTATTGACACTTCATCTGAGGTTATCAAAGGTAAGATTTCTATTTTTGATATAAATGCACTTGCATTATTTAACCCACGTTCTACGCATTCTTTTATGTCTCGTATGTGTGCTATTAAGATACTAGTAGAACTTGAACATTTAAAGTGTCTATTGCATATCAATAAACCCCTTAGGGAATCTCAAATGACAGATATTGTGTATCGTAACTATAAATTAAGGGTAGGAGAGAAAGAAAAGTAGCTAACCTAATTTTGCTCAACATGTATGACTTTGATGTGATCTTAGGGATGGATTGGTTAGCTGCAAACTGTGTTAGTTTAGACTGCTATACTAAGAATGTAACCTTCTCTCATCCTGAAAACTACACTCTAAAACTTTTTGCTTAGTAATGAAAGTGAATTATTTTACTGAAAGCTTGTCCGAAATTGAAATCTGAGAAAATTATGTTTGTTATTGAAGGGTTCATTACTTATGTGGAGAATGTAGAAAGAAACGTTTGAAGTTACATGAGATTCTTATGGTTAGAAATTTTCCAGATATGTTTTTGAATGAATTATCGAAACTTTCTCCAAATCAAGAGATAAAATTAACCATTGATTTGGTACCTGGTACAAAACCCATTTCTAAGCCTCCATATTGCATGTCACTGGTAGAACTTGATGAGCTCAAAAAGTAGCTTTAGGAGTTACTGGACAAGGGCTTCATTCATTTCAGTGCCTCTCCTTAGGGTGTACCGGTCCATTTTGTCTGGAAGAAAGATAGTAGCTTGTGACTCTACATTGATTATCGGTTGCTCAATAAGGCTATTGTCAAGACTAAATATCCTCTACCTAGAATAGATGACTTGTTTGATCAACTTAGAGGTCTACAGATATTCTCTAAAATTGATCTCAGATCAAGATATCACCAGTTGAAGATTTGGGAAGGAGATGTCCCTAAAACTGCATTTAGACGAGTTTGTGGTTATGCTATTTAGACTAACTAATGCCCCTGTAGCTTTCATAAATCTAATGAATGAAGTGTTCAAGCCTTTTCTGGACAAGTTTGTCATTATGTTCATTGATGACATTTTGGTATATTTTAAGTCTCGAGAAAAGCATAAATAGCATCTTTACATTGTTCTGTTAACCCTTAAAGATCGAAAACTCTATGCTAAGCTGAGTAAGTGTGAATTTTGACTAAATTAGATTACATTTCTAAGACACGTGGTGTCTAAAGATGGGGTGTCAGTTGATCCGTCTAAGATAGAAGCTATATTACAGTGGGAAAAACTGAAATTAATGACTGTAATTTAAAGTTTTCTGGGTCTAGCTGGATATTATCATCGATTTGTTGAGAGTTTCCCTAGATTGGCTACTCCTTTAATGTGCCTCACATGCAAGGATGCAAAGTTTGAATGGATTGATGCATATGAGTGCAATTTTTTGGAACTAAAGCGCAGATTGACCACAGCACCGATCCTTACCATTCCAAGTGCTTCATGGGGTTTTTCAATGTATAGCGATGCCTCCTCACTGGGGTTAGGTTGTGTGCTTATACAGAATGGAAATGTGGTCGCTTATAGTTCTTGTCAGTTGAAGGACCATGAAAAGAACTATCCTACTCATGACTTAGAACTGCTACCGTAGTGTTTGCTTCGAAGATATGGTAGCATTATCTGTACGATAAAAATTTTCAGGTATACACTGATCATAAAAGTGTCAAATATCTGTTCTCGCAGTGTGAATTGAATATGAGGCAGCATAGATGGATGTAGCTACTGAAAGATTATGACTACGAAATATTATCCCACCCAGGGAAAGCAAATGTGGTAGTAGATGCTTTGAGTAGGAAACACATATGTATGGTCTCTTACATGATGGTTCAGGAATATGATCTATTATATTATTTTGTGAGCCTTAGTCTGAATGTTACTCTTTTTGAGAGATATGGTATGATAGTTACTCTTCGGATTAAGCTAAACTTGATGGATTGGATCAGAAATGCTCAGAGGGAGGATATTGATTGTACTGAGATTGCCAATCAAGTATAGCTAGGTATTCAATCAGATTATGGGATGGTACTAATGACATTTTGAGGTTCAAGGGCCAAATTTGTATTCTTGGGGATAGACAGTTGAGAGAGTTGATTTTGACGAAGGCTTATACCTCGAGTTACACTTTACATCTGGGTAGTAACAAAATGTACTGTAATCTTCGTAAAGTGTACTAATGGCCTAAGATGAGGTGAGACATCGATGAACTTGTTACAAGGTGTCTTATACGCCAGCAGGTAAAGATAAAGCATCGAAAGCTAACAGGATTGCTTCAGCCTCTACCAATACCAATGTGGAAATGGAAGCATATCACTATGGATTTCATCATGGGTTTATCGAGAACTAGGAGGAACCATGATGCAATCTCGGTTATTATTGATAGATTGACGAAATCAGCACACTTTCTTACCATTAAATCCATTTATTCTCTCAGTGCCTTAGTCGATCTGTATGTCAAAAAGATTGTTAGATTGCATAAGGTTCCAGTAAGCATTACTTCTGATAGAGATTTTCGATTCACCTCTCATTTTTGGTAACATTTTCAGGATGCCATAAGATCTCAACTGAACTTCAGCTTAGCTTTTCATCCGCAGACTAATGGTCAGTCCAAGTGCACTATCTAGACACTCGAAGATATGTTGAGAGCTTGTGCACTGGACTTTAAAGGCTGTTGGGATGATCATTTGCCATTGGCAGAGTTTGCTTATAATAACAATTATCATTCTAGTATCGGCATGGCACCTTATGAAGCTTTGTATGAACATAGATGCCATTCCCCTATTAGCTTGAAAGAAGTGGGTGATTGAAAGATTCCAGCTCTCAATCTTCTTGAGCAAGCTTTAGAGGATGTTCGAATTATATATGATCGATATAAGGTTGCTCAGAGTCAGCAGAAAAGTTATGAAGATACTAGATGCTAACATTTGTTTTTGAAAGTTTCATCGTCTAAAGGCATTATGAGATTTGGGAAGAAAGGGAAGTTAAGTCCTCGCTACATTAGGCCTTTTGAGATCTTAGACTGAGTGGGAGACGTGGCATACTGGTTAGCATTACCATCAGAGTTATCTGGGGTACACAATGTCTTCCATGCATCAATGTTATTGAAATATCATCCAGATCCCTTTCACGTAATTCAGTATAAGCCTCTGGAGATCAAGGAGGATATGAATTATGTCGAGAAACTAGTTGAATCTTGGATTGAAAGGAGAAAGTACTACAGTCTAAGACGATTCCTTGGTTTAAGGTTCTTTGGCAGTACCACTTAGCAAAAGAAACTACTTAGGAATTAAAAGGCCTAATGAAGGAAACGTATCTAGAGTTATTTGACTGACAAGCCTAGTCAAATTTGGAGGACCAAATTTCATAAGGTGGTGAGAATGTGAGATTCACACTTTCTATTAGTATTATATATTGCTAATAAAGCTAGGAAGGTAAGTTATCTCATAACTGCTTAAATGCCTTATGTTTTGTAGATGTTATGAAGATTTAGACTGTAGGCCCCATTGGGACTTATACTATTATGATGGAGGTGAAACCTAATAGTATCGATAATTGGGGCAAATACTGAGATGTTAAGAATCTACATCTCAAAATTTCTCTATTTAAACATGTTTTGAAAATCGTGCAATAATTTTGAAAATAATGGTTACGTCCATAGGTCGGGAAAACTTTCATAAATAATGGTCTATCTAATTGGGTTTAAGAACAACTGGCAGTCATAAAAGAATCCACGTGTGAAGAAGTCTCATGCCATGTTAACTTATAGACTAAATCACACGAAAAAGCAGAAAATTATGCAATTGGAAGGTTAGGGCTATTTTGGTAATTTTACTTTTTTGACCTATCAAACCCTATCAAAGGCCAATTCAATGATTAGAACATGTTAAATAGATATGTTTTATGAGTGAATAAAATATTTAGAAGTTAAACTAAATATTTAAACAGAAATTAGAAGAAAATGACATGTTAGAAATTTTTAAAATGCTATAAGGGTATTTTTGTAATTTTGCCACCAAGATATTATTTTCAAAAGAGAATTCTAGTCTTCTTTCCCATATTGGCTGACCATCATCAACCACCATAGCTTTCTCACACTAAAAGCTTAGTAAAAAGAGAGAAAGCCCTTAAAATCCTAACAAAAACACCTCGAAAACAAAAACTGTCTTAAGCAAACTTGTTTACCTCTCTTAGCCCTACAATATGCTACCAAACTCATACCTTGGAGTGGCCATTTCCATAGTGCTTGGAGCCCTCTAGTATTCGGCCAAGGAGGAAAAGTGAGAGAAAGTTTAGTTTTTTGTGTTTTAACGGTATTACTCTATGTGCTTAAGGTGATTAAGGGTATGATTAAGCTTAAATTGAAGCAAAACCATTAAAATCAATCTCTTAGGGTTTCAGCAAACATGGTGCATGCATGAATGTGATATTGTTTCCTGCAAAAGTGGTGTAGAATCAGTGTAGAGAATATGTAGAACACGTATATAGCCTTTAATTGTTGAAATGAAGTTTGTAGTCATGGGAGGTAGTTTTAGCCAAGTCAAGAGCACGATGAAACCATGCTCAATTCAATGCAAATTGGGTCTTAGGATATTGTATAAATTAATATAAAACTGATGCGAAGTCAGAATTGAAAAAGGAGATGTTTTAACGATAGTTGCAGTATTAGCACCAATATGAAATAGATCAGATTTGTAGCTGCAATAGGGAATGTAGTTGATTGTAAGAAGTTATAAACTTGTTATAATTGAAGTTTGAAGAATTGACAGTGTTTGTGTCGTGTTTTGTAGCTCAGAAGTGAAGTGTGAGAACTAGTGTTATCGAGTGATTCAGCGAAATCTAAGTGGTAAAGAATATATGAAAGAGGCGTAGGGATATTGTGTTGCATTGATAATGATTGAATTTAGATCATTAGTGATTGACTACTTTGAATTGATTGAGATTGGGAAACTATGATTATGGTTATTGAATTGTGTTTCTAGTATAGGAGGGTTAAGATTGATGTGTCGTTATGCTGACGAAATATCTTAAATCGATCCTTAAACCCTAGAATCACAAAGGTGGATTGTAAATGCAATTGAAATGAAGATAAAGAGTGAATGATTTGAAAGTTGCATACAGGTTGTGAAGAGTGCCCAAAGTTGTAACTTAGTTTTCGAAGCTAATTTTAATGATTTTCCTAGTTTTCAAGATACTTGCGAGTGCTAGTGTCATTCTTATACATAAATAAAATATTTTAAATGCTAGATTCTAAACTGGGAATATTTATTAAATTTTTTTTATCCCGAATGCCATTGTTACTAATTTTACTGAACTATGGACGGACTAAAGTTTTTTTTATTGAATTGATATCTAAAGAGTGTTCCTACTATTTTATATACCGTTTTGAGTCTATTTGCCCCATAGTAGCCTTCGAGTTTATCATGTTGTACTGAGTGAGTGTACTGTACTATTGCTTATTGACCTTAGTCATGTTTTCAACACCTACAACTGTCACCTGACTAGTGTTCATTCTGGACCACTATTGATTATGGCCATATATCTTACTATTACTCCCCTTTAGGACACTGAATTGCATGATTCTATGAGATGTTGCCTGGTCTCCACTATATTGTTATTGAATTGTTTTACCATATTGTTTACTTAGTGTTCACTAAATAGGATCAACTAATTTGGTTTATTTCATGGTTTGCTAAAACTGTCTATTGTATTGTTTACTGATTGTTTTATTAAATAGTTTATTGAATTGATTATCGTATTGTTTGTTAAGAAATTTATTGAAATGTATCATTGAATCATTTATCGTACTATTTATTGAATGAACTGTTAACTGTTTACTGAATTGCTTAAGTAATGGTTTATCAGAAACTATACCATTGAACTGTCTATTGAGCAAACTATAGTAAACTCCCTATAGTCGGAGCTAGGGACTGGGACAAGTGAGGTATTTCAAAATATCCTTTTGTACTCAGCCTGGTTACCTAACCGATTATAGTATCCTTTCAGATAGAGTGTCTAAACACTGAACTGATAGTGATTCTAAGTGTAGGAGCATGTTTAAGATACACGCATGTAGTTATGTAAAGTATTAGCTTTTTTATATATTTTTTATTTGGTATAAGCTCACCCCCTTTATTTTCCTTCTAGATTACCTGCAGTAGTGCTTTATCTTCGAGAGGTTAATCTAATCAGTATCCCTCAGGTGGTTATCAAAGACTGTAGAGGTATACTATTTTATGTTTTATATGTTCACAATGTATGTATAGTACTATTATGTATGTATTTCGTACAGGGGATGTAAATTATACTATAGTGTACAGAATGTAACCGTAGAATGTTAATAGTTGAAAGCTAGATGTAAATTAAATTATGATTGTTCAAGTATTTATCGAAAATGAATGTTCTAAGTTATAGGTTTGAAGTACTGATTTATTGATTGTTATTGAAACTGAGTGTGGACACTGTAGACAGCCCAACCAATCATAATGAAAAAGGAAAATGTTAGTATTAAGTGTCAATAACCAGAACGTGACATATTTGTAGCAAACTGTGCTATAAATCATTTACTTTTGCCTTCATTATATCTTTTTGATGCAGGGGCAACTGATCATATAATCTGTTCTTTAAATTCTTTTGACTCTTACAAATTAGTTATTAATTCCTTTGTTAAGCTACCAAATAGACATTTTGTTACTATCACACATATTGGAATTGTAAAGCTTACTTCACAGCTCATTCTTACAAATGCCTTATTTGTACCTGCATTTTCATTTATCCTTATATCAATAAGTAAACTAATACCATCCTTAAATTGTTATCTACTCTTTAAACATGATCTCTGTGTTGTAAAGGATATAAAGACATCTAAGATGATTGGATTGGCTAGACAAATTCAAGGATTATATCAACTTGAAACAACAACTTCAAACCTTAAATTGGTTGCATCTTTATCCTTACAGTTAGAATCTCAAAATCAAAATCATATTTGGCATTTTAGATTAGGACATGCTTCAAGTACAAGAACAAGATTGTTAGAAAGATTAGATTTTTCAATCTCTATAGAAAATCAAGTACCTTATGATGTATGTAATCTAGCAAAACAAAAGAGACTTCTTTTTCAACTTAGTAACTCTGTTTCAAAAATTTGTTTTGATCTATTACATGCAGATATATGGGGTCCTTATTCTATTTTATTATTGCATGGACATCACTATTTTTTAACTATTGTTGATAAAAACATTAAAATAATTACAGGGTGCTTTGATACATCAAGAACAATCTTGGACAAGGGTTGTTCTTTCTGGCTAACTCTAAACTGAACCTAAAAGCTTTTAGTGATTCTGACTGGGTCTTTTATCCAAACAGTCGCATGTCAGTTACTGGTTTTTATTTGTTTCTTGGAGATACTCATATCTCATGGAAATCCAAGAAGCAGCAAACAATATCTAGATCCTCTTCTAAAGTAGAACATCGGGTAGTTACATCTGTGACTTACCACTTACAATTGCTTTTTTACTTGCTTTATGATCTTCAAGTGTTACATCCTCAGCCAACTCTTCTATTTTGTGACAACAAATCAGTAGTTGCCATTGCTGAGAATTCTATCTTCCATGAATGCACCACGCACATCGAGATATATTGCCACTTGATTAAACAAAAGATCCAAGCTGGAGTGATTAGATTACTCTATATTTCTTCTTCATCTTAGTTTGCTATTATGTTCACTAAACCACATTGGATCAGCAACTTCAACTCAACATCAACCAAGCTTGGTCTTCCAAATATTTACACTCCTGCTTGAGGGGGGTATAACAGAACAAGCATCAATTCACCAGCAACTTCAACTTAACAGAGCATCTAGCACAACATCCAACATCAACAAAAGCATCCAACAGTAGTGTAGCATCCAGCATAGAATTAGGATTAGCCAAATCCATCATCAAAATCAAGTAGCAAGCTAGCATCAGCACCAGCATTGAGTAATAAGCTACTTCAGCTATTGAGCTACTTCAGCTATTGACGGTAACTTACTCAATTTTAGCTATTGACTACATTGTGATCAATTAACAATCTTACTAACTTAGTAAGATGGTTAATATATTTGTTAACAGTTAGTCACAAGAATGTTAGTTTTGGTTAAGTCAAATAATGGAGAAGTTAGTTAAGTTAGTCAATAGGAACTAGTTAAGTTAATTAATAGGAATTAGTTAAGTTAGTTATTTAGTTATTACCCTAAGTATATATATAAATAGATGTAAAATTAAAAATTCAATGAGAATTACAAATGTTTTGATACATATGACCCTCTTTAGACCCTACAATGTGAGAGCTTTGTGCACTGTGGTTTTTCTTTTTTTTGCTGCAATGTCACTAAGAATTCCTGTAACAAGAGAAGGCTTGTTATCTTTTTAATTTTGTCACTCTCTTCTTCCTTGCAATATGGTTGGGATTTTGTTGTCTTATCTATAAGGTAAATTGATCTTAGCATTTAGTTTTTAAATAAAAAAAAAGTATCTTTTTCTACCTTTGTTTCAAACCTTTTGGAGGAAAAGCAACCAAAGGTGGGCAAAACACATAAACTACTGTGACAACTTAACTAATTATATCCAAATTCATATATTTTCTGACATGAGTTTTGATGAAACATAACAATTTCCACAACTTTACTTAAATCCCCATATGCTGTCTAATATAATTTTCAAAACTCCTTTACTCTAAAAGTTCTTCAAAGAATGTGTTTGTCCTTTCAAGTCACTTTGTTAAAGATAACAAATTTGAGTTTTGGTGGCATTGGAGTTGAATTTCCTTATGCTCTGCTAATTATTATGTGATTTATATGAGCAATTAAGAAATGAGTTAGAGATTTGGGAAAGCATTAAGACAAGTGAAAAAGATTGAATTTTGCATGCTAATAATCTTAAATTTGAACAAAGCAAGGGAAAGGGCATTAAGGAGTTCTTTCTTAGGAAGGCATTTTTTGTTGTACTTAAACTTAAATTTGCCTATAAACTGCAATTTCTTGCTAAACTTGCTGTTTAGTTGAAAAAATCTTCCTGATCTTTGGTTAACACGACTATAAATCACTGTTTAAAGGATTCTAAGATCATGCTTGTATGATTTGTTATACCATTTTCTAAAATTTTACCGATATAATTTGAGTGTGAAACTGCAATAGCATTATTATTAACTATAAGATACTTAACCACTAAGTGCATGCTTGATACATGAGATTATTTAAAGAATAAGATGATAATCATCCCATGAGAAATTTTACAGTAAGGTCATAAACTATCGACTTTACTATAAAATCATGAGACATCTTGAGATATATATTGAATATTTAATGAAAAACTAAGTAAATAATAAAATTTAAAAAATATGTAAATAATGGTTTAACAAGTAAATAAGTAAACTTTACTTCAACATTACATTTTTATCCATTAAAAAACAACAAAATATTTAAATTCCATTTTTATCCATTAATAAAATAACCAAAATTACATTTTTATCCTTTTAAAGTATGCAAACAAATTATTTGACATATTAAACTTCATAGTCTTTTATATTAGAATATACAATATAATAAAAGCAGTCCACTTTTTTTAATGCAGTCGACTATCATTCATTATTTTTACTTTAGAATATAAATTAAAAAAATAAAGGCAATAGACTAATATTTTATAAAAGCCAATTGCCCAAGAAAAGATATACTTTTTAATTGATGGCAGTCAACTACCTTGGTATAACAGTTAACTACTCATTAAACAATTAAAGTATTTTATTAGTAGTGATCGACAGTTTCAGTAAGCAGTCCACTATTATGTGTCTAATCAATTTGATGGAGGCTTAGTAGCAATACTTTTATGATGAATCTCATAAATTTTATAATTAATTATCATAATTTTATGCTTATTCTAGTGTTTTTAGGCTTATTATCAATAATTTTAAGGTTAATTATTATAGTTTAATGCTTATTATAGTGGTTTTTACACTTATCATCATCAGTTTTATGGTTAATTATCATAGTTTTGCTTCTTCTTTTTTTGTATCTTTAAGCTTAATCTTATCAAATATATGATGAATCTCATAAATTTTAAGGTTATTTATGATTTTTTCAAAGGCCATTTAGTTAAGATTTCTTTAGGATATCACAAAATTAGTTGGTACCATTTTAGGATGGCCGTTGTGGGGATGTTGATCCTTCTTCACACATAACCATACTCCAGAACTTAAAATTTTTGAACATAGACCAAGCTTTTACTTTAAGAAGAGAATAGGCGACCAATCACTCTTTAGATTTGAATAGTTAATGGCAATTCCTTGAATTTAAGTCTAACGAGTTAGGTTTTATGACTTAGCATGTTATGATAGTTTGGTGACTCTACTATAGACATTTAAAGAGTCAAGCCAATAGATAATTTTGTGATTATCTTGAACTTTTGATTAAATGGTCTTTATCTAGATGTGTTATTTGTTTATATTGTTTGCTATGTTAGGGCATTTACTGTGAAATCCCAATTTCCTGTAATTTTCCCATATTTGTATAGTTTTGCAACTTGGAATAATTAAATAAATATGAAAGTATGAAGTATAGATGATATATGTGTCATATGGAAGGAAGAAGACCAATTAATAGAATAGTCAAAAAGGGTCAAAGAGGTTAAAAGTCAAAGATGATGAGTGTATGGATCAATATGCATTAAATGAAGCTTAATGTGTCATCATCTTCTCCATCAAAGTCGACAGCCACATTTCTCTCTTCCTCTCGTTTCTTCAAGATTCCTTCCATAGTCACCTTAACAAACCCTTTCATTTCCTCATCGATCCACTAAACTCGTATAACGAAAAACATTCCTCATCACTAGCTCTGCTCATACCTGTAATATGGAGAGTTGAATCAAAAGGATTGAAGAGATCTGATTCCTATCAATATTGGTCACGAACAAATGTAAGAGAAGAGATTGTTTCTCTTAATTCTATCCTTGATTTGGAGTTATGTGATGTTGGTATAGTATGCTTATGGTGTTAAAATGAAAGAAGATCAAGTGTTGATGATTTTTGTGGTTAGTGCAGTATTGAAGAAGAAAAAGGACAAGTATTGGTGCTACCAAGTTATTAGATTCTTGGCTAGTTGAGGTAAAGAATGTGTGTAACGAACGTAGGGAGACTATGTCTATTTTGGTTGCATGAGTTGGTCATATATGAAATGCTTTTAACTGTAGGAAGTGTCAAATTCGAGTTTTCCTCCTAGTACCAATTTGGCTAGGAGCAGCCGACTGCCTAGAGACAACCAAAGCGTAGATTTCTGAAAATCGATGCAAACCAGTCGATTGCTATATAAGCCAGTCGATTGCTATTTTCTTCCAAAAGCATTTTTTTTCGACCCAGTCGACTGCCTATTGAGCCAATCGACTGGCCTATTTTTAGAAGCATTTTGTTTGCGAAAACAGTCGATTGCTAATGAGCCAGTCGACTGCTTTTTTTTCGAAAGCATTCTGTTTCAAAACCAGTCGACTGCCCTATGTGTTTTCGAAAAATAAAATGTTTGAATTTCAAAAAGAAAAGAAATTAAATAAAGCAAAATAAGGTGTAGCAGCCGACTGCTCTAAAGACCAATTGACCGCCCCATTTGAAAATGGTGTTTCAAATGCTTATTTGATATAAATGTATTTGAATTACAAGTGAAGTATATGACAAAATATTTTGGAGACTGTGGACACCTTTGGTAATCATGCATATTACTTGTATTTGTACTTGGCTGAGGAACCTTAGTCCGGTCCTCAGTGCCACAGATGTCACTTAACTAGTGTTCACTGTGGTCTATAGATAATGGCCATATGTCTCTTATTTGTATTCGGCTTTGGGGAGGATCCCTGGCCCATGCGTGGGTATGCCACTTATTTGACATCTTTCGGGATTATCTCTTACGGGATATATTTGCTGTATCCTTGTGAGAATTACTTGATGCATGATTCTGTTGGAAGTTAATGGTCTCCCATCTATTTAAAAGTATGCGAAAGTATTTGAAGTTATTTGTATTTGTATATGTGATTTCACGTGATTTGAGATCCATGAAGGTATTGGAATCAGGTGATTTTACTTGTATATGGTATATGCTTTGTAATGGTTTTACATGACATTATAGAGCCAAGCAGGAAAACTGCATATAGTGACATAGTACGCTTTTTTACATATGTTTCTTACTGAGCGTAAACTCACTCCTTTACAACTATTTTTCAGACTATTTGAAGTGATTCTTGCTCCAGATAGAAAGGAGCTTACCTTGGGATCTTCTAGTATACCTTTGAGTTACGCTTCCTAATTATTCTTCGAAGGTATAATCGGTTAGCCGTGTATTTCGGCTATTGTACAGTACAATATTACATTGATGTATACTAGATCGTGTGGGGATATAGGTTATGTAAGTTATTTGAGATCCTGATGTACTTGACCTATGTGAATATATGAAATTTTCAATTCATGTGGAAAAATTTGATATCATATTATAATGATAAAGTTTAATTATAAGAAGAAGAAAGGATGACATTGACGAACAAGTCTAACCAAACCCTTTGTAAAAAAAAAAAAGTTAGTTGATATTTAATTTTTATTTGATAAGAAGTAAAGGTCTCGGGTCGCAACATTTAAAATAGTCTTCTTCCTTTATACACATACATCACTTACATGAGCATGCATGAGCCTTTTACTAGGACTTCATCCTTTTCAGGAGAAAGTAGAGTACGTCTGCTCTTGTAAGGTGGTAATATCTGCAATGGCTAGTGAAATATTTCTAGTCAAATTGAACTTTTTCATTTGTCACCTGTGATGTGTGAGGATTAGGTGTCTTACTAGTCTTATGTGGACGATGTGAAACAATTTGGAAACCTTTTGAACCTTGAATTATTAAGCCAAGCAAATGGGGAAACTTAAGAGGCCTAACTTTAGATAATGTCATGCCAATTCATTACGTAAAAATAACTTAATATTAGGACACATGAAGGAATCTGTCTTGTTCACCAAACCACTTTAGTATGGTAGGATTAAAAACATAAGCAAAAGAATATATTTTTTAATGAAAGTGAAAAAAAGGAGCAAAACTTATATTTTTAAATTGAAAGCATACTCATAAATTCACTTGTCCCATAACAGTTGTTTGGCAAAATTAATACTTCATGCATGGAAAGTCAAGTGCAATCAAAGACTAGCAAATATGAGTCTTCTTATAATTTGAAGGTTAAGTTAGAGGAAGCACAATGTAGTAATAATGATGATTGTTTGGTTGAAGGATATGTGTCTACTCTTTAAAGTGGTGCATCTAGCTCATCTAACTAGTATTTGGGGATAGTGGAGTAGAACGAGACAAGAAGATTTCCAACAAACGTATGGGTCTTTAGCATTGCTCCTTCCAAGAGTTGTTGATAATAACTTGATTAGAATTATGTTTGTTTTGAGATCCTTTATGTAGGTGATTTGTATTTAATGAAGTAGATATGGTACCAACTATTAAGGAGTATTCAACCTTGCTCAAACTAAACCTTCTAATCAAGATAAGATCTATGTGAAAAACAAGACGGGTTATCAGAAAAACTTTCTAATTAAATTTATATCTACTAATTAAATGTCTTTTAAATATATCTATACCCCCACCATTTCCATCGGGGTTATAACTATAAATCACTTTGCATAATTTACAAATAACATAAAGTTCAATCATACTTTCTTTTTATACAATGTCGAAGTGTTCCTATACCTTACTAGTCTTGATGCGATTGGACTTCTTTGGTCTTCTTGAAGATGGTGTAATAGTAGTAGCAGTGATGGTGGTGGCAATGGTGGCAGTGGTAATTGTTTTTAACCACTTTGTGCCGTTACTGAAAGAAGCTCCTTATTTGCAAGAATATCGTGTTTGAATTTATTGAAAGATTTGTCACCTAAATTAAGGATTTGAGTAGAATCGAAATGATGAGAGATGGTGTCACGATCCAATTATTTCACTCAGTGTGAACTTTTATAATTGGTTGGGTTGTCTATAGTATCCACACTCAAATTTCATTATCAATCAAAAGCCAGGATCCGAAACATTCATTTCGATATATATATATATATATATATAAATATGAAAGATTAAACTTTTAATTTTATATCTAACTTTCGTTGATTAATACTTTATAATTATATTTAGTACGCTATAGTATAGTTTATATCCCCTATACAAATTACATACATAGTAATACTGAATAATATACCTCTACGATCTCTGGATAATCGCTTGAGGGATACCGGTAGAAGCGACCTCCAAACAAAAGGAAAACTACTGCAGATAATCTGGAAGGAAAGTAAAGGGGTGAGTTTACGCCTAGTAAGAAAAATATATAAAAGAGTTATACTATGCATAGTTACATACGTGTATCATAAAACATGTTCCCAAACTTAAATTTTACTATTTAAAACAAAGTGTAGGCACTTTATTGGAAGGATACTATATTCAGTTAGGTAACCGACTAAGTACAGAAGGATACTTTGAAGTACCTTACTTGTCCCAATTCCTAATTCTAACTAGAAGGAGTTTGATATAGTTTGTTCAGTAAACGGTTCAAAGGTCGTATTTCTAATCAATCATTTCATAAGCAACTTAGAAAACAATTAACAATTACTTGATAAATAATACGAAATTCAGCTCGATAAACTATTTCAATGAAACAATAAGTAAATAGTACAGTAAACAGTCAATCAATTTCAGTAAACGATCAGTAAATCAAGTCAATTGATCAGATTCAGTAAACACACAGTAAATCAAATCAATCAATCAGATTCAGTAAACACTCAGTAAATCAATTCAATCAATCAGATTCAGTAAACATATAGTAAAACAGTTCGACAGTAATACAATGGAGACCAAGCAACACCTAACAGTATCATGCAGTATAAGAATCCCAAACAGAGAATAATAATAAGACATATGGTCATGGTCAATAGTGGTCCATAGTGAACACTAGTTAAGTGACAACTGTGGGTGCTGAAGACATAACTAAGGTCAACAACAACAATACATTTGATCACTCACTCAAATAAGCATGATAAGCTTGAAGCATATTATGGGGCCAACTGTCTCAAAACAGATTATGAAATAGTAGAAATATTATTTAGAAATCCACTCAATAAAACAAATCTTCAGTCAATCCATAAATCAATAAAATCAGTAACATTAGCAGTCAAAATATAAATATTCGGCAAATATTCTTAGTTTAGAATTTAGTGTTCCAAATATTTTATTTACGTATAAGAATGATATCAATACTCATAGAAATCTTGAAATCGAGGAAAATAATTAAAAACAGTCTCGGAAACTAAGTTACAAATTGGGTTGTCTTAGTGATGCAACTCTTATTCATACACTTTTATAGATTTATTTCTATCACATTATGATCTACCCCTTGTGATTCTAGGGTTTAGAGTTCGATTTACGAAATTTCGGTAGCATAACAGTATGCTTAATCTTATACCTTCCTGCATGAAAACATAGATTAAAACCATAATGCTAGTTTTCACAATTCCAATCAAATCATCCATTGCGATCTCATAAAATCATTTTCAATGCAACACAATATCCCTACACCTCTTACATATATCCCTTACCACTCGGATCCTGCCAAATCACTTATTAGCACAAGTAAGTCACACCTCACTTCTGAGCTTTCTTAGTTGGCCAAAACTATAGGGAGCCCAAACACCAAGAAAATGGCCTCTTCTATGTTGAATTTCGGTACTATGTTGTAGAGCTTGAAGAGTTGAATAGATTTGGTGAAGATAGTTTTCAGTTTTTGTGAGTTTTACTAGAGTTTTCAAGGTTTTTCTCTCTCTTCACAAAGTGTGAGAAACAATAGTGGAATGGTGGTGGCTGGCCTTAATGAGGAAGAAGACTAGAAATTTCAAATATCTTGGTGTGAAATGACAAAAATGCCTTTACACAGTTTTAAAATTTCAACTACATCCCTATCTTTCTAATTCTTGTTTAAACATTCAGTCTAACTTCCTAATATTTTATTCCCTCATAGGATATATGTATTTAACATGTTCTAACCATTGGATAGGCCCTTGATAAGGTTTAACTGATCGAACGAGCAAAATTACTAAAATACCCATAACAGGTCAATCGCATAAATTTTGGTTCTTATGTGTGATTTAGTCTACCTGTGAACATGATATGTCTGTCAGTTGGTTTTAAATCCATTTAGATTGATCATTATTTACGAAAATTCCTGCAACCTATGGATTTAATTGTCATTTTTGAAATTATTGCATGCTCTTCAAAACATGCACAAACGGAAGAATTTTAAGATGAGGATTCTTACCATCTCAGTATCATGCTCCAAATATTAGTACTGAAGGTTTCATCTCCATCAGAGTAGTATAAATCCCAGTAGAGCTCACAATTTAAAGCTCTGTTATACCTATGAAACACAAGATATATGAATAGTTATGAGATATCTTATTTCACTAGTTTTATATAATAGTAATAGGAAGTGTGAATCTCACAGATGAACGATGAAAAAAGTTTAATATTTTTATTTTTTAAAATAAACATATTAAATTTTTGAAAGAAATAAAGGAATATATATTGGAATTAAAATTTGTAAAATTGTAAAAAAAAAAAAACAGAGAGAGAGAGAGAGGAATTGGAGAAAATTTAGGAGAATTTAAGAAAATATTAGAGAATTGAAGAAATGATTTGAGTGAAATTTGAATTTTAAAGAGATTTTGAGTGAGAGGCTAATATTTAAATTTTAAAATGAGAGAATGTAGAGAAATTGAGAAAGTGTGAAAAAAATGATTCGGGTATTTATAGAAAAAAATTGGAAAATAAGAAAAAAAGCAAAATCAAATAAAAAAATTTTATGGCAACGACTATACGGCTGTTGCACCATTTAATTCTGGACCAGAACCAGTTCGACACTGGTCCAAAATCGATCTCGGGCATTAATAGGCAGAGCTTGTACTATTTGCAGTCTACTATCTATCGACCCAGCCCAATTTGGTCATTCATAGAATTGGGTCGGGCCAGACCGATCCAATTGAGGATTGGTCACTGGTTAGTCCACCCTAATAGCCTTGTCTAGTTATGGCTAGGGTCGGTAAGGTTAGTTTTTTGTTCTGTTCTTTCTTCACGGTTTTATTTTCTTTCTTTATACCAATTATTTTCTTTCATGATGTTTCCAGGGACTTTTGAATTTTATCCGGATAGTATAGCTGGACTAGAAGAATGCTTGTTTTAGCATAAGAAAAAAAAGTAATAAAAAGAATGAGGAAAAGAAAAATAGACGGGGTGCTCATTTTTTTTAGTTTAATTTACTTTACTTCTCGTGAACATATTTGTAATTAACTGTTTAATTATTTAGTAATTTAAAGAAAATAAATAAATTAATAAATAGTAAACATGTTATTTTGAAAATTTTTAGGGAATGAAATTATAAAAAATTATGTGACAATTTTATTTTGAATTTTTTTTGTGATGAATAATTTTGAAAGCCCAAGAAAAGTGGTAGGAAGGCCCAAATTATTATAATTTTATAATTTATATTTGATGTATTAAATATACACTGTCAATCAATAATAAAATAATATATATATTTTTAAGACTTACATTGTTTTAACTTTTCTCTTTAATAAGGTGATATTAGTTAGGTTGTTGGCATATACTGTCAATACATTAAATATAAACCCAAAATTTATATGTCCATGAAATAAAATATCAAATAAATGAAACAAAAAATTTGAAATTAGATAAACCATGAGAAAAAAAATATAAGAAGTGAACATTTTGAATTAATAATTTAATAATCACATAATAATTTGATGTTTTACATATTAATCAACATACATTTGAAGAATTCATAAAAACTATATAATTTTTTAATTATGAAAAGTTACACAAGGGAAAAAAAGAATAAAAGTTTGTTTAAAAAGAGAAAGGAATAATAAAAGAATATATTCTTCTTTGTATTATTCCTATTTGTTTCTCATATTTCATATTTCTTCCTTGTGTTTTTCTTTTTTTTTTCCCCTTAGATTTCTCTTAAAAATAATATTTAATTTTTTTAAAGATTTGACAACTATAATAATTTTACCATACAATTTAAGTTTTTGGAAATTAAAACAAAAAAAAAAACATTTCCAGTAAAGTGAGACAGAATGAACTAGTTCAATGTAATTTTTTATGAAACAAAATTGTTAGAGACATATTATCATCATCATCATCATCATTATGATGATGATGATGATGATGATGATGATATTATTATTATTATTATTATTATTATTATTATTATTATTATTATTATTATTATTATTATTATTATTATTATTATTTAACTTTTACATAGTGTGAACTTATCCAATTTTATCTTGTGAACGTGTGCTTTAAGACAGTTAGTCTTGTTGCAACTCTTCTAGCATGACAAAGAAATTTAGATTTAAAATCATAATTTTCCATCACAAATTTTCATTTTGAAATCTTCATGCCATAATTTTTATTACAATTAATCTTGGAATGAACATGCAAATCAAACTAATTAAGCCTAAAACAATGATGGAATACAATAGAAATTGCATTGTGTCAAACTAGCTAGGTCTACATCAATGATCATGTATTTCTATTGTGGAAGCAGTTTTAGGGGACCTTACTGGAGAAAATACAAAAGGTCTTGGTGGAATTTCCAATGATTGGAGGCTACCCTGCAACATTTCTAGCACTTTGGTCATCGATGGTCGATCTCTTGGATTGGTTTGAATACACCAAAGGCTCACCACAGTTAACCTCCTTATTATTTCTTCTTCCTCTTCAGCTATTACTCCATCAAGACTCAAATTCATAACCTGGTCATCAATATGCTTATAAATCCATGAGGGAAAATACATTTCACTAGTTTGAGACACTTCAACATTGAAATTCTTTCTTCCCCAACCATTTCAAGGACCATCATTCCATAGGTATAAACATCAGACTTGTGAGAAACTCCTCCAAAGTTTCGACAAAAAACTTCTGGAGCAATATATCCAGCAGTTCCTCTAGCACCTGTCATGGAAATAGTACTCTCCTTTCTTTCACGTAATTTAGACAAACCAAAATCAGAGATCTTTGGACAGAAATTCTCATCTAAAAGGATATTGTGAGGTTTAATGTCGAAGTGCAAGATCCTTGTATTGCAACCTTGATGCAAGTATTCCAGTCCTCTGGCAATGCCGAGTGCAATGTCATACAATGTTTTCCAATTTAATTGACGACTTAGATCCAATGATCCTTGATTATAAATGAATTTATCCAATGATCCATGGGGCATGAATTCATAGACCAAAGCTTTCTTTGATCTGTCATAACAGAAACCTAGAAAAGTCACTATATTGACATGAGAAGTTCTACTAATGCTAGCTACTTCATTTACAAAATCCTCTCCGTTCCCTTTGGATTCACTTAAGACTTTCACCGCCACAAGACGACCATCAGACAATTTTCCTTTGTACACACTACCATATCCTCCTTGACCTAGTTTTTCCTTGAACTTGTTCGTCATTTTCTTGATATCTGTGTAAAAGTATCGCTTCGAAGCAAGAGAACCGAACTTTGTAATGAATTCCTCAACACTAGCATTATTGTTCCTCAACTTTGTAATTGATGATGGTTCTCCTTTGAAACTCACAATGAAGCATATGGTACAAACCACTAAAATAGCACTGGCTACACTTACCGTCAATCCTGTTTATGGAGAATGACAAGGCAATTTAATTAGCTATCTCTTTTAGGAGTATTAACTTATTTCTATTAAGTCATTTAAAAATCAATACGTTAATTAACTTCTATGTAAAAATTCCACATAAATAAAACCAATGATAAAATCAAATAAAAAATATTTTAACTGAAGTAGAACTTTTTTTAAATTATTAGACAAAAACAAGCATAGTTAATTTAAATGAAAAAAATTATAAGTTATATAACAAGTTATACAAAAACTATATACTTTTCTTTAAGAACCAATCAAATTACAGTAAAAACTATTTCAAAATTTTCACCATTTTATATCAAATAAAAATAATTTCAAATGAAGATTAAGAAAAGTATCAAATAATTCAATTAAAAAAAGTTAAAATTAGTTATATTATCGATATAAAATTAGATTTAATTATAGGTGTAGTTATTAATATAATATTGTATTCGATACGTATCATATAATATAATTTGATTTATTACAAAAATGATAAATAAATTTGTATAAAGAATCAATTTAATACAAAAGCAAATGCATCATGCTATAATATCTATATTTCAATATGCTTATGGTTAATGATTCAAACCTGATTAAAATCTTATCAGATCCAATTACTTAAATATGCAATTTCAATAATTTTTTTTTACGTAAAAAGCTTATAAACATATAAGAAAATTAACATGAAAAATATAAGAAATTTTTTGTTGAAAAATATACATACTATTAGTGAGTGTGTTAAGGGTTTGGAAAACAACTAGATTTTCTATTTATACCACACATATTCACTTAATCTATGTTGTTTATTTTATATGTATATATTTTATTTATGATAAAATTTTAAATTAGCTATCATATCATATAATACGACACAATACTCTGATGATTAATTCTCAAAAATAAAATTTCGATTTACAATACTATTTTGATGTAACAACTATAGCAATAAATTAAAAATTAATAGTTAAATTAATTTGTTTTATTAGTTGAGCTGATTGTGGCTTGAACGAGTTAAGATCAAATCTAAATATGGTATGAACCATTGAAATGTTTTTTCAGTCTAACTAAACTATTTAGACCTCTAATTTTGTCAAAGTCCAGTGCAACACACATATACACATACATACATACACACACACACATATATAACACAAGATAGTTTACATTTATTTGATGAAAAAAATAAATAATAAATAAAACTTAAATTTGAAAATAAAGAGAATCTTGGTCAAAAAAATTTTTAAAACTATGTTATAGTTTAACATGTACCATGTGTTTTTAATTATGAAATTATCAAAATTGACAAAAGTAACTATGACTAACAAGATTATAATTATCTTTCGTTGTTAATTATGAAATTTTAACTTTGCTATCTCTTCCACGGAAAATATGCATAAAAGCAACCAACAATCAGAATAAAGATGTAATTATATGCCAACTTCGCTAAGTATTAAGGATATTTAATTGGTAGAAAAATTTATATTTGATACACTAATTGTGTATATATAGCATTTATATATTTATAGTCAATAAAAAATGTTATCTCATTAATAAATAAATTTTAAAACTATACAGAACCTTAAAAATAAATATTCATAATTTTTTAATTTAATTTTTGGAGTGTGTATTTTTAAACTTTACTGAGGTGTCAATTTGTGATAGATTAACAATATAAAAACTATACACGATCTATATATCAAACATAAATCTTAAATAGAATCAATAACTTTAGTACTGAACTTCATTCGTTTTTAACTGCAAAAGATGGTGATCAAACTACATTATAATTCAAGAAACGATTCCATACCTATGATTAGTTTGAGCTTCGAATTGGACCCTGTATCCAGAATACGATACAAAACAATAAATTAGTTACTCTAAATTTCAATGATTTAAATAATTTCATAACGAAAACCATTTTTCCAAGTAAATTAATTAAACAATCTTTCTTATTAGCAACTACGTGTATTGCAATTCTCCATTTATTTGTGTCATGTAGACTGAAAAAAAAAATGAATAAGGTGTTGAATTTGTCGATTTATTAAGAAAAAAAAAAAATCTAACGCATGCATTGATTTTTGGATGCTTTGCTTACAACAATCAAACACAAATTTGACTTTCTAAAAAATTTTTATTAGCATTTATTATTTATAATAATATTTTTATTAAATATAATACTTGCAAGTTAATATAATAAATTTTTAAATGTTTGAAAAGATGAATTTAATATTTGATTTGAATTATTTTATTTTATAAATTGTGAAAAATGAAATACACAAATTATATATAAATTAGTTAAGATTTAATGTAATATATTTTATAAGATATAAGAAGATGAATTTCAAATTTACAAATACTTATAGATATTATTAAATTTACCATTAAACAAACACAGTAAATCTATAAATTTAAAAAGGTTTATATATGATGCAATGACAATATATAGTTTTTTTGTTGTAATATCTCTATTTGTGTGGACTAATTAAGTATAATTCTTATCATATAATTTATTTAGTAGTATAATTTATGTATAGTGTGACCATAATTGTACATAATATATCTATATTATACATGTATTTATCCTTAATGGGACAGATATAATACATGATTCAAAATATGAGAGGTCCCTACTCTTAGCACCAATATAAAATGGTGGCCCATTAACCATTTTGTTATGGAAAACAAAATGGTGCATAAGGGTAGCCTTCTCCCTTTCTTCTCTCCCGTAATTCTCCCTCTCACCAATTTCTCCTTCATCCTTAGGAGCCACCAGCACCGGCGGACCTCCGGCGACCATTCGGCAGCATCTCGTCCCTCCAGCAGTGGCGAAATGGTGGTCATTGTGGTGGGTTATGGCTTACCCACCAAAGGTTAGATTTATTGCTTTATTGTTGTGTTAATGACTTGGTGAGTTTTATTAATTAATTCCAACAATTGGTATCAGAGCCACTCACCCAAAGAGTCATTAACCATTTTTATTTGAGGGAGAGAAGCCATAGATAGCCATTTTTGAAGATTTTAACTTTCGGATGGCTTAAACCCATTTCTGTTTTTGGCTTTTTCGAAGCAAAATTTGGATTGATTCATATTGTATGATGTTTATGGATGAAAAACCCATTTATTTTGGACTGAAAATGGTTGAAATGGAAAGAGAAATGGCCGGATCGGGTAAAATACTCGTTTTCCTGGTATTTTCGCCCAGTTGGGCGAGGAAGATCGGGCGCGTGGGTTGCTAAAAATGGCGCGGGAGCGCCAATTTAGGAAAGATGCGGGCGCGTGGGTTTCACGCGCCCACAGCAGAAATAAAAAAAAATTATTTAATTTTTTTTGGCCCTTTTTTTTTGTACGGGCCCACTTGTTTTAGGGCCATTTTTTGGGCCCGATTTTGGGCAAATCTTGGGGTTGGGTCATCATTTATTGGGCCATCCGGCTGGGCTCTTCCATTTGCAAATTTGGGCCAATTTATTTGGCTTATGGGCTTTTCTTATTGTATTTTGAACCTTTTTGGGCCATTTTGTTGACATATTTTAGGCTTTTAATTTTTAAAATTAAATAGCCATTTTATTTAATTTTAATTATGAATTAAGATTTTAATTAGTTTAGGCCAAAAATAATTTTGTAATATTATGGGCATTATTTATTTGATTATTTTAATTGGCCATATTGTATTAATTTAATTTTGGGCAATTAAAATTAATTAATTTTTGGGTCATTTTGCCTAATTAACTTAGGGGCCATATTGATTAATTAATTTTTATATGGCTACTAAATTTGGATTAATTATTGTCTATTTTGCATAATTAATTAATAGGTCATTTTGGATTATGGTTTAATTGGCCATTTTGATTAATTAATTATAAGCCATTTGGATAATTAATTTTTAGACAATTTTGGTCATAAGCCAAATTTTATTTAATAGTCATAATTAGTTATTAAGCCCAAAATTAATGTGATATAAGTGAATTTTTGGAGGAATTAATTTTGGAGTAATTTCTAGAAATTTAATTACTCATTTAATTAATAATTCACTTAAATTTTGAAATATATATACTCATCTCATAAATTACTGATATTTGGCCTAATTAAATAAGTTTAAATAAATTATTTGGGTATTTTGTTGAGCCATTTTGGATTATAGTTTACCCATTTCGTTAATAATTTATTTAAATAAATAAACTCTCTAGAAATGAAAATTGTCTTATTATTTGAATATTCACATTTATGTGAAAATTAACTTAATTAATTAATATTAGACTTGAAATTGCTACATATGCTTCAGAAGTTGCATATTTTGGATGTAGTTATTTTTGGTCAATAAATTTTGTGAATATTCTTAAAATTATAAATCATTAATTGGATTGACTAGTACTTGCCTGTCGCAGGAATAGTCATGAAGATTTTTGACGATTTATTTTGATAATTTTAAGGATATAATAATAAGGCAATGCATAGTGATAGTTGCAGTTGCATAAATTTACTGAGATCTCTAGAAGTGGCTAGTCTCTCCCTATCGGATTGTTAGTTGCTTTTAGAGATGCTTGGGATTGAGAGGATTCTGGTTGGGATATGACATGGTCTTCCTACCCTGTCGGTGGGCGATCATTCAGGTTATATTCAACTAGTTTTGTTTTATCTTCTGTAGTGTATTGTGGAATAAATTTTGATATCGTTTGGATTATTCCACTAGCCTCCATATTGTGCAACTATCACATATCGAATCTCTAGCAGGATCAGATTAGATAGATGGTATGAATCGATCCATATGATTATGGACATATTAAAATAGGAAATAGTCCCTAGAGTCGATAAATCAACTATACCCAATAGTATGAGCTTGTTGAGGACAAAATATTTGGAATTTCATGAACACTTAAGTGAAAATCCTCTGATTATATAGGGCATGCCATTAACGAGTACATCAGAGAAAGTGTTCCGAATTAGTGATAACCAAGAAGTATTTATGGACGCAATTAGAAAATAGTTCGCATAAGATGGATAAAGGTTGCTATAGGATTTTGATTCCATATATGGCAGATTCATTACTACTTCCTTCTGGGATGGAGAATTGGAGATTTTTCAGTTTTACAGATCTCATTTAATGCAGAAGGAAGTATGACATTTTAATATCAAAATTGATACTGTCATTCAAGAGTGGGAGATCTTTCGGGTTAACAAATCTCATTTAGCCATAATGATGACATATGTCAACATTACTGCTGGAAAGAAATATTATTAAGAGGTCTCAATAAAAGGCCATTTTTAAAGAAGAAATTTGCCAAGTTTGCTTTCTATTCTGGTTCCACCAACACCTCTAAATATCAAAGTGTGCCACTTCTGTAATAATCCTGGGCACAAGAGGGTAGATTACAGGAATCCTTTATATTGGAATGTGTAAAAAAAGGCATTCCGTTAGCCTTTTCATTTTGAATCCAATTTAGAAGATATGCCCTCTAACTATTGGTGTTTGAATACCGGTGATATTATTGATAAAGCCATAAGCAACCGGAGATTGAATAAGAGAAAATTGTTGTGAATTGGGGTTATAGAGTTAAAATCCATATTGAAAATATAGCCAGATTCTTGTTACATTTTGAAGACAATTTTGAAACTTCTGTCAGTTTATACTTTTCATCTTGATAACAGAAAAGTATTTCTAATTAGTAACAACATAAATATATTGATTTTGGCGTTTTGAGTGATGGATACACAGTGGACTTGTACAATAATATTTGGGCAAATTTTCTTCAATAGTGAATGATGTGATTGTAGATTTTGATTATGATAGGATAGATAAGAAATCTATTAAGTTGTGGCATGGGTTAGGGACATTTCGAGGCACATGAAGAGATTGTATTAAGGGAGATCTTGCTGCTAATATTAAGGACATGATTAGTAGATATTGAAATAATTAGGAACTTATGTATATCGACATTTGTAGATCATTTTCACATATTATATTTAGTGGATATAAGTGTTTCATCACTTTACTAACGACCATTTCGATGTAGGTCATATGGAGTAATAGATCAGATCTTATAGAGGCCTTAGGCATTCTGATTAATTCTGCTGCGCTGCTTAAGGCAATGATCAGACAGTAGTGATGAATATCATGTTCGGTATAATGAAGCTAGGCGAAATCATATACCGGTTTTTGGTTAAGTGCACTATAGGATTATATATTAACGCCTAGTGTACGGTGCTTGGAATATTGAAACAGAATGAGATTATAGTTGCGGTCAATCGTACATTCTGATCTAGTACGATTTATGTTAATCACTCCAAATCTTTAAAATTCGGGTGGAGTGAAATTAAAACTGCAATTCACATTCAAAGTTGATCTCCAAGCAAGACCAGTTCCTAAATGCATCCCAAGTTAAAGTCAGACATTAAGCCGATTTTATGCCGCTTTCTGTGTTTAAGGTTATAAGGTAAGGCAAAAGAGCTATAACCCATAGTCAAGAGAGCTTGACAAGAAAACTATCAGCGGCAATTCTGTTGATTATTATATCGACTAGAAAGATTCTAGATTTGGTTTTCTAATATGTGGCACTAGAATTATTGAGTCTGACAATGCAATCTATTTATTGGATGACTTAAAGAGTGGGAGTTGTGAACTTCACAAAGTCATTATTGAAATACATTTCGTTGTGCCAGTCCCATATATACATTATTGTTGGCTCTATAGGCTATACCGAGAGGGGGGGTGAATCGGTTTTTAACTAACTATAAGCTCGTTTTTCGGTTTCTCTAAATTCTCTAGCCTATATTAATAATTTCTAAGTTCTCTAGGCTAGACAAGCATGCAATCCAAGTTCAATGCAATAAACACAATATAATTGCTAGTAATTAAAGAGAGTAGGGAAAGAGAGATTTACACAATCGATTTATAGAGGTTCGGCAACCTTGCCTACGTCCTCTACCTTGAGACGCTCCCAAGGATTTTCTCCAAATCCACTATCTTGAATTTGTGATTACAATCCCTCTTTTCAAGGCTCAAGAGTAACCTCCCTCTTTTCTAGGCTCAAGAGAAACCTCTCTCTTTTTCTTAGGCTAAAGAGTAACCTCCCTCTTTTTCAAGGCTTAAGAGAAACCTCCCCTTTTACAAGGAATGGTGGGTTACAAATAATGTAATCAAGAGAAGCCTCTAGGTAGGCAAATGATTACAGAAATCAAGCACAATGAAAAGCCTATACAAAGTTTGTGCTAAGCAATACAAGAAATAGATGAGTGATAGAAGATGAAGACTCTTTATCTCTTGAATTGATGTTGAGGCTTGAGGAAGATGAATAAAATGATGAAAGATGTTGCTTGGTTGTTCCTCTTCCTTCCTTTAGCTTCTAAGCCTCTATTTATAGTCCCTTGGATGGTTTGTGGACGTTGGTTGGAGCCAAAACAGAAACTAGCCGTTGTATCTCACAGAAACTAGCCGTTGGGGACATTCTGACATAAAGGGATCGATCCCTTTCCTTAGGGGATCGATCCCATGCTTCATTTTGGCCTTCCGGGGCACACTGCCAAAAAGGGATCGATCCCTTTCCTTAGGGGATCGATCCCATTCTTCCAGAATGGGTTTTTCCTGCACTTTTGGGTTAGAAATGATGTGGTCTTTGATCCTAATTCAACCCAAAACATATTGGCACTTTTGTGGGAGTTTTTCATGACTTTCTTTGATGAAAACATTGTCCAAAAATTCATTAAGTGATTTTCTAAAATATTCAAAACATTTATAAATAATTAAGACCAATAAGGATGTATCATTAAATCATGGTCTTAATGTTTGGGTATGATCACTTAAAATGTATTGAGAAAATCATGTGTGATAAGGCAAATTTACAATATGAATTAAAACACTAAAGCTCACTTAAGTTTTTGTCATTTCAAAATATGTATGGCAATTTAAAGCTAACAATCTCCCCCTTTTTGATATGACAAAACTTAATGTAAATTTGCTTTGAAAATTCTTTGATAAAATACTCCCCCTCGAATAAAGCAGGACTTTATAAAGCTCCCCTTTAATATAAGCATGGGTTTGAAAATGAATTTTCCCTCATTATCTCTCCCCCTTAATATCTCTCCCTTTATCTATCTCTCCCCCTTTTTGTCATAGCAAAAAGAAGGAACAATAAGAAAAATATGCTTCCCCTAAAAATTATGGCTATGTGAGAGAAAAAATGTGCTCCATCCAACAAGAAACATGTTAGTACATGGGACTTATAGCACAAATAAAGAAGTCAATATTCTCAAAGAGTATGAAATATTTATGCAAGGAATATGACTTATGATCCTATACCAATTGTTTATAAATGATTTTGATACCAATTGTTGACAAGTAATTTTGCAAGAAGGTTCCAATTGGTAAGAAGTTAAGCAAGTTGTATGTAAATATCTACTAAGGTCTATGACTTGCTCATCTCAATCTTATTAAGCACCTAAGTATATCAATTGTTCTTTCTAAAGTCCAACTAAGGTGCATGGTAATACATCATGATTATGAGCTAACATTAGGTGACATATGATGTGCATGAGCTCATAAATCACGTTCAAGCAAGAGTGTGCATAGAATCAAGATATATAGCAATTAACTACAAATTCTAGCACACAAGAGTTTCATGCAAAAATATCCTAAGTGAATTCT
The DNA here is from genome assembly GCA_031772115.1 of Heritiera littoralis. Classification (NCBI taxonomy): domain Eukaryota; kingdom Viridiplantae; phylum Streptophyta; class Magnoliopsida; order Malvales; family Malvaceae; genus Heritiera; species Heritiera littoralis. The sequence goes on along the minus strand of JAPDPK010000080.1, from coordinate 2,544,644 downwards.
TCTCTATTTGTCATTTCAAACTAAAAAGCACAAGAAGAATTGTCAATTTAAAGCTCATACCAATTGGCAATTTAGTTTTGGCTTACCAATTATTGAAAATATGGTTCCCAATGATACTAACTGTTATTTCAATCTAAATACCAATTGTTACTAATGGTTGACTTAGTCATTTTGCATGAATCCAATATCTATGTGTAGTGTGTTCATGTCAAGAAAATAATCATTCCAAATATGCAAGAACACAATCACACATCATCAAATATGCATATGGATCAATTAAACATAAGCATACTATCATAAAGTATTAATCCATATTCATATTCACAAAGTTATACCATATGGAAGATTCATAAAATCAAAGTATTCAAGCAAACACATTTTCTTCCATGTTTTCAAGCGCAAAAATCCTATGCTCATTTTCCAATTCAAGTCCATAACCAATTATGAGCAAGGAAAGATTAAAATAATAAATGCATGGATATCAAGTTTTGTTCAAGTTTGCATTTATCTTTGAATGTTGGTGTTGTCATTAAGACCCTAGTTCTTTAAGTACAAGGATGATAAAGTTTCATTCATTTGAACATTTAGGATCCATTTACCATCACAAATTATAGGCCAATGACTATTACCAATTGTTGAATTTACATTTGGAATCAATCCACTAGATGTAAAATTATCATGAAACCTAGTGTGGAATTGATAAGTCAAGCCAAGAGACATAATCCTATAAGCATGCTTGACTAAGATGAACAAAAAGAAAAATCAATAGGCATTATGCACAAGTTCATCAAATTCTCAAAAATATCCATAAATCATTGAAATAAATCTCAAATTATGTTTAAGCATTCATTGAAAATATATTTCAAGATTATTTCAAGATTTATGCAATTCATGAATGTTTTCAACAAGGAAAATGATTTTGCACTTATGAGTTCAATGAAAAATGATATTGATTGTTGAAAGTGATACCATTTGTTGGAAATGATACAAATTGATAAAGTTAAGGCATGATATCAATGAAAAATGAATTTTCATACATTAAAGATCATCAAAAAGAAGTTAAAATACTGGATTTTAAGTTGAGAAGAAAGAAGATATCAAGAAAGTGAAAAATCCTTCTCAAATTCGGTTGAAAAAGTGCAGAAAATCCATTTTGGTCTGGGGGGATCGATCCCTTTAGGAGGGGGATCGATTCCTTAAGTCCAGAATGCACCAATTCTGTTTTCTGCTCAAGGGGATCGATCCTGCTTGTTGAGGGATCGATCCCTCATCCTGTATCTGCAGATTTTTGACAGAAAATCCAACCTTTGAGGTACCAAAACTTTGTTTTTGAGTATTTTAAGTCCAAGTAGTGGTTTAAACATTTGTAAAACATGATTTTGGACTTGTATGAATGAAAATCATGAATGAAAAACCATTTAACAATAGATTTTGCAATTTTGGAAGGATTTTCACCAATAAAAGCATTTTTGGCCTCAAAGGAGGTCATTTTGAGAGTTATGCATATTTTGGCCAAACCAATGCATTGGATACCACAAATATGTCAAAACAAACTTGTTCACATAGGTTTTAAGCACATATATCATTAAAGCTTACATCTTGTGAACAACATGCCATAATTTCCAACATACAAGTTCTTCATTCTTGCTCATGACAAGGAATTTTGCATATATGACATATTTGGCAATTTGAGGCAAGTAAATATATTATCAACACATAGAAAACTTGCTCAAACTACAGAAATTCAATAATCATTTCAAAATCACAAAACATGCCTTTCATTCAATCATCAATATTTGTTCATCCATCATTCAAAAATCATTTATCATGCCTTTTTGATCAATCATTCAACTCACAAAGCATCAAGAGTCATCAACCAAATGCCTCATTAAATCAAACAAATAATTTTTAATACATATGAGTTTTGAAGAGATAGGATTTAAGCTTACAAAACTCCTTTGCTTGAGAATGCTTTGCCTTGAATTGTTGAATCCACCTTAGGCCTTTCTTGAGGGATTGTTGTGACCTTGCTAAGGGTGGATCCTCAAGCTCTTTCTCTCTCTCATTGGCACAAGCAAACTCCATGAGGATGTGTTGAGCATATAAACTTCATTGTTCTATTGTATTCTCATGCTCTAAAACTCCTACAACAAACAAATTCAAGCATGCTTTGGTACCCAAATTTTCTTGGGTCCATGAGAGTTAGTACAAATAATTTTTGATCCTTTTGGGATCCATTTTAAGCACAATTCATCATTATTTACAGCATGCTTAGGCACCCATATTTTCTTAGCTACTCTTCCTCTAAATGTGGTTTTTCTATAAGTGCATACTTGTGAAGAGTGTCCTATTCTATTGCAAAGTGAGCATGTGAGAGATGTATCATGCATAGTATTTTTGCTCACTAAGAAATTCCTAAGATGAGTTTCTTTTTGTTTTTCATTATAGCCTAATCCATCTTTGTCAAAGAAAGCTCTTTGGGTCTCTAACATGTGATCTAGCTTTTGTTGACCCATATAAAACCTAGAAAATGAGTTATGCAAATTTGTGTTCTTTTTATTTAACTCATTTATTTCTAAGTTGGCCTCTTCTAGTTTCTTTTCAAGTTCTATCTTAGCACTTGTCAAGGCTTCATTTTCTATTTTTAATTTAGCAATGATTTTCTTATATTTAGAATTCATGCATTGAAATTCATTTGCTAAATCATCAAAGGCATTTTGTAGTTCACTAAAGGTATAATCGTTGTCTTCACTAGAACTACTACTAGCCTCATCGTCACTAATGGCCATAAAGCATGAGTAGGCTACCTCATTATCTACATTTTCCTCATCGGAGCTATCACTATCGCTCCATGCAGCCACAAATGCTTTCTTCCTAGGTTTCCTATCCTTTTCTCTTCTAAGTAAGGGGCAATCTAACTTAGTGTGACCCGGTTCATTACATTCATAGCACACTAAGGGGTCTTTTTCTCTTCTACTTGACTCTCCCTTATGATGTCTCCTATTACTCTCTCTCTCTTTCATTCTCATAAATCTATTGAATCTTTTAGCAAACATTGCCATTTCCTTTTCTTCCTCATTTCCACTCTCATCACTATCATCCTCATGAGTGAAAGACTTAAGTGCTACCCCTACTTTCTTTGAAGGCTCTTCATTTCTTTTCAATTTCATCTCATATGTAAGTAGGGAGCCCATAAGCTCATCTAGAGACAAGGTATTTGGATCCTTAGACTCTTCTATTGCGGTTACCTTTGCCTCCCAAGATTTAGGCAAGCTATTCAAAATTTTCTTTACTATTTCAACATTGGAATAAGTCTTGCCTAGAGCCTTAAGTCCATTAATTATATTATTAAACCTAGTGAACATTTCACTAATTGACTCATTTTCTTTCATCCTAAATAGCTCATAATCATGTGTGAGCATTCCTACTTTGGTTTCCCTAACTTGATTGGTCCCTTCATGTGTGATGGCTAATTTGTCCCATATTTGCTTGGCATTCTCACATAGGGAGACTCTATTATATTCATTAGGACCTAATGCACAAAAGAGAGTGTGCATAGCCTTGGCATTCAATTGTGCTACTCTCATGTCATTTGTGTCCCACTCATCCTCTAGCTTAGGGACATCTTTTCCATCTACTTTCTTCATGGGAATTCTAGGACCATTCACTATAATTCTCCACACTTCATAGTCATTGGATTGTACAAATAACATCATTCTTGTTTTCCAATAAGAGTAATTCTCTCCATTGAAGAGTGGAGGTCTAACTAACGATTGTCCCTCTTCTCCTAGGGGTGTGCCTACATTCAAGTGAGCCATTTAAGATCGTTTTGCTCGATAGAGGTTAATCTAATTCAATCTCGAGCCCAAGCTCTGATACCAATTGTTGGCTCTATAGGCTATACCGAGAGGGGGGGTGAATCGGTTTTTAATTAACTATAAGCTCGTTTTTCGGTTTCTCTAAATTCTCTAGCCTATATTAATAATTTCTAAGTTCTCTAGGCTAGACAAGCATGCAATCCAAGTTCAATGCAATAAACACAATATAATTGCTAGTAATTAAAGAGAGTAGGGAAAGAGAGATTTACACAATCGATTTATAGAGGTTCGGCAACCTTGCCTACGTCCTCTACCTTGAGACGCTCCCAAGGATTTTCTCCAAATCCACTATCTTGAATTTGTGATTACAATCCCTCTTTTCAAGGCTCAAGAGTAACCTCCCTCTTTTCTAGGCTCAAGAGAAACCTCTCTCTTTTTCTTAGGCTAAAGAGTAACCTCCCTCTTTTTCAAGGCTTAAGAGAAACCTCCCCTTTTACAAGGAATGGTGGGTTACAAATAATGTAATCAAGAGAAGCCTCTAGGTAGGCAAATGATTACAGAAATCAAGCACAATGAAAAGCCTATACAAAGTTTGTGCTAAGCAATACAAGAAATAGATGAGTGATAGAAGATGAAGACTCTTTATCTCTTGAATTGATGTTGAGGCTTGAGGAAGATGAATAAAATGATGAAAGATGTTGCTTGGTTGTTCCTCTTCCTTCCTTTAGCTTCTAAGCCTCTATTTATAGTCCCTTGGATGGTTTGTGGACGTTGGTTGGAGCCAAAACAGAAACTAGCCGTTGTATCTCACAGAAACTAGCCGTTGGGGACATTCTGACATAAAGGGATCGATCCCTTTCCTTAGGGGATCGATCCCATGCTTCATTTTGGCCTTCCGGGGCACACTGCCAAAAAGGGATCGATCCCTTTCCTTAGGGGATCGATCCCATTCTTCCAGAATGGGTTTTTCCTGCACTTTTGGGTTAGAAATGATGTGGTCTTTGATCCTAATTCAACCCAAAACATATTGGCACTTTTGTGGGAGTTTTTCATGACTTTCTTTGATGAAAACATTGTCCAAAAATTCATTAAGTGATTTTCTAAAATATTCAAAACATTTATAAATAATTAAGACCAATAAGGATGTATCATTAAATCATGGTCTTAATATTTGGGTATGATCACTTAAAATGTATTGAGAAAATCATGTGTGATAAGGCAAATTTACAATATGAATTAAAACACTAAAGCTCACTTAAGTTTTTGTCATTTCAAAATATGTATGGCAATTTAAAGCTAACAATTATCTTTGATAATGAAAAGCCACAACCAAAGGAATCAATAGTTGATCCCAATACCATATTTTGAACCTGCACATGACCTTGTAGAAGAATATGAATATGAAATGTCTTCTGTTTCTGATGTTTGTCAGGAGACTATCTTGATCCGAACTCTAAGAGTTGGATATTAGTCATGCGGGATAAGTGAGCATCTATGTTGCATAAGGATGCATGGGATCTATTTTAGTTGTCACATCATTATAGACAAAAGGGAGACTCTAAAGATTAGGTAGATGATTTAAAGCCAAATTTGACCAAGGCTTTAAATAAAGCAACCTAAAAGTTTGTGATTCCTAAGATGGAACATGCAATATGTGAACTCAAGGAGTTCATTTATGAACATTAAAAGGCATCCAGATTGTAATATATATATAAAGACTGAGATTGTTTCTTTGAGGTGAACATTATCGTTTGATAATTGGATCCATTGCGAGGTCAGTGGGAGTTAAGTGCTTATTGTGCTCTAAATTGATGATGTCAAATTGCAGCCTATAGCACTGACCTATTGTATGAGACATTCCATGTCGTCATGTCACTTCAGGATGAAGAATCTAAGTGAGGCTCCATTTCGTTTTAAGGATTGAGATTCTTCGTGATATATCAATAGGCATACATTATTGGTCTCATAGAACCTACATTGAGTATTAAGTAGGTTTATTGTATATTGTTCTCCTATTAAGGCGCCATTTATTGAAAAGTAACATATTGTGAAAATCTAAAAGTCCTCAAAGTAAAAATGAAAGAGCTCATATCGAGTGTTGTGTATGCCTTATTGTAGGTAATTACTGTATGCTCAAGCTTATACACATTTGGACATTGTGTATGTTATAAGTGTATTTCGGAAATACTTGAGCGATCCTGTAATAAAGAACTGGAAGCTATAAAGAGAGTATTTGGATATTGATAAATCTGACATTTTAGGTTTGGTCAGATATTCTGATGTTAATTTTGCGAGCTCTCCAGATATTGAAAATTATTTTGATTATATATATTTGTGGACATAAAGGAGTTGTATCTTTGAAAAGTATAAAGCAAACACTTACAGCATCCTTGATTGTGGAGGCTAAATATGTAGCATGTTGTAAAGCTACATGATGGGCCATTTAGGCTGCAGAATTTTTTCTCATGGCTGGTTTTTTCTGTGATTGCCATTTCGAAGTGTTGGAGATGTACTGTGGTAATGCTGAAGCAAATATTTTTCTCTCAAAATGTTAGGAGTTCCTCACACTCTAAATATTCAGATATCATCATTCAGTTTGATAAAGAGAAAATAATGGAATCCCTTGCTTGATTAGATTGTAGAGCACATGGTTTAAAGAGCTCATTCTGGCTAACTGAAAGTTTGGCTGCTAAAGTGCTTTGACGACATAGCACTTGTATGAGGCATATGGAGCCATTTGCTACATTAAGTTAGTGGGAGCTCTATAATGAAATCAACTGCAGTTGTATGGATGGATTCCTACTTGTCATAAATGCATATTCTATTTACGCGTATTTTGGTGAATATGGCTTTTCGTTGGATGAGATACTCCGTATTAGTCTCGTATGTTTTCTGTTGAAGTGGTGCATCATTCGATTTAGATGCATGGACCTAATGGAAATGGATATTGATTCTGTTTTCATATCATTTCCATTTCACACTTTAATACTACTATTTTGTTGAAGTCTTTATAAGTTTACGCATTTGTACCCTGTCGGTATGATGCATTCTGAAGCTTATAAAAGGCTTGTTGTTGTTAAAGTATGTATGAGTCTACACATTTGTACCCTTTCGGTACAATGTATTTAGAGGGCTTGCGAATACATATTGAGATTATATGATATATTTTATTAATTAACTTAATTGTCCAAGTGGGAGAATGTTGTAATATCTCTATTTGTGTGGACTAATTAAGTATAATTCTTATCATATAATTTATTTAGTAGTATAATTTATGTATAGTGTGACCATAATTGTATATAATATATCTATATTATACATGTATTTATCCTTAATGGGAAGGATATAATACATGATTCAAAATATGGGAGGTCCCTACTCTTAGCACCAATATAAAATGGTGGCCCATTGACCATTTTGTTATGGAAAACAAAATGGTGCATAAGGGTAGCCTTCTCCCTTTCTTCTCTCCCGTAATTCTCCCTCTCACCAATTTCTCCTTTATCCTCAGGAGCCACCAGCACCGGCGGACCTCCGGCGACCATCCGGCAGCATCTCCTCCCTCCAGTAGTGGCGAAATGGTGGTCATTGTGGTGGGTTATGGCTTACCCACCAAAGGTTAGATTTATTGCTTTATTGTTGTGTTAATGACTTGGTGAGTTTTATTAATTAATTCCAACATTTTTTACATTATTAATGCAGCTAGACACTTTATTAATGAGTAAACTGAAAAATATTAAGCCTTTATGAGCAAATTAAAAAAATTTTAGTTGTATTTATTTTTGCATTGAACTTTGCATTAAAATATTCATTAAAGTCATATTATTAATAAATATATAAAATACTCATGAAATAAATGTATAAATTTAAAAATACTTGTAGCTATTTATGATTTTGCTTTCTACTCGATGAAACAATGTTAAATGAGCAACTTAATAACTAAATATTTTCAAGGTTTAATAGACAAATGTACAAGAAAGGAGATTTTTTTTTTTTGATTGAACAAGAAAGGAGATTTACTTATTGGGCTTGAGGGGAGTTGGGCTGGGCAATAACAAATAAATGAATCCCAAATTAGAATGGGTCAATATACTTGAAACAGGAGGTAGGTTTGTATTTTTTTTTTTTTTACTTTTTCTAACATGGCAGGCTAATGGAAAGTTTATTAGTCAGAAACAAACTACATCCCTCTTACACATTCCATGTTTACTCAAATATAGTAGTCTTATACAGGATTGGTTTTGTTGTAATAGTTGATTCTGTTTATTAGATTCTACAATGGTGTACTGTTTGATGTAATGCTGCTTTGATGAAATGAAAGAAGATTTTCTGGCCAAAAAAAAAAAAAACACTAAAAGAAACAAATAGATAGCGTGTTGAATTTATCAATTTATTTAAAAAAATCTAACAAATGCATTGATTTTTGGATGCCTTGATTAGAGCGGTTAAACACAAATTTGACTTTCTAAACAATTTTATATAAGCATTTATTATTTATAATAATATTTTTTTATCAAATATAATACTTATAAGTTAATGTAATGAATTTTAAAATGTTTGAAAAGATGAATTTAAAACTTGGTTTGAATTATTATATTTGTAAATTGTGAAAAATGAAATACTCAAATTATATATAAATTTGTTAAGATTTAATATATTTATATATTTTAAAGGATATGAGAAGATGAATTTCAAATTTAAATACACTTATAAATATTATTAAATTTATCATTAAATAAACACAATAAATCTGTAAATTTAAAAATATTCATGAAAGTCATATTATTAATAAATCTATAAAAACTCATGAAAGTCGTAAATCTATAAATTTAAAAATACTTATAAATATTCATGATTTTCTTTTTTACCCGATGGAACATTGTTAAATAAGCAACAGATTTTAAAGGCATAACAAGAACGGAGATGTACCTGGGGGGCTTATTGTGGGACAAATATCGGAATTAGATCCATCTGAGCAGTAACAAATAAATTCAGCGGTGGCGAGGTTGTGCCCACACCGTCCATGAGAGTTCAGACATGAGTACAGAGGGAATCGTATGCAGACCAGTGCAGCTCAAAACCAGCTGTAAGCGCTTCTTTAAGAGTATCTGAATTCCGATTTTCCTCCAATGATTGAACCTCTGAATTCAGGACTGGAATACTGACACTATTATTGCAAGATCCCAAGGAACTGCTTATGACAGAAGCTAGGCCTCCGAAGGACGTTTCTGTGATATTCCTTGTCACATAATAACCTATGATATTTGTTGTGTTTATGCTGCACTCAAATTGACTCGAAATCCCTCCAATCTCATTTGCAGTAAGATTTCCTAGAACTGTAATAGGCTGACAACCATAATACAGCCTTATATCCTGAGTGTTCCCATTGTATTCAAAGAGACTGGGAATAAAAGTGGAGTTGATGAGATAAGTGGGACAAATGTTGTCAGTGTAATCAATTCTAGCTAATCTAAGGACTTGTGTACGATTATTTATACTAAGGACTCGGTAAGTCGCTGACATGATTGTAATCTCTGGAATATCTTCATTGCAGTTCAGCTTGAAGTCAGGGTGGCCGCAATTTTCTGGCCGATCCAATCCCCAGAAAGGATAACCAATCTGAATGTTTCCACAATGGAATAGTGCACTGCAGCTCGAAATATTTCCCTCAGCGGCAAACACAGATTTTGGAGAAAGAATCAGGACCAAGTTTGTGATGACCATGAAGAACCAAAACTCGGATGGCAATAAAGGGGGATGCAGAGGCAGAGGACTAGGGAGACAACAGGAAGTAGTCGGCTAGAAAATGAGAAGCCGAACATGTATTGGTCTTAGTCATCATTATCAAATTGATTTTTGACAAAGTGAAAAGTGGAACTTTTCAGAAGTAAGCCTCCAGTGGCAAATTAAGCGCCGGTCAATGGAAATTTAGGCAGCCTAGTGATACTATATTGCAAATATACGTAACCCAGCTAGTCCAATATATATTGTTGATATATATATATATATATATATATATATATATATATATAGATCCACTTACATCAGTGTAAAACTTAGTTTTACACCTTTTTTTAACCATTAGATTGGTATAAACTTATGGTTGAGATTAGTTTTATAAAGAGAAGAGTGGTTTAATCTCAACCATAAGTTTATACCAATCTAATGGTTAAAAAAAGATGTAAAACTAATTAGTTTTACACTGGTATAAGTGGATCCCTCCTCATATATATATATATATATATATATATATATATATATATATATATATATATATATATATATATATATAAGGAGGGATTCAGTTACACATGTGTGAAACAAATTTAGTTTTACACACTTTCATATCTTTTTATATGATTTATAATTTTTTAATCTGACCGTTGAATTTTGTATTCTATTCACATTTTCATGTATGCCAAATTTCAAATTAATCGAATACGTCTAACTATATATTTCGTAAAATAAAATTTAAACCGTTGATATATACTGAAAAAAATACTATTCTCGATTAAAATGATAGAAATAGCAGATTGATTCAAAAATTTACATACATAATAAATATAAGTAGGTTGTTAAATCCAACGGTTGGTTTGCAAAAATATTAATCCTATATGAAGATATAAAATTGTGTAAAACAAATTACATGTGTAAGTGGATCCCTCCTATATATATATATATATATATATATATATATATTTCAATATCACTAACATCGAGGGCATTGATTTGAAGGATGGAGCTAACGTCAAACAATAGTTCAATCATTGATTTTAGGGATCGTTTTGATTCAACTTGATTACTAATAGAAATGCATGGTCTAAACGTTGGAATTATTTGAGAAACAACCATTGTCAATTGTCAAAGCCTAGAACACTCCTATTGAAGAAGGTGATTAATTTCAAAGATACAAGGGTACATAAAGTACAATCTCTAAAAACCTAAACTTAAAAGTAGCAGGAGGTGAGATCAGGGGACACAAATTGATGAGAAAATAGCGGAAGATTTGATCCTATGCAGATTTAAATTACTATTAAAGGTAGCAAATATTGTTTTGTGATCATGGATATACTGCTTTGCTTCAAACCATTCCTCTAATGGTTAAGCTACAAAATAAGAAAGTAGTAATGAAATTTAATCATTATATTAGTAAAATTTTCATCCTCACCCCTTTCCATCCTTCCCATCAAGCAAAGCCATAGAGAAAGTAGGAATGTAGGATTACAACCTCGAGCTGCAAAGGCTAATTTGATGCAACTGCTATGAACTGAATAGCGGAATGACCCAAGCCAAGAGGGTTGTGACATGTTTAGTTTTGAACTGGACAAATATAAGCCGTAAATACAGAGTAGGATAGTAAAAATTTCTCTTTATAAGTCTTTCAAATGAACATCTAAGGTTATTAATCTCGAGTCAATCAAGATACTATTTATGGCTAACGGGATGTTTTGTGAAAACAAACAGCTATGCAAATTACAGTGGAATAGCTAACGTACCTTGTGTTGGTGAAAATGTGGTTTGCCAAGGCTGATCATGGAAAACGCAAACGACACTATTGGTAGTCTGATTATATCCTCAAACCCCATCACAATCTCTGAATTTTTTTGCATAGATCGTTATCTACTTCCCATTGCAATTCAAAACCTCCCTTCAAGCATCGCTCATAGTTAGTGAGTTCTATTAGGATAAAACGAGCAAGCTGTATTGTTGTTAGTTATAGAGTAGTTATAGTTGATAAGATTTCTGTTATGGCAGTTAGTACTACTCCCTGTATATAAACCTTTGTATTCTTCATTCATTCAATATTCAATATATGAAAGAAATTATTCTTTCTTCTTTATATATTCTGTTCTTGTAATATGGTATTAGATGAAATTTTTTCCTTATGCTAAATCTATCTTTTTCATGAATTCTTGATGTCAACATGGCTCGAGGAAGTAATAGTACCACCACTAATCGTGTTATGATTGGTAATTCTTCCTCAGATGATTCTAGTAGTCCCTATTTCTTGCAAAATGGAGATCATCCAGGTATGATTCTTGTTTCTCATCGGTTGATTGGTTCAAACTACAATACATGGAGTAGGTGTGAAATCCCCAATTTCTTGTAAATTTCCCATAATTGTTTAATATTTCAGCTTAAAAGAATTAAAGAAATATGAAATATTGACATATGAAAGATATATGGGACATAGATGGAATAAAAGCAATAGAATAGTCAAATGTAAAATGGTCAAGTAATGAGGTGTAAAAAGGGATAAAGAAGCATTAAATGAGATGAAGCATTGTCATCACCCTCATTAAGTGCCGACAGCCATGGTAGCTTTCTCTTAAGAATTTCTAAGCTTTCCTCAATATTCACCTTGACAAACACCTAGCTCCTGTCATCAAATCGTTAAGCTTACTTAACAAAAATTTCTCCTCATCACTAGCTAAAGCTATAGCCGTAATATGAAAGGCTGAATCAAAGGATTTGACGAGATTTAAATTGCTGTTATTTTGGGTGATTAACAAAGGTAAGAGAAGAAATTGATTTGTTCAATTCTGTCCATGGTTTGGAGTTGTGTAAAGTTGATAGAGTATATTTATAAAGGTTTCTTAAAGGTTTGAATCATCATGATAATTGCAGCTTTGAAGAAGTGAAGAGGAAATCGTGGGTGCAACCAAGCGATTTCGTGTTTTGGTGTAATTGAGGTAAGGAATATATGTAACGGACGTAAGGTGGCTATGTCCGCATGTTTTGGGATGAAACAAAAGCTGATTGAAGTGCAGGAAGTGTCAAATTCAGGTTTTCCTCCTAGTTACCTAATTGCTAGGAATAGTCGACTGCCTTAAGTAGCAGCTAACTGCCTAAAGACAACCAAAGCGTAGATCTTCGGAAAATCGATGCAAACTAATCGATTGCTATATAAGCCAGTTGATTGCTATTTTCCAAAAAGCATTCTGTTTCAAACCAGTCGACTGCTATATGACCAGTCAACTGTTATATGATCAGTCGACTGCTATTTACTTGAAAAGCATTCTGTTTGCAAAAATAGTCGACAGCTATATTATCAGTCGACTGCCCTGTTTTCAAAAGCATTCTGTTTGCCAAACTAGTCGACTGTCAATAAACTAGTCGACTGCATTTTGTTGGGAAACATTCTGTTTCAAAACTAGTCGACTGCCCGATATGACCAGTCGAATGCCTCATGTGTTATTAAATTAAGAAATATCGAAACTCTAAAAGAAAATAATTTCGATAAATCAAGATATGTGATAGCAGCCGACTGCCTTATGAAACCAATTGACTGTCCTGTTTGTACATGATGTTTTACAAGCCTACTTTATATAAGTACATTGGTATTACCAAAGAAGTATATAACAAATGTTTTGAGACTATGGACTACTTGATGATCATGCATTATCTGTATCTAGCTGAGAGACTCTGAACAAGTCCTCAGTATCTGTATTTGTACTTGGCTGAGGAACCCTAGTCCGATCCTCAGTGCCACAGATGTCACTTGACTAGTGTTCACTGTGGCCTATCGACATTGGCCAATTGTCTCTGTTATATGTTTGGCTAAGGAAGGATTCCTGGCCTTTACATGGGTACACCACCTGCCCTCACAGGATATTCTCTAATGCATGATTTTGTCGAAATGTTGATAGTCTTCATCCGATTTAAAAGATATCTGTATATGTGATCTCAAATGATTTAAGAATTACGTAAGCATTTGAATTACCTGAATATCTGTTACTTGATTTATGTTTACATGATATTTGACAAGTGATTTCAAAGGTTTCCACATGACATTATAGAGCCAAGTAGGAAACCAACATATAGTGACATAGTACGCTCTTTTATATATATTTCTTACTGAGCGTAAACTCATTCCTTTACAACATTTTTCAAACTATTTGAAGTGATTCTCCACTCTCGATAGAAGAGCCTACCTTTGGATCTTGAAAGAATTCCTTCGAGGCAGGCTTCTTAAATTTCTTGAAGGTATACTTATGTGGTTATGTAACTCAGACAGTGCTACAGTACAGTGATGTATATAAGATTTTGGGAGATTTAGGCTATGTAAGTTGTGTAAGATCCTGTGTTTTGGAATGATATATATAAATATAATAATTATGCTTTAATTGAATTTAAGATCTTTATGATGAGCTATTTAATACTAAGCATAAGAAGAAGAAGGAATGACATTGACAAACGAGCCTAATCAAATTGTATGTGAAAGAAGGAGTTATGTGTTAATTGGTAGTGACGAGGATGTCACAGATGTATCAGAGCAGATTAGTCTAATGTTTGTCAGTGTCAATAAGCTAGAATTAGTGTACATCCCCAAGTACTGTACTTGTTTGAATACATATGCGATGTATAACTGTTTGAAGTTATACTAAAACACTTGTTTTGACAGTGATATTGACAGAATGAGTACTAGAAGAAGGGGTACTGGTAAAGGAAGAGGAAGGGGTAGAGCAGAACCACCCCCAACGCAATCTCCTCCTCCATTTCCATCGCATAGCCCGAACACTAGGCTAGCTAAAATGGAGAAGCATATGAAAACAATGGCCACTATGTTTACTCAGTTTATGTCAAATTTTTTGAATGTGGCTGCAAATGCACCAACTGTTCCATCTGCAGTACCTCCCACTTCAGTAGGAAACACTCCTCCTATACCTCCTACACCTATAATACAACCTCCAGTAGCCCAACCAGAATTGCAACCACCAGCCCCTGTTCCTGAAAGGCGGGATCCTAAAGCTTATTGCAGTATAGTTCTGATTAAAGAATTAAAGAAACTGGATCCGCCTAAGTTCAAAGGGGAACAGGATCTGTTGACCGCTGAGAATTGGGTGAAAGTGGTTACCAAACTGTTTACATACATAACCTGTTCTGAGAGAGAGAAAGTGGGCTTGGTGACTTATTTGTTATTGGACGAGGCTGAGCATTGGTGGCAGTCCACAAAGACCATATTGGAAGCTAGGCATCCAGAGGTAATGTGGGATATATTTTTGGAAGCATTTAACAGACAATACATCCCACGCACGGATCAAACCAAGTTGAAGATTGAGTTTTTGAACTTGACTCAGGGAACGATGTCGGTTAACCAATATGAGTCAAAGTTCACTACTTTGAGTAGGTTTGACCCCGAGGTTCTAAGGAGTGAAGAGCACAAGATCTACTGATTTATAGAAGGATTGAAACCTCCTACTAGATTTAAGTTGTATCCTATGGATATTACCACATATGACGAGGCAGTTTATAAGGCTCAGCTCTGTGAGTAGGACTATGATTTTCATCATGTTGACTTTCGAGCCAAGGATAAAGGCAAAGAAAAAATGAAGCGAAAGTCAGAGGATAGAGCCTCTAGTGATAGACATCCTTATAGAAGAAGTAGACGTTATGAAAGGGTTTCGATAGGTAAGCAAATAAATTATAATAAAATAACTTTTATTTTAATTAAAGGGTTATATGGGAATGTGTTGAAGTTTTGAAAGTTTATGATGGTTATGGTACAGGGACTCCTAGATCTACCGGAATCAAAATAAGTGATGAAAGATCCCGATATTCGACAGGTAGTACCGCTAGCTCACTAAAGAGTATAATGCCGAGATATGAGCATTGCGAAAAATTTCATGGATCACAGCCTTACCGGTTAGCGAGTGGTGCTTGTTTCAAGTGTGGTGAAATGGGGTATCAAATTAAGGATTGTCCTAAGAGGAATCTGAGAGAGTCCGAAGAATCAGGAAAGACCACTCAACCGCAGCCTAAGGCCACAGTTGCCGAGAAATGAAAGAAAGCTGTGACTCAAGGACGAGTATTTGCTATCAATGAGGAGTCTACTAATGCTTCATCTAAGGTGATTAAGGGTAAGATCCATCTTTGTGATATAAATGTCACTGCACTATTTGATCCAGGCTCTACGCACTCTTTTGTTTCTCCTATTATAGCTATGAAATTACCTGTTAAGCCTAAAGCCTTAGGACACTTGTTACAAATAAGTACTCCATTTAGGGAATCTTAAATGACGGATATAGTGTATCGTACTTGTAAGCTACGGGTAGGAAAGAGAGAATCAATAGCTGACCTAATCCTACTAAATATGTATGGATTTGATGTTATTTTAGGAATGGATTACTTGGCTAAGAATCATGTGATATTAGATTGTTATGCTAAAAGTGTGATATTCTCTTCTCCTGTTAGCTATGTTGTAAATTTCACAAGTGTTTAATATAAAGGTACATTCATTAAATGAATTATTTGAAATTAAATTGATAGAATATGTGTTATTATGTGAAGGATTTATAGCCTATGTCGTGGACATAGAAAAGGAATGTCCCGGACTCTATGAAATTTTGGTAGTCATGGATTTTTCGGATGTGTTTCCGGACGATCTTCCAAGACTTCCTCTAGATAGGGAAATTGAGTTTACTATCGATTTCGTGCCGGGAACTGAGCCCATTTCGAGATCACCCTATCGGATGGCACTAGTGGAATTGGAAGAACTTAAGAAGCAACTGCAGGAGCTACTAGATAAAGGGTTTATACGACTTAACGTATCCCAGTGGGGTGCTCCTGTGCTATTTTTTTGGAAGAAATATGACAGCATGAAGTTGTGCATCGACTATTGATGGTTGAATAGGGTGACAATCAAGAACAAGTACCCTCTTCACAGGATTGATGACCTATTTGATCAACTTAGGGGTGCACAAGTTTTTTCCAAGATAGACTTGAGATCAGGATATCATCAATTGAAGATCCGGAGTGAAGATATCCCTAAGACTGCATTTAGGACACGGTACGGTCACTATGAATTTTTGGTGATGCCGTTTGGTCTAACAAATGCACCCGCGACGTTTATGAACTTAATGAACGATGTGTTCAAACCATCCTTGGACAAGTTTGTCATCGTTTTTATCGATGACATATTGGTGTATTCAAGATCCCGAGAAGAGCATGACTAGCAATTGAGGATAGTTCTACAAACCCTCAGAGATCGGGGATTGTATGCCAACTAAGTAAATGTGAATTTTGGCTAGATCAAATCTCTTTTTCGTGTCATATAATCAATAAAGATGGAGTTTCAATCGATCCATCGAAGATTAAAGTTATGGTGCAATGGGAGAGATCGAAAACAGTTACGAAGATTAAGAGTTTCTTGTGTCTAGCTGGCTACTACAGACAATTTGTGGAGGGTTTTTTGAGGCTAGCTGCTCCTTTGACGCGCTTAACGCGCAAAGACGTGAAATTTGAGTGGAATGATGCTTGCGAGCATAGCTTCCAAGAATTGAAGCGCAGGTTGACTACTGCACCTGTTCTCACCATTCCAAATAGTTTGAGAGGATTTTCGATATATAGTGATGCCTTTGGACAAGGTTTAGGTTGTGTGTTAATGCAGCGTGGTAAGGTAGTTGCATATGGTTCTCGTCAATTAAAGGACCATGAGAAGAATTACCCAACTCATGATTTAGAGTTAGCTGCAGTGGTATTTGTTCTAAAGATTTGGAGGCATTACTTGTATGGTGAGAAATTTCAGATTTTTACGGATCATAAAAGTTTGAAGTATTTGTTTTCTCAGAGCGAATTGAATATGAGACAGAGGAGATGGCTCGAGCTTCTGAAAGATTATGATTGTGATATCTTGTACCACCCGAGGAAGGCCAATGTGGTGGTGGATGCTCTGAGTCGGAAGCGTGTGGGAACTATGTTGTACATGATGATCCGAGAGTGTGAGTTGCTTGAGCAGTTTGCAAGCCTTAGCTTAAATGTTATACCTTCGAAGCATTTCAGAATGATGGCCATTTTGTTGATAGAGCGAGAGTTGATGGATAGGATCCGGGTGGCTCAGAAGGAGGATGCTCAGTGTATTGAGGCTATGAATTGGATTCATTCATGTATGCTTTCAGAATTTGATATTGGTAACGATGGAATCTTGAGGTTTAAGAATCATATATGTGTTCCTGATAATAAGGAGTTGAAAAAGTTGATTTTGACTGAAGCACATTCCACTAAGTATACTTTACATACGGGAAATACTAAGATGTATCATAATTTACGCAAGGTATATTGGTGGTTTGGCATGAAAAGAGACATAGCAGAGTTTGTGGCAAAGTGTCTCACGTGCCAGCAGGTTAAGGTAGAACACCAAAGACCAGCCAGTTTGTTATAGCCTCTGCCTATACCTATGTGGAAATGGGAGCACATTACGATGGATTTTGTGATTGGATTACCCCAGACTAGAAGAAGTCATGATAGTATTTGGGTAATTGTGGATCGATTAACCAAATCCGCTCACTTCCTATGAAGTCTACGGATACACTTAGTGCTTTGGCAGATTTGTATGTGAAAGAGATTGTTAGACTACATGGGGTTTCGGTGAGCATTACATCCGATAGAGATTCTAGGTTTACTTCTCATATTTGGGAACATTTCTAAGAAGCCATAGGATCTCATTTGAACTTTAGCACAACTTTCCATCCCCAGACTGATGGTTAGTCAGAGCGTACCATACAGACGCTTGAGGATATGTTGAGAGCCTGTGCTATGGATTTTAAAGGCTCTTGGGATGATCATTTGCTATTGGCTGATTTCGCTTACAACAATAGTTATCATTCAAGTATTGGGATGGCACCATATGAAGCTTTATATGGTAGAAGGTGTCGATCCTCGATTGGGTGGGAAGAAGTGGGCGAGCGAAAGCTATTAGCTCCAGATTTAGTCGAGCAAGCTTCTAAGGATGTTAAATTGATTTGTCAAAGACTTAAGATAGCTCAGAGCCAACAAAAGAGTTATGCGGATGCTCGACAGAGACCACTTGAGTTTTTGGATGGAGACTCGGTATTTTTGAAAGTTTCTCCTTCCAAGGGAATTATGAGGTTTGGAAAAAGGGGTAAACTTAGTCCTCGTTACATCGGGTCTTTTGAAGTCTTAGATCGAATTAGAGATGTTGCTTATAGGTTGGCACTACCTCCGGAGCTATCGGGAGTACATAATGTTTTTCATGTGTCTATGCTTCGAAAGTACCATCCGGACCCGTCTCATGTCATAGACTATGAGCCCGAAGATTCGGGAAGACATGAGTTATGTGGAGAAGCCGGTTCGGATTTTAAAAAGAAAGGAGAAAGTGTTGAGGTCTAAGACAATCCCATTAGTTAAAGTTCTGTGGCAATATCATACTATGGAAGAAGCTACATGGGAGCTAGAGAGCTTGATGAAAGAGAAGTATTTGGAACTATTTGAACATTAGCCTGATTCAATTTGGAGGACAAAATTCTCTAAGGCAGGGAGAATGTGAAATCCCCAATTTCCTGTAAATTTCCCATAATTGTATAGTATTTCAGCTTAAAAGAATTAAATAAATATGAAATATTTATATATGAAAGATATATGGGACATAGATGGAATAAAAGCAATAGAATAGTCAAATGTAAAATGGTCAAGTAATGAGGTGTAAAAAGGGATAAAGAAGCATTAAATGAGATGAAGCATTATCATCACCCTCATTAAGTGCCGACAGCCATGGTAGCTTTCTCTCAAGAATTTCTAAGTTTTCCTCAATATTCCCCTTGACAAACACCTAGCTCCTGTCATCAAATCGTTAAACTTACTTAACGAAAATTTCTCCTCATCACTAGCTAAAGCTATAGCCGTAAGATGAAAGTCTGAATCAAAGGATTTGAGGAGATCTAAATTGCTGTTATTTTGGGTGATTAACAAAGGTAAAAGAAGAAATTGATTTGTTCAATTCTGTCCATGGTTTGGAGTTGTGTAAAGTTGGTAGAGTATATTTATAAAGGTTTCTTAAAGGTTTGAATCATCATGATAATTGCAGCTTTGAAGAAGTGAAGAGGAAATCGTGGGTGCAACCAAGCGATTTCGTGTTTTGGTGTAATTGAGGTAAGGAATATATGTAACAGACGTAGGGTGGCTATGTCCGCATGTTTTACATGTTTTGGGACGAAACAAAAGCTGATTGAAGTGCGGGAAGTGTCAAATTCGAGGTTTCGTCCTAGTTACCAAATTGCTAGGAACAGTCGACTACCTTAAGTAGCAGCTGACAGCCTAGAGAAAACCAAAGCGTAGATCTTCCAAAAACCGATGCAAACCAGTCGACTGCTATATAAGCCAGTCGACTGCTATTTACTCGAAAAGCATTTTTTTTGCGAAAACAGTCAATTGCTATATGACCAGTCGATTGCCCTGTTATTAAAAGAATTCTGTTTGCGAAACCAGTCGACTGCCAATGAATTAGTCGACTGCATTTTCTTGAGAAACATTCTGTTTCAAAACCAGTCGACTGCCCGATATGACCAGTCGACTGCCCTGTTTGTACATAAGGTTTTACAAGCCTACTTTATATAAGTACATTGGTATTACCAAAGAAGTATATAACAAATGTTTTGAGACCATGGACTACGTGATGATCATGCATTATCTATATCTGGCTGAGAGACTCTGAACAAGTCCTCAGTATCTGTATCTGTACTTGGTTGAGGAACCCTAATCCAGTTCTCAGTGCCACAAATGTCACCTGACTAGTGTTCACTGTGGCCCATCAACATTGGCCAATTATCTCTGTTATATGTTTGGCTAAGGGAGGATTCCTGGCCCTTACATGGGTACGCCACTTGCCCTCACAGTCTCTAATGCATGATTTTGTCGAAATGTTAATAGTCTTCATCCGATTTAAAAGATATCTGTATATGTGATCTCAAATGATTTAAGAATTACGCAAGCATTTGAATTACCTGAATATCTGTTACTTGATTTATGTTTACATGATATTTGACAAGTGATTTCAAAGGTTTCCACATGACATTATAGAGCCAAGTAGGAAACCAGCATATACTGACATAGTACGCTCTTTTATATATATTTCTTACTGAGCGTAAACTCATTCCTTTACAACATTTTCAGACTATTTGAAGTGATTCTCCATTCTCGATAGAAGAGCCTACCTTTGGATCTCGAAAGTATTCCTTCGAGGCACGCTTCCTAAATTTCTCGAAGGTATACTTATGTGGTTATGTAACTCAGACAGTGCTACAGTACAGTGATGTAGATTTTTGGGGGATTTAGGCTATGTAAGTTGTGTAAGATTCTGTGTTTTGGAATGATATATATAAATATAATAATTATGCTTTAATTGAATTTAATATCTTTATGATGTGTTATTTAATACCAAGCATAAGAAGAAGAAGGAATGACATTGACAAACGAGCCTAATCAATTTATATGTGAAAGAAGGAGTTATGTGTTAATCGGTAGTGACGAGGATGTCACAGTAGGGTAATGTTAATGGCACTCACAGCCAAGAACAAGTTTTGTTTTGTTGATGGAACACTTCCCAAACCAGAAGCTGAAGATCTTTTTTATGGATCATGGACTCGGTGCAATAGCATGGTGATTTCTTGGCTTTTGACTTCTGTAGTACGTGAGATTGCTGATAGTGTCATTTGTTATTCCTCTACCTATGAGATATGGAATGATCTGAAAGACTAATTCCAACAAAGCAATGCACCAAGAATATTTTTGATTAAAAAGAATCTCGTTGCTCTTCAGCAAGGTTCTTTGGATGTCAGCACCTATTATACTCGATTAAAAGTTCTTTGGGATGAACTTAAGGAATATCAGCCAATTCTTGATTATTCTTGTAGAGGCATGCACACATGGTTAGATTATCAACAACAAGAGTGTGTAATGCAATTCTTGATGGGTTTAAATGATTCTTTTGCCTAAGTCCGAGCACAAATTCTTATGATGGACTCCTTTTCATTTGTCAACAAAGTGTTCTCTCCAGTTATACAAGAAGAACGTTAGAGAGCCATCAGCCAACATGTTCTTCCTTTCTCAGATTCATCTGCTCAAAATGACATCACCATAGCAGCTTTATCCTCTAATAATTCTACTACTAAAAGGAAGAAATGTCGCCCTCTATGTACACATTATAATCTGTTATGCCACACAGTTAAAAAATGTTACAAATTGGTTGGATATCCACCTGGATACAAATTCAAAGGAAAGCCTCAGTCTTCTAAAGCTCATATCAGTCAAGTGAGTGCCAAACCAAATGATTCCTCTGATAATTCTACCCCCTTAACCAACAGTCAATGCCAACTTCTCATTGCATTCTTTAGCTCTCAACTACAGTGCAGCATTCCAGACATTCAAGAACATCAGCGACCTGAGCCTATGGTCTCCTATTTCAGTGATATCCTTTCCCTTGCTACCTCTTTTTCCAATTCTTTCATTTCTCGTTCTGATTGGATACTAGACTCTGGTGCAACACATCATATCTATTGTTCCCTTTCTTTTTTCAAATCCACTACTAAAGTATCTAGTTCATATGCCACACTTCCAAATGGTTATTCCATTGCCATAACTTCAATAGGTTCTGTTTAGTTGTTAAACAATCTAACATTAGAAAATGTTTTGTTTATTCCAAATTTCAAATTCAATCTAATTTCTATAAGTACTCTTGCTCAAAAACACAATTACATTGTTAGTTTTTCCTTTACATCTTGTGAAATCTAGCACCCTACACAAGGCAAGATGATTAGGATGGGTAGGCGTGTTTGAAATCTCTATGTTCTCCACTCTAACCATCAGTCTCTTCAAAATACATGTTCTTCTTCTATTTGTAATACTGTTTCTTTTACACAAAAGCAACTATGGCACTATAGGTTAGGCCATCCTTCATTTGTTAAAGTTCAAACTCTTAAGGATGGTTTACATGTCTCTTCTACATCAAAAACTTTTCATTGTTCTGTTTGTCCCCTTGTTAAACAAAAAAGACTACCATTTTCTTATAAACATTCTTTCTCAAAAGAACCATTTCAGTTAGTACACATAGATATTTGGGGCCCCTTTCATCCAATATCTGTTGAAGGATATAAGTTTTTTCTAACTATCACAGATGATTGTACTCGATATACATGGGTTTACATGCTGAAATCCAAATCAAATGTCCTACATGTATTTCTTGGATTTTACTTATTAATAAAAAATCAATTTGGTGTTTCACTAAAGTTTGTTCGATCAGACAATGCTCCAGAATTAGTGTTTAATGATTTTTTGAAAACAAAATGGATCATTTCATATCATTCCTGTGTTGATACTTCACAATGAACTCTGTTGTTGAAAGGAAGCATCAGCACATACTCAATGTAGCAAGAGCTTTACTTTTTCAATCCAACATACCCTTACCATACTGGAGTGATAGCATTTTAACATTGGTATATCTCATTAATAGAGCTCCATCATTGGTTTTGAACAACAACACTCCATTTGAGTTATTATGGCATAAGAAGCCATTATATCCACATCTTAAAACATTTGGATGCTTGTGCTATGCTAGTTCTTTACAAAGAAACTGTACCAAATTCATTCCAAGAGCTTACGCTTCGGTTTTCATTGGTTACCCCATCGGTTACAAAGGTTACAAACTATTAGATTTAGAAACCAATATTGTTCATATCAGTAGAGATGTTGTGTTTCATGAGACTATTTTCCCTTTTAAATCTTCTTCTTCTTCACAATCTATTTTTGATCACTTTACTAATCAAGTATTACCATGTTTTACTCCCATGTCTCATGAATCTCAACATTCCTTGTCTTCATCTTCTTCATCACGACCAAGGAATCCACCATCTTATCTTAAAGATTATCACTGTTATGCAATTACTACATTTGATTCTTCCACTTCACATCCTTTATCTTCAGTACTTGCATATGATAAATTGTCTTCATCCTATAAAGCTTTTGTTAATTCCATCTCTTTAGACACTGAACTGAGAACATATGCACAAGCTGCTAAGTCTCCTAAATGGTAAGAGGATATGTTTACTGAATTGAAAGCCTTGGAAGATAATGGCACTTGGTCTATAACCTCTTTACCCCTTGGAAAGAAAGCAGTAGGCTATTGTTGGGTCTACAAAATAAAACTTCGAGCTGATGGGAGCTTGGAAAGGTACAAAGCTATACTTGAAGCTAAAGGCTACACTCAACAAGAAGGGGCTGAATATCATGATACATATTCTCCTGTTGCTAAGTTGGTAACTGTCAAGGTTTTACTTGCTCTAGCTTCTATTCATGGCTGTACACTATCACAACTTGATGTAAACAATGTTTTTTTACATGGTGAACTGACAGAGGATGTTTATATGTCATTACCACCTGGTTATCATAGATAGGGGGAGGTTTTACCTTCTACACCAGTATGCAAGCTCCACAAGTCAATATATGGCTTGAAACAAGCCTTAGGACAGTGGTTTTCTAAGTTTTCAATTGCATTACTTCAGTGTGTTTCAAGCAGTCAGCTTCTGATCACTCCTTGTTTACCAAGATCTATGGTGCTTCATTTCTTGCTCTTCTAGTTTATGTTGATGACATTGTCATTGCAAGTAATGACTCTACAGCAGTGTCTCAGTACAAAACATATCTCAATGCTTGCTTTAAACTCAAAGATCTTGGAGATCTTAAATATTTCTTAGGCTTGGAGGAGATCCAGCAAAGGCATTTCACTTTGTCAAAGACACTATGCTCTGCAGTTGTTGTTAGATGCCGGATACACTGGTTGTAAACCAAGTAAGACGCCAATGGATCCCAACACTAAGCTCTCACAAGACCAGGGTGATTTACTTGATGATCCTACTCAATATCGCAGACTCATTGGAAGATTGCTTTACTTGACTCTTACCAGACCAGATCTGTCCTATTCAGTTAACTATCTAAGTCAGTTCATGTATAAGCCAAGAGTTCCTCATTTGCAGGCTGCTTACAAGATTCTCCAGTACATTAAAGGTATTGTTGGTTAAGGATTGTTCTTCAGTTCTTCATCTACAACTGAACTTAAAGGGTTTGCTGACTCTGATTGGGCTTCATGCCCAGATTCAAGAAGATTAATTTTTGGTTTCTACATCTTCATTGGTGATTTGCTGGTTTCTTGGAAATCAAAAAAGTAGCACACTGTTGCAAGGTCCTCTGCTGAGGTAGATATAGGTCCATGGCTAATGCTACCTATGAAATGATTTGGTTGCTTCATCTTTTCAATGATCTCCATATTCCTCACCCTAAACCAATGGTTCTATTATGTGATAATCAGGTAGCTCTTCACATTGCTGCCAATCCTGTTTTCCATGAAAGAACCAAACACATTGAACTTGATTGTCATTTGGTTCAAGAAAAGATTTAAGCAGGTCTCCTCAAAACATTGCATGTTGCTTCTCAACAGCAAGTTGCTGATGTCCTCACCAAACCACTCTTTCCATCTCAGTTTTCTTTTCTTCTCAGCAAGATGTGTGTTCATAACATTTACACTCCATCTTGAGGGGGAGTATTAGGATAAAACTGAGCAAGCTGTATTGTTGTTAGTTACAGAGTAGTTATAGTTGATAAGATTTCTGTTATGACAGTTAGTACTACTCCCTGTATATAAACCTTTGTATTCTTCATTCATTCAATATTCGATATATGAAAGAAATCATTCTTTCTCCTTTATACATTCTGTTCTTTTAATAAGTTCACCTCTAGATTCTGAGCAGCAGTTTCAAAAATCATAAACTAGAACTAAGACATTTCTTTGGCATGCCTCCGGACAAGGATCGCCCAAAAGACTTGTGGTAGAAATATGACACATCTATAATGGTACCATTTATGCTAGAGTTAGTTTGAAAAACAAACACCGAGGTTGAGGGTGGGTAGCAACCATAGAATGGGGTCAGGTTTTTAAGGCTTGAGCCATAATCAAATTGATTGAAGTTGATGGTGGTGTTTATAAGTAAAATAGGGCGATAACCATTCTGGTATTCCCCCTAGAAACATTAAGAATTTGCTACTAAGGGTTTATGTCAAGAATTGATAACTTGTTTTGACTCATCATGATCTTTGCACTTCAATAAGAACCTTGGTTAGCAACAATAATTTGCACAGTTCATTCCCCGAAAGGGTAATCAATATTTGCTATGCTTCCACATCTTATGGTTGTCCTCAAAAGGATAACCATAATATGACACCTCATATGTGGGTCCTTAAAAATAAATATTAATAAAGTTTTCAAATTTATATTTAAGGGTCTATGCACTTTGAAGCTATGCTCATTAATGAGGTGTCATCTTATAAATGACTAACAATGTATAAAGATTATACACCATTACTGCATTATATATATATATATATATATTTATATATATATGGGCAAGGACCAAGTTACACTAGTGTAAAAATAGATAATTTTACACCCTTTTTTGACCACTGATTGAAGTAGATTTCTGGTTTAGATTAAAACTCTCTATTGCCCAAAGTGTAATTGAATCTAAATATATTTTTATTCTCTTTCCTTTTTTTATTTTTTTTCTTTTCCTTTTTTTAATTATTTGAATTATTTGACTATTATTCATTCTTTTTTTCAAGCTTCTTGTCTTCATCTCTGTTATATCAATGTAAAACTATATGTTTTACACCATTTTTTAACCATTGATTGAAAACAGATTTTTGGTTAAGATTAAAACTCTCTTTCTTTAAGTGCAATTAAATGTAAAAATATTTTTATTCTCTTTCATTTTTTAATTTTTTTTCTTTTCGTTTTTAAATTATCTTAATTGTTTAACTGTTGTCTATTTTTTTCATGTTTCTTGTCTTCATCTCTGTTACCTGCCATACAATTGCTGCCATACCTTCTTTCTGCTTACAACCTTTTATTATGTAATAATGGTGATTTTGAGACCTCCCAAGCCTGACCATTATGTAATAATGTAATAATCCATTGACTTATTGCAGGAGTGTTGATTCTTGATATCAAATATTTCATGTTTTAACTGGTTCTTGTTTCAAAGCCCCAAAGGCTTTTTTTAATATTCCTATCCTTGGGTTCATGCAACTTGAATAGACTAATACCTTCAAAATAATTAGATAAGGTTGAAATTGAAAGTTTTAATTTTATGCAATTGATTATTTTAAAAAGTAGTTCAAACACTGAAGCCATGAAACTAAAGTATCAAATTCATAAAAATTCAAAACATGGAAATTTTATAAAATTAGATTGAGAAGTGGTCTGGTTTTCATGTTGGAATTTTATCATTAGGCTGCAAATGATATAGCATACTCTTCAATTGATATTAAACAACGGGTTCTTTGTTCTTCACTTAACATTTAATTTGTAAATTGAACTTTCAAGCTTTTCTATACAATTACATAACTAAGACCTTTTTCAAATCCTAAAAACCTATAATTATAATCTCAATCTTCAAAAAGAGATGAAGACAAGAAATGTGAAAAAAGAATGGACAACAATCATATAATTAAGATAAGTAAAAAAGGAAAAGAAAAAAAAATTGGAAAAGCAAAGAGAATAAAAATATTTTTACATTCAATTGCACTTAGAGGAAGAGAGAGTTTTAATCTCAACCACAAATCTGATTTCAATCAATGGTCCAAAAATGGTATAAAACTATATAATTTTACACTGGTGTAACTTAATCCATATATATGTGTGTGTGTGTGTATTACTTTGGATCTTTTCTAATTTTTCATTTGGTTCTTTATTTTAATTTTCTAAACATTTTAAATTAAAAATAATATAAGATAATTATTTTTAAGAAAAAAATTAAACATAAATCTCATAAAGGTTTTCTTGCTTGACACTTGTTTATTGTTTCATAGATGTTCTTAAAATTACCAAATTGTCTTTTAAAAACTAAAAGGTATGTGTACATATTTGTCTTTTAGTTTGAATCATTTCTAATTTTTATTTTATTTTTATTTTTATTTTTTATAAATTAAAAATAATATACTTTAAATTATTTTTATGAAATGTGACACACTTTGGTTGTTTTTCATTTGATATCTTCCAAATACCAAATTGTACCTTAAAGATTAAAAGATTTTAAGGATATTTTTATCTTTTGCTTTGGGTCCTTTTTAATTTTTAATTTTATTTTTTTTATTTTCAAATATTTTTAAATAATATGATTTAGAATATTTTTAAGAAAAAATATTAAACTTGTATATTTAACCGATGATTTTTTTTTAATTTGATAAAAGATATTCAAAAAAATAAGAATAAGAAAGAATAATATATAGATATATATACGCACACTTACTAATTAAAAATAAATTTATACATACATATTAAAAGAATCTCCTTTTGAGGTTAATGTTTACCTTTACGAACTGCATCAATGTAACGACACGGAAGCCGCGACTAGATACTTAACCTTGCAGATGAGCAGAAATTCTGTGAGAACCACGTTTCTTACTACTGTACTATAAGTTTTTGAAGCAAGATATCTCATAGCTATTTTTGTATATTGATATTTGTAGGTACAGCTATGATATTAGGTTATGGGTCCCATTGAGATTTATACAGTTTGGATGGAGACAAAACTCCATAATATTGAAATTTTGAGTAAAATAATATGATGGTAAGTTTTTGCAACTCAAATTCATCTATTTTGGTCATTTTTGAAAAGTGTGCAACAAATTTAAATTCAAAAATGACGATTAAGGACATAGATCGGATGAATATTCGTAAATAACGGTCAAACCAAGTGAACATTTGACCAACCAACAGAAGTATGATAATCTACATGTGATAGAGTTCTATGCCATGCCATTAGATAGACTAAATCACAAGTGAACAATAAAATCTACGTGATTGGCCCGATAGGGGTATTTTCATAATTTCACCCTTACAGTTAGTAAAACCTTAATAAAACCACTTCCAATTATT
This sequence comes from Heritiera littoralis, assembly GCA_031772115.1. Lineage (NCBI taxonomy): Eukaryota > Viridiplantae > Streptophyta > Magnoliopsida > Malvales > Malvaceae > Heritiera > Heritiera littoralis. The sequence continues at coordinate 2,516,108 of JAPDPK010000080.1, read as the reverse complement.
AGAATATGTTAAATACTCATATTTAGAGGTGGCAAATGGGTGGGTCGAATCGGGTTTGGGTTGGGTCATTTTGGATCGGATCATTTTGGGTTAAGGAAAAATTGGATCATTTCGGGTTCGATAAGGTTGGGTTTGGATCAAGAAAAAATTGGTCTATTTTGGATTCAAATCATTTTGGGTTCGAATAAGATCGGGTTTGGATCAATTTGGGTTTAGATTAATTCGGGTTCGGATTAGATCGGGTTTGAGTCGTTGACTTTTTTAGTCAATTTGGGTTGGTCGGATTTGGATTCAGGTTGATTGGACAGGTTTATTGGGTTAAGCCTTGGTCATCTCGATTTGATTTATATGGTATGAAAATCAACTGAAACCATATTTCTATGAATTACAAAACTAATGAAAATAAAATTTTCTTCTTACATGACCTATAGTACAATTAGGATTGAAGTAATCAAAATATTTAATAATTTGTAGGATAGCTTTCTTTATAATATATTTACCAATATTCATAAATTAATTACATTTTTTCATTTTATTTTTATTATCTATAATAATTAATAACTTTATGATCAAATTGATTTAATAATCCCTACTAAATATCATAAAACAGTACTATATATCTCTTTAATTTATCTTATTTTGATAGAATAATTAGAGACATTAAGTGTATTGTGAAACTGTGATATAGCTTTTGTACTCTATTATATATTAGCCATTAAATAATTATACGTTAGGTTCAAATGAATATAATATAAAAGTGAATATTTAAATTTAACTGGATTAAAAAATATATAACACTCATATTATTGAAAAAAATTATATTTTTACAATATTAAAATACTCTGACAATTAATTTTAACATTTAAATATTTATTGATAATATTAAATTTAAGTTTGAATCTTTTCAAGTTTGAGTTAATTTAGATTCGAATCAATTTGGATTCGGGTTAATTTGGGTTTGGAACATTTCGGGTTTGGATTAGGTTAGGTTGTGTTAATCTAAATTCGGATGAATTTGGGTTGAAACAATTTGGCTTCGGATCAGGTTAGGTTTGGATCAATGTGACTTTGGATAAATTTGGTTTCGAATCAATTTGGATCGGGTTGGATTTGGGTTGTTAACTTTTTTAGTCAAATTGAATCAGTCAAGTTTGGATTCAGGTTAATTAGGTAGATTTTTCAAGTTGGTTCAACTTTTGCCACCTCTACTCATATTTTAGGATAAAATAAAATATTTGGAAGTTAAATTGACTAGTTAATAACATTATGGAAGTTTAAGGGCAAAATTGTTTGAAATCTTTAAGTATAAAGGCATTTTGGTAATTTGCCCATTAAAATATTATTTTTAAAAGAAATTTTTGGTTATTTCTTGAGCTGGCTAGCCATCATCTTCCTCATTTCACCTTTCCTCCATACCTACCAAGCTTAAGAGAGAGAAAACCTTTTGAAACCTTAACCAAAACACATCGAAACTGAAAACCGTCTTCACCAAACCTGTGCAGAATTCAGTGCTCTTTAATTTGGTACCAAAATCTCATCCAAAAGAGGCCAAAATCAAGGTGTGAGGCTACCAACTAGATCTAGTCATCACTAAGAGGTGAGAGAAAGTGAAGTTTTTCATGGCTTTAAGGCTTTATACTATGTGTTCTTCATGTTTAGCTAGATATTTAAGCTTAATTTGAATTAAATCCATGTAAATCACACCATAAGGGTTTCCGCCATCATGTTCCCTATAAGTATGAGTGGTTGTTTGATGAATTATAGGTGTAGAAAAGATAAACAATATGTTTAGAGCATGAATACAAGCTTAAATTAGCTTAAATTGTTGAAATTGGTGATAAATTTATGCATGTACTATTTGACCAAGTGAAGGGCAGCCATGAACGATGCTTATTTCCATGTGTTTTGGGTACTAGGAAAAAGAAGACTACCGGTGAAATCGGAATAATTTTGGTGCTAGTTGTAATGTTAGCACATGTATGAAATAGACCAGTTTAGCAGCTGCAATACGCAATGTGATAACTTTTAGAATGATAAATATTCTTTTTGAGGTAGTATGATGTTTGGTTTTATCTATGTGGTATTTTGCAGCTTGGAAGTGAGTGGTGTAATCTAGGTGCTACCAAACTTTTCGATAGAAATCGAGAGGTAAGGAATATGTGTAAAGGACATAGGGATACTATGAGTGGATACTGGCTTTGAAAATGATTTGATGGAATTATTTTGAAATGATTCGGATTGGAAATTGTGGAACTGCTGCTGGGTTATAAACTGTGTTTTTGTGCAAGAAGGTTAGGATAAACTTAGACATTATATTGTTGAAATTTTGAAAAATTTATTTCTAATCAAATATTCTCAACCAAGGTTTGAAGTGCTTTGAAATGGAATTTGGGATATCTAAGAGATTTAAAAATCATACAGTTAGCTAAGAGGATAAAACTACAATTTAGTTTTTGAGTCTGATTTTATTAGTTTTCAATAATTTTGTGATTTATACAAGTGATAGAAATGATTTTATACGTGAATAAAATATTTGAAACTTTGAAATATGAATTTAGAATATTTTACAAATATTTATTTTTCAATGCTATTATTCTGATTTTGATAAATTTATGATCCATTTGAAAATACTGATTTACTGTTCTGAATCTGAAAATATATTTGCTTTGAAATATACATTGTTTTGAGACTATTGGCCCCATAGTAACCTTCGGGCTTAATCATGCATTCTGAATGTTTAATTATATGCTGTTAGACCTGCCAAGTCATTAGCCCCGTAGATGTCACCTGGCAAGTATACACTATGGACCCTTAGACTATGGTCATATGTCATTACTAATCCCTTTAGGATTTTTGTTTCATGCATGATACTGTTAGGTGTAGCCTAGTCTCCATTATACTACTACCGAATTGTTTTATATTTGATTTTTGAATCTGACCATATTTATGAAATTTGATTGAGTGTTCTGATTATCTGAGTGATTTGAATTCTGAATATAACTAACTGAATTTGATTTACTAAGTGATTGATTTTTTAATTTTGATTGATTGATTTGACTTATCGATAAGTGTGATTGTTAAACATGATCATTTTTTGATTTAAATCTCGAATAATTTTCTAAGTGAATTATAATATTTTCTGAGTGGTTTATGAAATATTAGATCGAAAACTGGACCTTGAACTATTTATTTTACTCGAAATCATTTTATTCCTTATAGTCGAATTTAGGGACCGAGACATGTGAGGTGCTCCAAAGCATTCTCTCACACTCTACCTGGTTACCTAACCGATTATAGTATCTATCTTTTTATCGTGCCTAAACTTGGATTTCAGCATTATATGTTATTTTAAATGTACTTTTATTATGCATGTAGTCATGCATAATATCAGTACTTCTATATGTATTTCTTACTGGGCTTTCCCCGAAGCTTACCCTCATTTTCCTTCCTCCAGATTACCTATAATAAAGCATTCGGTTTTGCGTAGGTCACTTTAACCGTATCCCTCAAGCGATTCATTGATCATCGTAGAGGTATACAATTTACTTTTTATATGTTCAGACTTTGTAATTACAGCACAACAACATGTAAATATTGTACAAGAGATATAAACACATTTTGTAAATTGATTGTAAATTTCCGTATATGTAGATATGAATAATTTTTAGATTCTGGGGCTTTAATAGTAAATAAATTTTGAGTATCTACTTGATAGACAGCCCAACCAACTATAAATTATACAATAAGTGTGATAGTTAGACTGTGACAGTTTAATCGGTATCAAGCAAGGTTGGTCTGATGATTGTCTGTACAGCTAGAAAAAAATTGGTTTACATCCCTTATAATACTGTATTTGTCTGAATGTATATAAATGTAAATGTGACTAAAAATATTTTTCATGTTTGTTTTGACAGAATGTTTGACAGGCAAAGGGGTAGAGACAGACCTCAGAGACGGGCTGAACTATCTCTGGAGTAGTCTCTAAAGTCGATTCTCGAACCAGCTTCCTCTTTGCAACCACAAAGCTCAAGTGCATAGATTGCTCGATTGGAAAGATTAGTTTAGCAGTTATTAGCGGACCGTACCCGTGAGTCAACATCTGTACTCGCTTCGGCACCAGCCCCAGAAGTGCTGCAACCACCACCACCATCTCCAGTTCAGGTGCCTCTACCACCACAGCCATGAGAGGCATCATTGCCGCCACCACCGCAACTTCAATTAGCAGAGACAGTAGGTAGATGTGACAGTAAATTAGTGAAGGAATTTCAAAAGTTGGATTTGCCGAAATTTAAGGGTGAAAAGAATCTTATAGCTGTGGAAAATTGGTTAATGGAGGTGACGAAGCTATTTAAGTATGTTACTTGCTCAAAGACTAAGAAGGTGGGATTGGCTACCTTTTTGTTAACTGACGACGCAATGTACTGGTGGAAGGCCACCCAAACCGTACTAGTTGCTAGATATACTAAGGTTACTTGGGCAGTATTTTTGGAGGCTTTTAATCAGTAGTATATTCCATCGATAGCATAGACACGGAATTCTAGAATCTTGTTCAGGGGTTGATGTTATTAGACCAGTACAAGTCTAAGTTCACCAGTCTGAATCGATTTGATCTTAAGACGCTACGAAGTGAGCAGCATAAGATTGAGAGATTTACTTCAGGACTCAGGAATTCGATCAGATCTTGACTTGCTCCCTTTGGTATTTCCACTTATGATGAGGCTATCAAGAGGGCCCAATTATGCAAGCAGGATTATGAGTCTTATTTAGCTGAGCTTGGGGCCCGTGGTAAGGGTAAAGGCAAGAAGAAAGCCAGGCAGAGTATCAAGGAAAAGTTAGAAAAGAAGCCTGCAAAGAAAGCTAGGACTTCTAGCATTAAGATATCTGAGCCTGCATCAGCTAAGCTTGCTGCTACTGATAGACCCGCACCTGCTTCGAAGAGCATCTTACAGCCTTGTGTGCTTTAGAGCTATTAAAGCATGTTTCAAGAGCAGATAGACTGGGCATCTTGTTAGAAATTGCCTGAATACTAAAGAATCAACAGTAGCACCAACATCGACATTAGCAGCACTGACTAAGGAGCCAGCCAAAGAAGGCTACCACATCCCAGCCCAAGAGAGCCACAACAGCTGAAAAAGGGAAGAAGCTGGTTAGTCAGGGCAGGGTATGCTTTGGATAAATAGATTGTCGATGCTTCATCTGATGCGATTAAGGGTAAGATAATTATTTTTGATATTTTTGCACTTGTACTATTTGATTCAAGTTCTACGCATTTGTTTATATCTCCTTCTTGCGCTATTAAAATACTTGTAGAGCCTAAACCATTTGGATATCAGTTGCAAATTAACACACCTTTTAAAGAATCTCAAACGACTAATGTGATATATCGTAATTGTAAATTAAGGATAGGAGAGAAGGAATCTATAGCTGACCTAATTTTGCTTAATATGTATAACTTTGATGTGATATTAGTAATGGATTGGTTAGCCACAAACTATGTTAGCTTAGATTGCTGTACTAAATGTGTAACTTTCTCGTACCTTGAAAAATATACTATAAAGCTATTTGAGTAGTAATGAAAATAAAATATTTTGTTGAATTCTGTCTAAAGAATAATATTTGATGTGAAGGATTCATAGCCTACGTGGAGGACGTAGAAAAGAAATGTTTGGAGTTACATGAGATTTTTGTAGTCAAGGATTTCCCCTATGTGTTTTCAGATGACTTGTTGGTACTTCTTCTCGATCGAGAGATCGAGCTCACTATCGATCTAACCCCTGTGACAAAACCTATTTCCAAGCCTCCCTACCGTATGGCACTAGTGGAGCTAGATAAGCTCAAGAAGCAACTCCAGGAGTTACTAGACAAAGGTTTTACTTGTCCCAGTGTCTCTCCTTAGGGTGCACCAGTTCTTTTTTTCAGAAAAAAAGGGTAGTAGCCTTGACTTTGCATAGACTATCAGTTGCTCAATAAGGTTACTATCAAGAATAAATATCTTCTGCTTAGGATTGATGACTTATTTGGTTAGCTCAAGGGTGCACAAGTGTTCTCCAAAATTGATCTTGGATCTAGGTACCATCAGTTGAAGATATGAGAGTCCAATGTTCCTAAAACGACATTCAGAACTCGGTATGGACATTATGAGTTTCTGGTTATGCCTTTTGGACTTACTAATGCCCATACAGCATTCATGAATCTGATGAATGAAGTGTTCAAGCCCTACTTGGATAAATTCATCATCGTGTTTATTGATGACATACTGGTATGCTCTAAATCCTGAGAGAAACATGAGCAACATTTATATATAGTTCTACAAACCCTCAGGGACTAGAAGCTTTATGCTAAATTCAATAAGTGTGGATTTTGGCTAGATCAAATTACTTTTCTAGGCCATATAATATCGAAAAACGGAGTGTCAGTTGATCTGTTAAAGATAGAAGCCATTGTGCAATGGGAAAGGCCTAAGATAGTGATGAGATTAGGAGTTTTCTGGGTCTAGCCGGGTATTATCGTTAGTTTGTTGAGGGTTTCTCCAGACTAGCTGCTCCACTGATGCGTCTCACTCACAAGGATGTGAAGTTTGAATAGACATATGCTTGTGAGAACAGTTTCTAGGAACTAAAGCATCATCTGACCACAGCACCTATTCTAAACAATCCCAGAGGTTTCGATGGATTTTCGGTGTACAGTGATGCTTCTCACAGGGATTGGAATGTGTATTAATTTAGCATGGTAAAGTGGTAGCCTATGGTTCTCGCCAACTGAAGGACCATGAGAGGAACTATCCTACCCACGATCTATAACTTGTTGCTGTGGTGTTTGCATTAAAGATATGGCAACATTATCTGTATGGTGAAAAGTTCCAAGTATTTACTGATCATAAAAGCCTCAAGTATCTTTTCTCGTAGTGTGAATTGAATATAAGGCAACGTAGATGGATAAAGCTGTTAAAATATTATGACTACGAGATACTATACCACTTAGGGAAAGCGAATGTGGTGGTAGATGCTTTGAGCCGGAAACATATCGGCATGGTTTCTTATACGATGATACGAGAATACGATCTATTGGAGTAATTTGCTAGTCTCAATCTAAATGTCAGTCTTTTTGAGAGATACGGTTTGACGACTAGTTTGCGGATTTAGCCAAATTTGATGGATCATATTTGAAAGGCTTAGAGGGAGAATTTTGATTTGATGGAGATTGCTAGTTAGGTAGAGATGGGTACACAATCTGATTATGGCATTGGTTCTGATGGTATTCTGAGATTCAGAGACAGGATTTGTATTCTTGAAGATAAGCAGCTAAGGGAGCTGATTTTGATGGAGGCACATTCATCTAGGTACACTTTTCATCCAGGCAGTAATAAAATATATCTTAAAATGTGTAAGGTGTACTGGTGGCCTAAAATGAAACAAGACATCGCTGAATTTGTTACAAGATGTCTCATATGCCAGCAAGTAAAGGTAGAGCATAAAAAAGCAATAGGTATGCTTCAACCTCTACTGATACCGTAGTGGAAATGGGAACACATTACTAGGATTTCATCATGGGATTGCTGAAAACCAGAAAGAACCATGATGCTATTTAGGTGATTGTAGACAGATTGACTAAGTCAGCCCACTTCCTTGCCATGAAGTCTACTGATTCTCTTAATGCCTTAGCCGATCTGTTTGTCAAGTAGATCGTCAGATTGCATGGAGTCCCAGTAAGTATCACTTTTGATAGAGATTCCAGGTTCACTTCTCATTTCTGGGAATGCTTTCAAGATGCCCTGGGATCTTGATTGAATTTCAGCATAGCTTTCTATTTGCAGACTGGCAGTCAGTCTAAGCGCACCATTCAGATGCTCGAGGATATGTTGAGAGCTTGTACATTGGATTTTAAGAGCTCTTAGGATGATCATCTTTCATTGGCAAAATTTGCTTATAATAACAGATATCATTCTAGTATCGGCATGGCACCGTATGAGGTTTTGTATGGCAGAACATGTTGATCTTTGATTGGTTAGGAAGAAATGGGTGACAAAAAGATTCTAACTCTCAATTTGGTTAAGTAAGCTTTAGCAGATGTCCGGCTTATCTGTAGAAGGTTGAAAGTGGCTTAGAGTTGATAGAATAGCTATGTCATATGCCAATTATTAGAATTCTCACTAGGGGATTTTGTATTCTTGAAAGTCTCACCTTTCGAAGGGATCATGAGATTCGGTAAGAAAGGAAAGTTGAGTCCTCGATATATTGGGCCTTTCGAGATCTTAGACCGAGTGGGAGACATAACTTACCTGTTAGCACTACCACTAGAGTTAGTTGGAGTTCATAATGTTTTCCACATATCAATGCTACGGAAGTACTATCCAGATCCATAGCAAGTGATTCAATATGAACCGTTAGAAATCAAGGAAGATATGAGCTATGTTGAGAAGCCAATTCGGATCTTGGATAGGAAGGATAAGGTACTACGGTCTAAGACTATCCCTTTAGTCAAAGTTCTCTGGCAATATCACTCAAGCGAAAAAGCCACGTAGGAGTTAGAGAGCCTGATGAAGAAGAAGTATCCAGAGCTTTTCCACTGATAAGCTTACTCAAATTTGGAGGACCAAATTTCATAAGGTGAGGAGGATGTGAGAACCACATTTCATACTATTGTACTATAAGTTCTTGAAGTGAGGTATCTCATAGCTATTTTTGTATTTTGATATTTGTAGGTACAATGGTGATATTAGGCAATGGGTCCCATTGAGATTTATAAAGTTTGGATCGAGACGAAACTTCACTGTATTGAAATTTGGAGTAAAATAATATGATGGTAAGTTTTTACAACTCAAATTCATCTATTTTGGTCATTTGGTCATTTTTGAAAAGTGTGCAACAAATTTAAAAATGACAATTAAGGATAGAGGTCGGATGAATTTTCATAAATAATGGTCAAACAAGTTTTCTAAGTTCTCTAGGCTACTCAAGTATGCAATATAAATTCAATACAATAAGCACAAATATAATTGCAAATAAATTAAGAGAGTAGGGATAGAGAAATGTACGCAAGCGATTTATAGAGGTTGGGCAACCCTGCCTACGTCCTCTACCTTGAGACGCTCCCAAGGATTTTCCCCAAATCCACTAACTTGAATTTGTATTACAATCCCTTTTTTTCAAGGCTCAAGAGAAACCTCTCTCTTTTTCTAGGCTCAAGAGAAACCTCCCTTTTTTTTCTAAGGCTAAAGAGAAACCTCCCTCTTTTTCTAAGGCTAAAGAGAAACCTCCCCTTAACAAAGTGTGATTTGGTTTACAAATAATGTAATCAAAGAAAGGCCTCTAGATAGGCAAGTGATTACTATGTTTAAGCACAAGGAAAATCCTATACAATGATTTGTGCTATGCTATTCTATACAAGGAATATGAGATTGATAGAAAATGAAGAATGTATAGCACTTGAGAAGTTGTTGAGGCTTTGAATATGAGGAAAATGAAGATTATATGTGCTAAGCTCTTCCTCTTAGTTCCTTCAGCTTCTAAGCCTCTATTTATAGTCCCTTGGATGGTTTGTGGACGTTGGTTGGAGCCAAAAACAAATATAGCCGTTGTGTCTCACAAAACTAGCCGTTATAACACTTTTTCGTCCAGAGGGATCAATCCCATGCCCAAAGGGATCGATCCCTTCAGTCTAGAATCTTGATTCTTGGCTTGAGAGACCTTTTCAACATTGGGAAGCCATTCTGCCATGAAGGAATCGATCCCTTCCCTTAGGGGATCAATCCCACGCTTGCAGAGAGCGATTTTCTGCACTTTTTGGGTTAGAAATGATGTAGCCTTTGATCCTAATTCAACCCAAAACATTTTGGCATTTTTGTGGGAGTTTTCCTTGACTTTCTCTAATGAAAACATGGTTCAAAAATTCATTAAGTAATTTTCTAAAATATTCAAAAACATTTTATAAAGTATTAAGACCAACAAGAATGTATCATTAAATCATGGTCTTAATGTTTGATATTATCACTTTAAATGGTTTGAGAAAATCATGTGTCATAAAGCAAATTTACAATATGAAAGAAACATTAAGGTTTACTTAAGTTTTTGTCATTTCAAAATACATATAGCAATTTAAAGCTAACAATCTTTCCCTTTTAGATATGACAAAACTTAATGTAAATTTGCTTTGAAAATTCTTTGATAAAATACTCCCCCTCAAATAAAAAAGGATTTTATAAAGCTCCCCCTTAATGTAAGCATGGTTTGAAGAGAATTTTCCAAAAGAGATTTTCAAACCCTTAATATCTTAATATCTCTCCCCTTTTTTGTCATAGCAAAAAGAAGGAAAAATAAAAAGTATGCTCCCCCTAAAATTATGGCTATGTGAGAACAAATAAATATGCTCCATCCAACAAGAAATATGTTAGTACATGGGACTCATAGCACAAATTAATAAGTCAATGTCCATCAAGAGTATGAAATGTTTAGGCATGCAAAGGACAAGGCTTATATTCCTATACCAATTGTTTATAAATAATTTTGCAAGAAGTTCAAAATTGGTAAATTATGAAGCAAGTTATTTATAAATTATCTATTAAGTTCTATAACTTGCTTATTTCAATTCTATCAAGCACCTAAGTATATCAATTGTTCTCTAAAGTCCAACTAAGGTGTATGACAATACATGATAATTATAAGCTAAAATTAGATGACATATCATATGTATGAGCTCATAAATATTTTCAAGTAAGAAAGTGCTTAGAATTAATACAAATATCAACTATCCACAAATTCTAGCACAAAAATTATCTTATGCAAAAGTGTCTTAATTCTTCTCTATTCGTCATTTGAATCTAAGGAACACAAGAAGAATTGTCAATTTAAAGCTCACACCAATTGTCAATTCAGTTTTGGCTTCTACCAATTGTTGAAAATATTGTTACCAATGATTGACTTAGACATTTTGCCTTATGCTAATTGTTATGTGTGGTGTGCTTAGTGAATAATCAAGTCAAACATGTAAGAACACGATCACACACAATCAAACATGCATATGGATTAATTAGACATTGGCATCCTCTCATAAAATGTTAATCCATATTCATAAGCACAAATGAAAGATTCAAGAATTTATATCATTCAAATGCACACATTTTCTTACATAGCTGTAAGCACTAAAATCCTATGCTCATTTTCCAATTCAAGTTCTTAACTATTTATGAGCTAGGAAAAGTTCAAGATTGTCAAATTAATCAAATTATAGTCATATCCCTAAGTGTTTTATCATTTAAGGTCTAAGGGGTATATGCTATATATTAACCTTTAATTATTCATATTCCACTAAGAAATATATCATGATGTCTAATGGGAATATGTGAATTAAGCTATGAAATATAATCCTTTAAGCATGCTTGACTAAGATGAACAAAGGTATGAACGATATTCATTATGCACAAGTTCATCAAATTCTCAACTATATACACAAATCAATGAAATAATTCTTAAAATGATGTTCGAGCATTCATTGAAAATATATTTCAAGATTATTTCAAGATTTATGCAATTCATGAATGTCTTCAATAAGAAAACTGATTTTGCACTTGTGAGCTCAATGAAAAATGATATTGATTGTTGAAAGTGATACCAATTGATGGAAATAATACAAATTGATGGAGTTGAGGCATGATATCAATGAAAAATGAATTTTCATATTGTAAAGATCATCAAAAAGAAGTTAAAATACTGGATTTTAAGTTGAGAATGAAGAAGGTATCAAGAAAGTGAAAAATTCTTCTCAAATTCGGCTCAAAACGTGCAGAAAAGCCATTTTGGCTTGGGAGGATTGATCCCAAGAGGAGGGGGACCGATCCCTTAGTTCCAGAATGCACAAATTCTGCATTTTGCTCAAGGGGGATCGATCATGCATGTTGAGGGATCGATCCCTCATCCAGTTTCTGCATATTTTTTACAGAAAATCTAACATTTGAGGTGCCAAAACTTCGTTTTTGAGTATTTTAAGTCCAAGTAAGAGTTTAAAGATTTGTGTAACATGATTTTGGACTTGTATGAATGAAAAGTATGGATGAAAAATCATTTAACAATAGATTTTGCAATTTTTGAAGGATTTACACAATAAAATATATTTTTGGTCTCAAAGGAGGTCATTTTAAGAGTTATGCATATTTTGTCAAAACCAATGCATTGAAATACATAAATATGTCAAGACAAACTTGTTCACATAGATTTTAAGCACATATCTCATCAAATCATCCAACTTGTGAACATCATGCCATGATTTCTAACATGCATATTTCTCATTGATGTTCATGACATGGCATTTTGTATGAATAACATATTTGGCAATTTAGAGCAAGAGAATATATTATCATCACATTGCAAACTTGCTTAAATTACAGAAATCATTTCAAAATCATTTAAACATGTTTTTCATTCAATCATCAAGAACTATTCATCAAAAATCATTTATCATGCCTTTCATTCAATCATGCATCAAGAATCAACAAAATATCTCATCAAGGCACAAGTAATTTAATCAAATAAAAATTTTAAGGAATACGAAATTATGCTTACAATATTCCTTTGCTTGAGTATGCTTTGCCTTGAATTGTTGAGTCCACCTTGAGCTATCCTTTGAAGAATTTTTGTGACCTTGCCAAGGGTGGATCCTCAAGCTCTTTTTTTTTCTCATTGGCACAAGCAACTCCATGGGATGTGTAGAGCATTTGAACTCCATTGTTTCATTGTATTCTCATGCTCTAACACTCTTACAACAAACAATTTTATTCATGTTTTTGTACCCAAATTTTCTTGGGTCCATGAGAGTTAGTGCAAACAATTTTTGATCCTTTAGGGATCCATTTTAAACTCAAATCATCATTATTTATTGCATGCATTGGCACCCACATTTTTCTAACTACTCTTCCTCTAAATGTAGTTTTTTTATAAGTGCATGCTTGTGAAGAGTGTCCTATTCTATTGCAAAGTGAGCATGTAAGAGATAAATTATGTATAGTATTTTTGCTCACAAGGAAATTCTTTAGATGAGTTTCTTTATGTATTGCATTATATCCTAACCCATCTTTGTCAAAGAAAGCTCTTTGGGTCTCTAACATATGATCTAGCTTTTGTTGACCCATATAGAATCTAGAAAATGAGTTTTGCAAATTTATGTTCTTTTTCTTAACTTCATCAATTTCTAAATTTGCTTCTTCTAATTTCCTTTCAAATTCTAGCTTAGAATTTGTCAAGACTTCATTTTCTATTTTTAATTTAGCAATGATTTTCTTATATTTGGAGTTCATGCATTGAAAATCATTTGCTAATTCATTAAAAGCATTTTGTAGTTCATCAAATGTATAATCATTATCTTCACTAAAACTACAACTAGCCTCATCATCACTAATAGCCATAAAGCATGAGTAGACTATCTCATCATCAATGTTTTCCTCATCGGAGCTATCACTATCGCTCCATGCAGCCACAAAAGCTTTCTTCCTAGGTTTCCTATCCTTTTCTTTCCTAAGTAAGGGACAATCTAGCTTGGTGTGACCTGGTTCATTACATTCATAGCACACTAAGAGGTCTTTTTCTTTCTTACTTGACTCTCCTCTTATTACCCCTCTTCTTTGATGTCTCCTATCATTCTCTTTCTCCTTCATTCTCATAAATCTATGAAATCTTTTGGCAAACATTGCCAATTCCATTCCTTCCTCATTTCCACTCTTATCACTATCCTTTTCAATGATCTCATGAGTTGAAGACTTAAGTACTACCCCTACTTTCTTTAAAGGCTCTTCATTTCTTTTTAATTTCATTTCATATGTAAGTAGGGAACCTATAAGTTCATCTAGAGACAAGGTATTTGGATCCTTAGACTCTTCTATTGGGGTTACCTTTGCATCCCAAGATTTTGGCAAGCTATTCAAAATTTCTTAACCATTTCTACATTGGAATAGCTCTTGCCTAATGCCTTAAGTCCATTGATTATATCATTAAACCTAGTGTAGATTTCATTCATGGACTCATTTTCTTTCATTCTAAAAAGCTCATAATCATGTGTGAGCATTCCTACTTTGGTTTCTCTAACTTGATTGGTCCCTTCATATGTGATGGTTAGTTTGTCCCATATTTGTTTAGCATTCTCACATAAGGAGACTCTATTATACTCATTGGGACCTAAAGCACAACAGAGGGTGTGCATAGCCTTGGCATTCAATTGTGCCAATCTCATGTCATTGGTGTCCCACTCATCCTCATTCTTAGGGACATCTTTTCCATCTACTTTCTTCATAGGAGTTCCAAGATCACTATAATTCTCCACACTTTATAATCATTTGATTGTACAAATAACATCATTCTTGTTTTCCAATAAGAGTAATTTTCTCCATTGAAGAGTGGAGGTATAACTAATGATTGTCACTCTTCTCCTAGGGGTGTGCCTACATTCAAGTGAGTCATTTATGATCATTTTACTCGATAGATGTTAATTCGAGCCCAAGCTCTGATACCAATTGTTGGCTCTATAGGTTATACCTAGAGGGGGTAAATCGGTTCTTAACTAACCTTATGCCCGTTTTTCGATTCTTCTAAATTTTCTAGCCTATATTGAAGTTTTCTAAGTTCTCTAGGCTACTCAAGTATGCAATATAAATTCAATACAATAAACACAAATATAATTGCAAATAAATTAAGAGAGTATGGATAGAGAAATGTACGCAAGCGATTTATAGAGGTTAGGCAACCTTGCCTACGTCCTCTACCTTGAGATGCTCCTAATAATTTTCCCCAAATCCACTAACTTGAATTTGTATTACAGTCCCTCTTTTTCAAGGCTCAAGAGAAACCTCCCTCTTTTTCTAAGGCTAAAGAGAAACCTCCCCTTTACAATGTGTGATTTGGTTTACAAATAATGTAATCAAAGAAAGGCCTCTAGATAGGCAAGTGATTACTATGTTTAAGACAAGGAAAATCCTCTACAATGATTTGTGCTATGCTATTCTCTACAAGGAATATGAGATTGATAGAAAATGAAGAATGTATAGCACTTGAGAAGTTGTTGAGGCTTTGAATATGAGGAAAATGAAGATTGTATGTGCTGAGCTCTTCCTCTTAGTTCCTCCAGCTTCTAAGCCTCTATTTATAGTCCTTTGGATGGTTTGTGGATGTTGGTTGGAGCTAAAAACAAATATAGCCGTTGTGTCTCACAAAACTAGCCGTTACAGCACTTTTTCGTCCCGAGGGATCGATCCCATGCCCAAAGCGATCAATCCCTTCAGTCCAGAATCTTGATTCTTGGCTTGAGGGACCTTTTCAACATTGGGAAGCCATTCTACCATGAAGGGATCGATCCCTTCCCTTAGGGGATCGATCCCATGCTTCCAGAGAACGTTTTCCTGCACTTTTTGGGTTAGAAATAATGTGGCCTTTGATCCTAATTCAACCAAAAACATTTTGGCATTTTTGTGGGAGTTTTCCTTGACTTTCTCTAATGAAAACATGGTTCAAAATTTCATTAAGTAATTTTTTAAAATATTCAAAAACATTTTATAAAGTATTAAGACCAACAAGAATGTATCATTAAATCATGGTCTTAATGTTTGATATTATCACTTTAAATTGTTTGAGAAAATCATGTGTCATAAAGCAAATTTACAATATGAAAGAAACATTAAGGTTTACTTAAGTTTTTGTCATTTCAAAATACATATAGCAATTTAAAGCTAACAGTAAGGAATATGTGTAGAAGAAGTAGGGATACTATGATTGTATATTGGCTTTGAAAATGATTTGATGGAATTATTTTGGAATGATTTGGATTGGAAATTGTGGAAATGCTACTGGGTTATAAACTGTGTTTTTGTGCAAGAAGGTTAGGATAAACTTAGAGATTATACTGTCGAAATTTCGAAAAATTTATTTCGAATCTAGTATTCTCAACTAAGGATTTTTGAAGTGCTTTGAATTGGAATTTGAAGATATCTAAGAGATTTAGAAATCATACAGTTAGCTAAAAGCATAAAATTACAATTCAGTTTCTGAGTCTGATTTTGTTAGTTTTCTCTAATTTTGTGATTTGTATGAGTGATAGAAATGATTCTATACATGAATAAAACATTTGAAACTTTGAAATCTAAATTTAGAATATTTTACAAACTTTTATTTTTAAAATGCTATTATTATGATTTTGATAAATTTATGATCCATTTGAAAATACTGATTTACTGATCTGAATCTGAAAATGTATTTGCTCTAAAATATACTTTGTTTTGAGGTTGTAGGCCCTATAATAACCTTCAGGCTTAATCATGTATTCTGAGTGTTTAATTATATGTTGTTAGGCCTGTCAAGTCTTCAGCCCCGCAGATGTCACATGGCAAGTGTATACTGTGGACCTTTGACTATGGCTATATGTCGTTACTAATCCTTCCGGGATTTCTATTTCATGCATGATAGTTGGGTGTAGCCTAGTCTACATTATACTACTATGAAATTGTTTTATATTTGATTTCTGAATTTGATCGTATTTATGAAATTTGATTGATTATTCTGATTATTTGAGTCATTTGATTTCTGAATATAAATAACTAAATTTGATTTATTGAGTGATTGATTTTCTGATTTTGATTGATTGATTTGACTTACTGATAAGTGTGATTGTTAAATATAATCATTTTCTGATTTTAAATCTCAAACAATTTTCTAAGTGAATTGTGATATTTTTTGAGTGGTTTATGAAATATTAGGTAGGAAACTAGTGCTCCAAAGCATTCTTCCATACTCAACCAGGCTACCTAATTGATTATTAGAGGTGGCAAATGGGCGGGTTGGATCAGGTTTGGGTTGGGTCATTTTAGATCGGATCATTTTGGGTTAAGAAAAAATCAGATCATTTTGGATTCGGATCATTTCGGGTTCGGATAAGGTCGAGTTTGGGTTAAGGAAAAATCGGTCTATTTCGGGTTTGGATCATTTTGGGTTCGGACAAGGTCAAGTTTAGATCAATTTGAATTCGGATCAATTTAGGTTCGGATTAATTTAGGTTCGGATTAGATCGAGTTTGGGTCGTTGACTTTTTTAGTCAATTCGGGTAAGTTGGATTTGGATTCGGGTCGATTGGACATATTTATTGGGTTAAGCCTTGGTCATCTCGATGTGATTTATTTGGTATGAAAATCAACTGAAACCATATTTCTAAGAATTATAAAACTCATGAAAATAAAATTTTCTTCTTACATGACCTATAATACAATTGAGATTAAAATAATCAAAATATTTAATAATCTATGTGATAGTTTTCTTTATAATATATTTACCAATATTCATAAATTAATTACATTTTTTCATTTTATTTTATTATCTATAATAATTAATAACTTTATGAATCAAAGTGATTTAATAATTCCTACTAAATATCATAAAACAATACTATATATCTCTTTAATTTATCTTTATTTTTTATAGAATAATTGCAAGCAGTAAGTGTAGATGATATAGCTTTTGTACTCTATTATAGAGTAGCCATTAAATAATTATATATTGGGTTCAAATGAATGCAATATAAAAGTGAATATTTAAATTTAACTAGATTAAAAAAATCTAACACTCATATTATTGAAAAAAATTATATTTTTACTATATTAAAATACTTTGATAATTAATTTTAACATTTAAATATTTATTGATAATATTAAATTTAAGTTTGAATCTTTTCAGGTTTGGGTAAATTTGGATTCGGATCAATTTGGATTCGGGTCAATTTGAGTTCGGATCAATTCGGGTTCGGGTTAATCTAAATTCGGATAAATTTGGGTTCGGATCAGTTCGGGTTCGGATTCGGTCGGGTTCGGATTAATGTAAATTCGGATAAATTTGGTTTCGGATTAGGTTGGATTTAGGTTGTTGACTTTTTTAGTCAAATCAAATCGGTCGGGTTTGGATTCGGGTTAATTAGATGGATTTTTCAAGTCGGGTCAACTTTTGCCACGTCTACAGATTATAGTATCCATCCTTTTATCATGCCCAAACTCTAATTTCAATGTTATATGTTATTTTAAATGTATTTTATTAAGCATGTAGTCATGCATAATATCAATACTTTTATATGTATTTCTTACTGAGCTTTTCCCGAAGCTCACCACCCTTTTTCCTCCTCCAGATTACCAACAGTAAAGCATTTGCTTTTACAGAGGTCACTTTTGTTGTATCCCTCGATGGCTCACTAATCACTGTAGAGGTATATAGTTTACTTTTTATATGTTTAGACTTTGTAATTACAATACTACGACTTGTAAATATTGTACAGGGGATGTAAACACATTTTGTAAACCAATTGTAAATTTTCATATATGTAGATATGAATAATTTCTGGATTCTAAGGCTTTGATAGTAAATAAATTCTGAGTATATATTTAACAGATAGCCCAACCAAATATAAATTATACGATAAGGGTGATATTTGGACTGTGACAAATTCGAGCTATTTTTTTTTCACTTTTCTAACTTAATAGGTTTGCCTCTATGTGTGCAACGTCAATATGTAGTCATTAACTACCTCTCTTATTCGGAGTTAGTTGCTCGAGGTCTTAGCCTAGAACCTATGTAGATAGTATCTTATATATATAGTTCTATATATCTAGACCTATATTTCAGTTCATATGTGTATCAATCTATGACAATCACTGTACTGTTAAGCTCAAACATACTTTATAATATTAAAGCAATTCAATCATTTAGTCTCATCCAATATCTACACATCATACCATAGAACACAAAATATATATATATATATATATATATATATATATATAAATAGTCATTACCCTAGATTACATCCCGTCTTACAATATTGTAACAAAAATTAGCCTGAAACAATAAATACATACAAAAAGAATATATGTAGACCAAAATAAGCAATAAGAATCGCCTCGGGAGTTAGGATGATATTTTAAGCTACAAAGGTGTTTCGAATGAGTCCGAAATATTTTCCCAACTCTATGCTCAATCTGAAAAGATTTAAAATAAAATTTAGTGAGTGAGAGCTTAATAAGACAATTATATAAGTGCAAAAAGAGCTTTATACTATTCTACATTCAATGCATGAATCCTTAGAATACAATCCACACTATACCATTTCGATCGTAATCATCGTATAATTATACCGATTTCATGTCTTAAGGGACTCTAAGTGGGCCAAAGTTTTAGGGTATCGATAAAAGGGAACTTTGAAGTACTTTAATATCCCCATTCTTGGCACCTGTGGATAAAAGCATCCATACTCTATCATATAGTCCAATATAAAATCGGTTATTTAATATCAATCCATAATGCAAATCAATTATCCAATATTAGTACATATTCTTCATCATCTATTCAATATCAATCTACATTAACTATGACTTGATTCAATATCAATCCATAATGACATCACTTATCCCGATATCACAACCCATGCAACACATGTGTACTGTTTTTCAAATTCTTATGCAGTGGTTATAATACATACTAAATAAGAGAATATAAAAATTATAAGTTTCAATGTATAGATCAATATTCAAACAGTATGAAAACCATTTATAAAATATCAATGTTATCACAAGTTTCAAAACATGTACTAAACTTAAGTTCTGCTTAAGCTCAAGGTTCGTGATGCATCATCCATCAAGCTCAAGGTTCACTCACCAAGGCTGAGACCATGCTTAAGCTGAAGGTTCGATATGCAATAAACTATTTGTCAAATACTATTTTAAATCAAGATACAATCCTATCATATCATGCCAATATAATGGAGATATGGCAATAATCAATCATAATATCAATCCATATACATCCAAATGAGTAAATCAATAAAGTACTCCCTATTGTAGCTATCAGTGGATTGATGGGGGCCCCAATAAAACAAGGGTAGTACCTATGGCCATGATTGAAAACTCTAATCTAGTTGATCAAGTGAGGATCTGGACTTATGCTGGAACATGTTCGATGCATAACAACCTTATTAGAACTTCATCTAATAAGTCCGCATGTAGCTTTGCTAGAATCCCACGCTGGCAAGTCCAATAACTTAGCTAGACCATTTGTTTGTCGAGTCTGCATGTAGGCCTAGTGGCATTGCTCACATAGGCATTTCCATTTAAGCTTTATTGATTACTACAAGTACACACCATAATCTCAAAATCAAGTTCAATGATACGAATGAATAAATCATTCAAGAAAACATGAAAACCATCTAGATTTCGTTCATAAAACCATTTTAAACACATGTACATATGCATTACGTTTTCTTACTTCGTGTTGAACTCTTATAAAACCAATCATGTTCGTATATGCATTCCAAATCAATGCATCTCGATAAAATTCATGTTATGTGATATGCATGTTGAAAGCCATAAGTAAAACATGAGTTTAAACACTGTAATATGAGCAAACACTATGTAAATGCAATCCCACTACATGAAACCTCATATCTCAAACTAGCACAAGATCATGCAATCACATATGATCTATCATCATCAATTTAACCTCGATCCAACTCAATAAACCCATACACAATTCATTACAATTCACCATATCCTGATATCAATTTCCATCGCATTAAAAATCCAATATTATAACGACATAACTATAATTATCCCCAGTACTACACTCACATAGATACATTTAACCTGCACTATCATCCAACCTATTGATACTAAGACCCCCCACCATCAGTGTGGGTTCTTTTAGTATCTCATGAATATATAAATATTACATTTGTATACAATCACCAAATACTGAATTATGCACATATTGATATCCTCATTCAGAACACATTCCAAAGTCATGTCTGCGAATCACATAGCCATCATTCACATATCCCATTTCCTAATTTCAAGCTCATGATCTATCAAAATTAGTATATTTTCATACGCTTATATTCAAGTGTGTGTGTATATACCCAGAATATTCATAGGATAATAGGATTGCGTGTCTGTAGCTAAGGTCGTATTATCATAGAAACAATGCACTACGGCTTATTTTTCACATTTCATACATCAATAATTTTTTTCTTTCAACAAGATTTCATTGGATATCAAAATCACTTGAGAAAGTTCAAATGATATTCAATTACCATAGATCACTTGGCCTACATATCATGTAATATTTCCAATACATCAATATCATGTTACCATAAGAAATATCATATCCAACCCAGTGACACAATGACACGTCTTCATAGGTAGCAAACTTAACATAAACATCAGTCCTGCGAATGTTCATTTACTATCCATGACCTAATGATTTCTCAAAATATCCAAATGCTACCCTAGGATCATTTGCTCATCCTCAACAATTCCATCATAGAGCAAATCCAAGATATTTCAACAATTTCCAATCACATCAACTCGATAGATCAATTCAATAAATTGTCAAGTTCCAACAAGGCCCAAATAATTTAAATCATTATGTCAATGTTATTCCAACACAATGATAATGATACTCCAAACATATTCCGTATCATCCCAATATTATTTCACAATATTCTAACAATCTCTCGAAGTATTCAATTAAGTTTTCAGTAACATTCTAACAACAATTTTTAAAGTTTTTAGTACCATTCCACAACTTCACTACAATCACAATTAATATTCAGAACATATCAATGATGAGCACATCATATCTCACCAACATTCATCAAAAATTTATTTTTTACCATATATGGTCACATGATCCCATTGATACAAACATCAGTAACATATCTCACTACTTTAAATTAAATCATTTTAACATTATAATTCTAAGTCTACTTTATATAAATATCTTACCTACTCCAAGCTTAGCATGCACACTCTGAGCTTGACGTGCATACATTGAGCTTCACTAGCATACTCTGAGCTTCGTCAAACTCTGTGTTTGTCACCTTAATATCATGCTATACAGTGAAACAATACACAAACCTTCAAAATCAATTAAATAAATGTTCTAAAAGATTTTCATAAACGTGTAACTAAGCCTAATAATTTGTCTTACCCACTTTACGCTAACATCACATAACTCAGTCTTTAAATCATTATTTACAGCCTTAAAAATGCCACTGACCAGGCCTCGGTTCAGCCACTCTCAGTTCTCTTTCTTTACTGTTTCTCCTGTTTTAAACCTTGCAACTCATCCCCTTTTACAAATGCCTAAACATCTGTTCCTGGCCTACAGTCCTCCCATTTCGGCACCCGAAATTCCAGCAACTCAACCCTGTTTCAAGCTGTCTCCAGTCTTATTTCCCAGCACCAAATCACCTAACACAGCCCCCATTTTAAACACTCAAAGTCAATCCTGTTCAGCCCCTGCACCTGCACCGTTCCTGCAATATTTCAACTCCAAAACCATCACCAACCTGCCTTGTTTCGCTCTCCCTCAGCGGCCTTCCACCTTGCAGGGCACTTCGCTGCTTCAAGTCTCAAATCACCACAGTAGCAACCTCCAAATATCACCAGTTTGCCTTGCTTCAGCCACCCAATACAGTCCCCATTTTTCAGCCCTTATCACGTCTCAAACTCAGCCACCTAAGCCACTGTGTCCAACCCTTGAACGCCAGCCAATTCCAGCTCCAAGCGGTATCTAAAAGCCAGCCGAGAATCCCATTTTTAGCCTTGTTACCAGCACTGAAACCAGCCATTTCCAGCCCTGTTCCAGTCGCTTCTTCAGCCATTTAACCACCGCCAGTTCAGCCCTTTTTCACTCCTCGTTACAGCCTTTCAATCAGCCTTGGAATACCCCTGGCAGTAGGCCCAAAATCTCAGCCTTTAGTCCGCTCGGTTCTGCCTATTTTCCGATGTGAAGCACCTCTGCTTCAACGGCCTACAGCATCCGCAGATCCGCCTCTTTTCAGCCTTCTCCGATCGGCACCAATACCCCGCTAAATTCCCGGTTCCAGGCCTCCTCTACTCAGCCCAATTTCAGGCCCGTGAAGCCTCTCCTTCCAGCCTTCAAGGACCACTTCAGAAGCCACCAAGAGAAGCACCCAAACCAACCGAAAGTCATCCCTACAAGCCCTTGTTCTGGCCGATTACTCCACCTCCAAAAATCACCGTCTTCAGCGCTGCAACAACATCCAACAGCAGCCTCAAGGATGCCAAAAATGCCAGCCGATCGGCTCCTTTTTCTTCTCTATATCTGCTTCCTTTTTGGTCTCTCCGTCTCTCGCCTGCCTATCTCTTTTTTTTTTTTAACTTCTTTTCTTAGGTTAGCTTGGCCAAACGCGGAAAATAGGCAAAGAAGGTCTGTCTTGTGCAGACCTACGTGAGTGAGTTTGGTAGTTAATTCCCGCCAAACTCCACTCATATTCTCATTATTATTTTGTTTTTTATATTATATATAATCTCTAAATATATGTAATATTTATTTCATTTTCTCTTTATATCTATTATATATTTCTTATTATACTTATTATCTATTATTTATCCCCAAAATCCTTAAATATATGCTAATATTAAATTCCTAAAATTAACAACAAATTAAATAATTAAATTCCATGTAACTCATAAAATGTGAGATCCGATTTTATAATACTGTACACCATTTTTTTTGTAAATTTTGATAGTGGAAATCAATTATTTAGTGAAAATAAATAAATAATGAGTGTGGATTTTCACTTTGGTGAAAAGCCCCTTAAATTAGGATGGAACGAAGCCAAAAATTGTCATTTTCGACTAAGTTGGATTCTTAGAACCATTTTTTGTGAAACAATAGATAGGCGAGTGTTACAATCCAAATTGCTCGCCCAATAGGCGAGCAAGGCAATTATGATGCTCGCCCAATAAGCGAGCAAGGCAGTTAAGATGCTCGCCAAAAGGATGATGGCGAGTTTTGATGAAACGCCGAATTGGCGATAGATATGTTCGCCAAATGGACTGAGGCGATGATCCCCGAATTTTATGATCGCCCAAATGGATTGAGGAGATGATCGCCCAGAGGACGAGTAATATGGTCGCCCATCATAGGCGAATAGGCAATAAAGGTGATCGTTGAATTGAAAATGCTTGCCCAAGTAGGCATGGATTTCACTTTGGATATATGGTAATTTAGACTGCACGCCAATTCTTTTGCTGCTATTGGGCCGCACGGTTCAGTCATCAAAAGAAAATCGAAAAGTAAATTTTTATGGTATAAAATACAATATAAATAATACTTAAAGGAAGAGGAATTTAAAGTTTAACATGTGATTAAATTTTATTGGCTGAAGACTACAAAAAGAGGCAAAATAAGTCAAAAACGTGCAGCCAATTTTTCTACTCAGCCGTTTCTTTTTGCTACAGTTTTTCTTCAAGTTTTAATGCTTAACAAGACAAAGAAATGATGAGGAAATGAGTTAAGTAAATAGGTGGAAAAGTCCTATTGGCTAGGAGATTAGTTAGATCGAACTTCAGCAAATTTTCTTCTTGACCGACTTCCTCTACTGCTCCACGATTCTCCTGTTGTGACTACATAGTGGCTCTGTTTTGCTGTCGTCTTTCCAAGGATTTCTAGCAAAAACTTCATCTTCCTTGCTAACTAACTATTTAACCCTTCTTGCTAAACTTTTCCTTCATCTCAAGACCATCTAAAAACCATGAGAGGAAGAGCTGACGTGAACAGAAAACTACACTAGTGGAGCTGTGTTGGTTCTGTCAAGCAAAGGTAAAGGAGTTGGCGGTGTGTTGGTTTATTTTTTTATGATCTCTAATTGTTATAGCATGGATAACATGTAAGACATGAGATGGAAATGAATAAATAAGAGAGAAAAATACTAAGGAAGGTTCGGACAGAGAATAGAGGATATCAAATTTTATTGTTTGATGTTAATTCAAAGTTATAAATTTATGGATCTAAAGGAGTACATCTCATATTTGCTATTGGTGTTGAGTTATTTTACTTGAGCAAAAATGTGCCATTTTTATGGGTTTCGGTCAGCTTTAGAATTTAAGAAAAACATGCATTTTATTGCATGAAAATGACAAGAAAAAATAGCTTAAGATGGAATAAGAAGGATGGAAATATTAGAATTCCATAAAGGAAACAAAAGCATGAAGGTGTGAAATTAGAGGGTTTCGGCCATGTTGTTTTGGCCATGATACCATATTGAGTTTCTATGGTTTAATAATAGAAAATGAAGACAGAAATTTGAAGAGAAAGATCGGTGAAATCGAAACCAAAAAAGAAGCTAAAACGAAGAAATTTGGTTTTAGCATCAGTGTAAATTATACTAGTTACACACATATTATAATATTAGTGGCTGCATTTTATGAAAGTTAGTGGCTTAAAATTAAGAGGAAAAATATTAATAATTTTTTATAAAATTATTTTGCAGTCGAAAAAATTCGGATTTCAATGGGTGCTACCGACAAGCTCGATGTTGCTAAACAGGTAAAGGAGAAGTGTGTAAGTTATAGAGATATAATGAATTGCATATTTTCTTGAGCTAATTTTATGAAAATATTGGAAGTATGATTTGGTTTGGAAACATGTAAAATTGTGGTTGATAAGCTGATTTATATACTGTAAATTTGGTATAGAAGGTTAGAAATCCGCAGTCCGTATGCTGCCGAAAAATTATCAAAAATATTTTAGATTCATGAAATGATTTAAATGATGGATTTTGGATATTAATTCCTTGAATTTTCCATAAATGAGAAATTATGAGAAAGATATAAAGTGAAATATTCATGTTTTTAATTTTTATTAAAGTGAGATTTAAATTATGTTTCAAATGATATTAAATATTCAAAATGAATATTTGATTATTTCTCTCACTTGATATATGAATATTTACCGACTGTTTTAATGTATTTGGAAATGGAAAATAAAATACCTTTTTGAAAAATAATTATTTAAATAAATGATGTAATTGATAAAATATTCCTTAAAGGTATTTTATGAAGAATAAAGTGATTTTGAGACTTTAGGCCCCGAGTTCATGCTTACTATTATACTGTTACTGTTCACATGGCTGATTGACCTGCCAAGTCATCAGCAGTCCCGGAGTCACCTAGCAAGTATACACCGAGGACACCCCATAGACTATGGCCATAAATCTAGACTGTTTACTGTTACTATGTTCTTTCGGGAACGATGATAGCATGACATGATTTAAGGTGATGCCTAGTCTCAACCTACTTATTACTGTTTACTGAATGGGTTTACTGAATATTGTTTACTATACTGTATTGTAAATTACTATTTACTGAACTGAAAGGAAATTACTGTTTATTGAAAAAGAATATTATGAAAATTATTTCTAAAATAGAAATAATTACTGAACTGTTTATCCAGTGATTTGGATATTTATAATCTACTGTATTGAAAAGACTGTTTACTGTATCTATTGTTTTACCACTATATTGTCATGTGTTTGGAACTGATACTGAAAAGAAGAGAAATAAATGGTTTATTCCATTTATATTTATGGAAAAATGAGTATTAAATTGTTTTATTAGAACAATTTATAAATTA
This sequence comes from Heritiera littoralis, assembly GCA_031772115.1. Classification (NCBI taxonomy): domain Eukaryota; kingdom Viridiplantae; phylum Streptophyta; class Magnoliopsida; order Malvales; family Malvaceae; genus Heritiera; species Heritiera littoralis. Next base: position 2,489,664 of record JAPDPK010000080.1, on the reverse strand, counting down.
CTCCCTCTAGTTGCTCTGGGTTTCCGGGACAAGACAGGTATTTCAAAATACCTTCCATGCTCCATCTGGTATATATGTGTGTGTATATATATATATATATTTAACTTTTACATTCATATATATATATATATATAATATATATATATTTAATACTTAATTTGTATTTGTATTTATATATATCCCTTATTTATTTTATACTTATATATTTTAACACTCATATGTATCACATTTTACTTAGTATACTTGTACCCTTAATGTACATTATATCCGTTTATTTTCTCTGTTGGATTAATAATATATATATATATAATATATATAATACTCTTTAATATAATATCTAAATTACATTAGCATTAATCATTTATTGCTAATACTCCAAAATAAAATATTTGTTTTCATTACTTGAATTAGAAGTACAAGCTACAATTCAATACTTAGAAGCCGTTTGGTATGAGGGATTTTATTACTTTGCAGTGTATTTTAATAGGCTGCAATCTGTTTACAGCGTTTGGTAAGTACTCAAGCACTGCAAAGTTGGCTCCCTCCAGGGCTGCAAAGTGATTGCAGCCTAAATTGGCTGCAAAGTAACTTTGCAGCCAACAAGGGAAAGATTAGGGCAATAATACCCTTATGAAAAAAAAACATAAGAATTGTTGAGATAAAAGAAAGGTGTTGTGGGACGGTAGGATTTTTTTTTTATTAAAAACTATTGAGATAAAAGTAGACGTTAATATAAAAACAGAAATTATTTTTTCACCAAAAAACTAAAAACAAAAATTATTTTGGTAATAACAAATTTATTAATATAATATTTATATATAATCAACTAAATAATAAATTAATTATTAAAAATTAATAATAATGTATATAAATTTATTATTAAAAATTAATAATAATGTGTATAAATTTATTATTACAAATGATGATCAATGTCAACAATTATAGTTTTATATTCTTTACATTTCAATAAGATAATTACATTTGTTATTAACTTCAATGTACAAATTTTTTTATACTTAAGGGTATTTTTGAAATTTGTAATTACATTACCAGCAAAGTAATTGCATACCAAACGCTGCAATGTTACTTTCCCTGCAATTTAAACAAAACTTTACACTGCATACCAAACGCTGTAATGTTATTTTCCCAGCAATCACTTTCTCAGCAATCACTTTTTCAGCAATCACTTTCCCAGCAATCACTTTACTTGCAATGTACCAAACGCAACCTTAGTTCATTTGATGTCTTTTATTTATTTACAAAATTAGTACGGAATTTGCAGCCTTCACAACGACCTCAGCCTCTTCCACGTCCTTGACCACGACCTCTAGCGGAAGTTTCTCCTTTCAAGGTCATCTTTGCTTGCAAGACTTACTCTACTTGCTCTTGCTTGCCACGATTCATCCTATCCACATAGGCTCACAAAGATCAGTTTAACTCATCAACGGACATAGCCTCCAAGTCTTTAGACTCTTCAATTACTACCGTCACATGGCTGAATTTCGTGTTGAGAGAACGAAGAATTTTCTCAATCACATATACATTCGGTAAAGTTTCTCCAAGCTGCTTCATTTGATTCACCACTGCCAAGACTTATGTAAAATAGTCTTGAATTGATTCACTTTCCTTCATAAAAAGTGATTCAAATTCAGCCCTTTGAGTTTGAAGTCTAACTTTCTTCACTTCCTCAACTCCCATGATGGAAATATGAAGCGTCTCACAAGCTTTGTTTAGATGTGGTTTTGTTTGCAATCTGCGCAAACATATCATCATCCAAGCCTTGATGGATGGTAGTGAGAGCACATTGATCTTTCTTTCGTTCCTACTCCGAAGCTTCCTTCTCATTTGGAATAAGAGCTCCCTTATCATTGGGAACTAAAAAACCTTTCTCAACAACTTCTCATACTCCTTGGGAACAAGCATGGCCTTCATTCTAAGTGCCTGATTCTCATAGTTGAGTCTGGTGATCCGAGGATATTGGAGAGAAAGAGAGGCTTCCTTTTATGTCATCTTAGCTCTGATGCCACTACGTTAGAAGGTGGTGGGCACTTACTCAATTTCTCACAAAGTAAAGAAGAGAAGAGGAAGTCTTTTGAAATAAAGAACTTGTATTTTTGAATTTGACTTGCATACAATTGTTTAATTACATGGCTATTTATACAACTCATAGGATAATTCTAGGCTCAATACATTTAATTAGAAACATGCACCTACATTAACTAAATTCATGAATAACCATGTTCATCAATGACTAAATTCATGAATGACTAGATGCATTAATACCATGTACTACAATTTGGATAAGTTCAAGTTTAATATTCAACAATTTTCAGCATGTTTGAAGCAGTAGAGGAAGAACAGGTTCTACCTATTCCACTAAGTAAGAGGTATTACCTGATGAAATACCATGGAGGTTTACAATTGATGGATATTATTCTATGAAAAGTGGATGTTAATTGAGGAGGTTTCTTCAGTAAATGTTATTGAGCATGATAGCACTTTTTGGAAGAAAACTTGATGATCTCAGTTCCAACAAAGATGTAGATTTTCCTGTGGAGATTATGTTCTGGTATTCTACCAGGTATGAAGAATCTAGTACATAAAGGTATACAGGTGAGCTCCATTTGTTTCAGGTTTGGTGATTGTGAAGAGACGATATCACATGCTTTAAGAGGATGCTGCTGTGTAATGGATGTTTAGAATGTTTTCAAAGCAGATCTTAATTTAGCAGATTTAGTTCCTAATGATGATCATAAATGGATTGTGGCTGTTGTTAAAAATTTGGAGTTTAACAAGCTACAACTGCTGGTGTTAATGCTTGGATCATTTGGACAGAGAGAAATTAGATATTACATGGTGAGGATCATCGGGACTTTCCTAAAATCTATAGGTTTATCAAGCAATATGACAGAGAACTGACTGTATTTCATGAGCAAAGCATGCCTAGAAATCCACCAGCGAGGCCTTTGTTATGGAAAGCTCCATCTACTGATTTTTACAAGGTGAATTATGATGTTGCTGTAAATCAGGAATCGCTAGGAGGAGGTACAGGCATTATTGTTACAAATTCTAATGGCATTATTATTGTAGCATGTGCAATTCCAGCTTCTTATCATACAAATCCCCAGACGAAGGAAGCAATATCGGCCTAAACAATAGCAACCCTTGCTTTGGAGATGGGTTACCAAAAGATCAATTAGAAGGGGAATCATAATCAATAACCCAGCGATTGAAGGCAGAAAGATTTGATCTAATAGCTATTGGAACACTAATTTCTGCCACAAAGATTGTATGCCAAAACTTTGTTTCTTTTGTTCTCTATCATGTCCCTAGAACTGCAAATGAGTCAAGATAGCAAATTTTAGTTTATTATGTGCTGAAGCTGAGTTCCGGCTAGGAGAAAATCGTACTTTATTGAATAATGGCCTGGCCGCAAATGTATTATCTATGCATGAATGAATTTAAAAAAAAAACCATCACTTGTTTTCTTCTCTCAAGTACTGTTATTGTGTGCCTTCTCTCGGATCTTGGCCAATTTCGACTTGTCAGGATAATTTTAACAGGTTGTGGTAAAGATACCCAGTACAATTTTAAGTTTTGCCATGACGCTTTCTCGTATTGTTTTGAACGGTCTTAGGCACCGTTTAGTCCTTGATCATCGTGCAAATCCTTCCATCTTTTGCCTTAGAAACCAGGTCAAATTTTCAACCTTCGTATTTGTAAATCAGTTGAAACCGAGTAGAAACTTCTATCGCAATCTCAAAGGACATAGCGGCTGATTTTGCAACTCTCGAATCCATACAGAAACAGCTCCATACAGAAACAACGGTTTTGATTGGAGAATTACACACTGCTTCAACATGAACAATTTCCAAGTTAACGCCAAGTTCATTCCACCACAAATAGACATCAATTCCTAAAGCCTGCTAAGAAACGCAAGAAAAAAATTTAAACATTCGACTGCACAGATCCAAGTATGTTATAAAAGAAACTATTAGAATATTTTCATTCAGAATTGGAGCTGTTGGTTTTACAGAAGAATTTTAAAAGTAGGATTTTTCACTTAATTGGATTTGTTTTCAAAAGATACATACAGAAAAATTATAACAATTATGAGGAAAATCACACCCAATTCAATAACCTATGCTGGACTGTGATGCAACATTACAAAAGCAGAAGTAAAAAGGAAATTACCTCCTCCAGTGGATAAGATGCTCGTCGTGTGAGTGTTCACCAAACTAGGCCCTTTTTCCTCCTAAACCTATCAACATGGTCAGTGCTCATTCGAGACTTCTCAGGCTTATTTGACTTTTTAGACTTCTCAAGTCGACTATCTAAGCTATTTCTAGAAACTTCCGGAAGGTCAGCACCCAATTCAAAAGTATCTGAGGTTCCACCATCAGATGGTTTGCTCTGATTGTCAGAGTTTACACCTATTTTTTCAGAACCGTTTGTGGCTGCCTTTGATTTGTTTAGGGACAACACAAATTTCTTTAGCTGTCTAATGAATTCTGGATAGAGCTCAAGATTGCAATGTCCTCCTCCATTTACCCACAAAGGATCGTACTTGTGCTTGCAAAGCTCCCAAAGCTGCTTACCATGGGAACAATCAACAACTTCATCTGCTGCTCCCTGCCAACAGAACAGAATGAGCTTCATCACTGCTTTTGAAATAAGAAAGAAAAAATAATAAGAAAAAAACTGTATAAGAGCTTCCCTTAATATCAACATTTAGGTTGACAGAGCAATTGAGCAGATGTGCTCACTTGCTAAAGTTAACCACCACCACCGCTCACCCCAAACCAAACAGGAAGAGAAAATTCAAGAACAAAAACAAGCTGCACTTATGCTGCATTTCAAAGACCCAAAAAATGATATCTATTCGTATCTCTTTCTCTCTGGTCAAAATCGTATATTTACTTTCTTAAAAAAGCCTTAAATTCTTGAAAGCTACACAATTTATTACACAATACAGAGTATTAAAGATAACTTAAGTCATCCAGACCTGTGACCTATAATGCATTAGTTGCTGATAATGTAATTAATATCTAAATTCACATGAGAATCTCAATTATCTATCCAGCATGGCTAGAACAATCAATCAATTTTAGACTGATTAGTTAAGACACCAAGGATGATTAAATATTCATTTAGAATGAGTATTCTTCAAACTATTCTTTGAAGATTTTCTTTCAAAGGTTGTTTGGGTAAAAATTGGAGGATAGGTATTTGTTCACAGTTTGGAACATCACAGGGGTGCCTAATAATGCCAAAACACCACTTACCAGAAGTTAAATGAACCAAGCATTTGTCAAACACCTCTTGAACAAATTCAGTTATGGCTTGTTTATGTTTATTTGTAAAGTTAAACCAACAAATTTGAGCAAGATTTTAAAGCTTATTTACAAAACAAACTGAATTTGAACATTGGTAAGCTCATCTTGTTTATGTTCATGAACAAGTTTGATATATCATTTGTGAACAAGCTCAATAAAAAGCTTGGTAAAACATTGATAATAGTTTGTTTTATTCTTATCAAGTGGGTAACTTTAGCTTTAATATCTTTTAACACAATTTGAATAATAATTTAAGATCAATATCATTGTAAACTATGCATTAAGTAGATTAAACGTCATCCATTTGTTGTTTAGATTATGTAATAAATATTTAAGTGCTTAAAGTTGGATTATGATAGGTTTCGAGAGAAAAGGAAAAAAAAATAGAGAACTCATCTTTCCAGATTCTTTGAGTTAATCCTACAATGATGGGAAAACAAACTAATGGGAGAGGCTGCATCAATAAATAAGCCCCTCCCAACTAAACAGAAAGCTAGAGAGAAATTAAGGGCAAATTGAATCCTTGATAGCCAGTCTATCATTGTTAGATCAGCAGCAGTAATTGTTTGACTAACAAGTTTTAAATATTATCAATTTCAAGCCATTTTTAGTGGCTTATTTTGAGAGTTTGTTGAGTGCTTGCTTATGTTTCAAAGCTCAGTTAATTAATTGATTTGAATAATATTTTTGAAATTCAGCTTGAACTCGTCTAAATTTAGCCAAGCTGAGTCCAAGCAAGGGTTTACTGGGCTCGGCTCATTCATTTACATCCCTAACCAGAGAAAATATACAATACTACTGTTAATTAGTAAAACCAATGGAAGGCAGGAGAGAGAGAGAGAGAGAGAGAGAGAGAGAGATAATGGTGATGAAACAAGATGAGGTTAATTATCAAAACAACAGAAACAATACTTACGTGAATTACCAAAACTTGACAGTCCACCGCTCCGATTTTGTCAATATTCTGGGAATTCGAATGGGAAAAAAACCAGTAACTAAGGTCGCAACCTAAAAGAAAAAACAAAAAAATAGAAATAGGGAGAATAAAAGTCTTACCTTATAAATGTCAAACCAGTATGTCCTTTTGACAGGGTACAATACTCTCATGCCAGACAAAATTGGGCTATGTAGAACCATGCCTCTCAAGTTTGGCAAATGAGAAGCAAGATCGACAGTGGGTCCACTACCAACAGATTGACCATATAAAATTAATTGCTCATCTTTTACTCCATACTGTTCCTTAAGGCACTTATATGCAGCATCTATATCTGCATATGTATTACACTCGGTTGGCTGTTTCAAATAAAGGAAAGTGACCATTACAAATCAGGTTTTTAACAAGCAGTAAGATGTTCGTTCGTTACATACAATGAATCAGAAATGACATGACTGTATACAAAATTCTTAGATTTTGAAAAATGTGAACACAGCAAAGTAGTGAGAAGCCCCATACAGTTTTCATGAAACTAGAATGTAAAATATCAAAATTATTGGAAAAAAACGGAATCCTGCAAAGATTTGGATCAACCAATACATTGCGATATTATATAAAATAAGCTGCCCTGCTGGCTTACACAAAGAGCATTCTAAGAACTCAAATCTTGCACAATATATGAACACTCTGTTTCATTAGCAGAACAAGAGAAGGAAGGCATCAGCCAGAGATTACAGTGCAATTTTGCAAACAGTCTATTAAATTCCTATAGCTAATATGAACAAGGGCAACTTTTGCTCCCAACATTAGTAACCAATAAAAGAGAAGCATAGTGACCAACCTTTCCGGTAGACTGTCCATAGCCAGAGTAATCATACCTAGAAAAAAATGAGTGATATTAGGAACAATTTAGAAAAATAAATAAATGTAAGGAAAGGCTAGACTAAAAATACACCAGCCAAGAAAAAAGATGTTAAAATACTGTACTTTTAAGAATCTATTTATCTGGACAATCACATGATGTATCTCTAGAAACAATGTCAAGAATAATTTTATAGGATAAGACTTTCATTTTTCATTTGGATAAGACTTTCTGAAAATTTTAAATGGAGTAGTCTAAGCCTTCAATTAGGAAACGGTTGGTAGGCAGTTAGTCCATTCCCAACAAGCCTCTCCTAGTAAATTGCTTGAGGTCTCCGACCATAACAACTGGAGAATGCTGCTCCTTTGTCTTTAGCAGGTTGTGATTCTGATGACAGCTCCTTCATTGGTTTGAATGGCAGCTCGATCTTGCATCATAACTCACAGAAATTTGGAAAGAGATGTACAATAAGGATCAAAGACTCTAGTTTACCCTCTCCTATGAGTCTTCACGGGAGAATAACATGCTCATATTATTTGGGGTTTCAAAAGGTAATGCCAAGCCAAGCAAATGCAACAATGACAAAGAAAATACATAGACAGGAGACAATCATTTTGGAATGACGCTGCCAACCTTGATATTTACAACAATAATAATGCATATCAGTATACGTCACAAACAAAATTGAGATTATCAATACATTGATATGATATGGTAAAATACATAAGCCACTACTTAAAAGTACAGCAATTACAGCCCAAATAAACTGACACTGAATAACTTCTCAGAAATCATTTTATAGAAGTAGAATGAGGACCTAAAAGAACTTCCTTGTAGAAATGATTGATTATTAACTTGTCTGTCAGAGAATAAAGCTAACAAACAATATCCATGCATTCCTTGTACATTTGCATCACATATATACTCTAAATTTATCAATAAGTGTAACTACAATGACATAATTGATATCTATCAGTAACCACCGAGCAGCTGTTGGAGATATTTATCTGCTAGCACTTTGCAGTCTGACCAACAACATGTAGTCACACTCTGAACAATCAACGGCACATACTATAAACCGAACTAGTTGGATATGATCTTAGAATTAGGACTTTATTCCTGTCATATGTCATTATTAATTCTGTCATATATCTTTCAGTCCTGATACATACCGACATATGCCCGCATAATGACCCAAAAAGACCTACCACAATTTACCCTATCTGCTGGAATGATCCAACTTTTCCATGCAAACATAGATAAGCAAAAATGACAAGACCCTATCAACTTCAAGGGATGATGATAAGAATAGCATAATAGTTCTGGAAGTGGTAACGACAGAGGAAAGGAATAAAAGCAGGATAATTCACAAAAATAGGAATTCAGTGGAAAATAATGCAGGAACTTTAGTAAACCTTATAGTGAAAAAAAGTCAAGATTGTGTTGTTCCATTGTCTGTAATATGATACAGTAAATTTCCACCTCCCTAATATTATTCAAAAGTATAGACAAAAACAAGAAAATTGTTGAGAAATATCTCCAGTTAGGCTTAATTCCTCTAGTGGAACAAAGGGCTATCATGATGGTGTGACCAATATTTTATGGAAAAAGGAACATCTGGCAAAGGAACTACACACCTACAATCAAAGTATCAAATTTTGGGCATTCCAGTCACGCTACACCTTTTTTTCCTTGACATTTGCCTTCATGTCAATGTCTGCAGGAATGAAAAACTCCACAGCATGTTTGCAAAAGGTATAATTCCATCACATCTAGCACCTCAACAACATGTAACCATAACCAACATGACCCAGTCACAAACCATCTTCTTCTACATTGCCTTAAGTAGACTTTCGTGATAAGTAAACAGCAAAATATCGCATAGCATTCAATTAAGTATCAACAGTATCCATGCCCAGATAACACTGCAATACCGTCCTCAAAGTGCAGAAACTGTAGTAAAGAGAGGATAACAAATAACTGTTAACTCTATGTAACTTAACCCAACAAAAACCCCTTCACCAATAATTCGTTCCAACCCTTCTCTTTCTTCTTCCTTCTATTTCTCTCCTTTCTTTGGTAATGTCTAAATGAAGCCTATTAAAGATAAATCACTACCACTAATCTTACAACGCAGCAAATAGCAAAATCAACTTCACTTGCTGCCAACCCCAATCTCTCTTCTTCCCCTAATATTCACCATGAAACTATCCTCAATCAGACAGCTGAATCCAAGCAAAGTTCCACTTCACAACTAATAGAGTAAATAAAACAGTTACCAATTTGCCTTCAACTACTTTAAAAAATGAATCACTAAAATTATCCAACACTTAAAAACCCTAAAACCCCAAAATCACAAGAAAAAACACCAAATACCAAAAATAAAAACCTAAGCCAACTACTTTTACAAAGCTAAAACAACTCTAATTCAAACAAAATGGTTAAAATCTAAGACTCCAACGTTGTTATACTGAAAGAATACTTACTATTATGTAGTGCAGGACTCGATGAATTTCTATTTTATACATATATATACATATATATATATATATATATATAAGTAAAAGAAAAAATATATTACCCCATAAGATTAACTCGAAGGCGATTACACAACTCGACGAAAAGCTCGAACATTTGTCCCAAATCAGCAGCATTTCCATGAGAATACAAGAGAGTAGCTGACGCTTTCGGGTGCTTTATATGGACCGCGACGATGTCGTTTCCACGGCGCGTGCGTAGCTTTAGGACGTCGACGTTGTCCCTCCTCGGTACCTCTGGTATGTAAAGTCGACCGCCACATGACTCGTCCTCTACCACTCTGTAAGACGGCGGATTTGGCGGGAAGAACGCGAATTTGGCGGCGATCGACGACGTGACTCCTCCCATCTTCTTCTTAGCATCAGCAGATGTTCCTCTTTCATTAAAATTACCAAAATAACTCAGCCACCTCGAAACCTCAACTCTCAATTTTCACCGACGGATATTCTCAGATCTTTTTTTATTTCCATAAAACAGACAGACAAAAGAGAGAAAACAAGCAGAAAAAAGGAAATTGGCGACGCGTAGATGGGCAGGGGAGGCGCGTGGCCTAGGGAAACAGCCTTAAGGTAACAAGGTTGTTAGACAATGAATCTCATCTTGTGGTTTATTTGGTTTTGGACGTGGGGAACTGAACTTTTAATGGGATTTGTCTTTTAAGAAAAAAGAAAAACATCGAGGCGCGTGGAATAGCAAGTATTACCAAGGGTCGCCCGACGGCTACTTTTTTTTTTTTTTGGTTACAGCCAGCCGACGGCTACTTTGACAAATAATATACCATGACATCTAAATGTCTTTGGGTTTTGTAGTTATTGACGACTACATTGCAGTTTTTTTTTTTTTCAATGTCAGAGTGGTGACGTGGTTTCATAAATTTTTGAGTTTATGGAAAATATTTGTATGAAATTTTTTCTTTATATATTTCTAAACTACCTTCGGCCGGTCATTTTCCTACTTTATTTATATAATTGAAATATTGTACTTGATAAAAAAATATATAAACTTCATGTTTAAAAATATGAGACAATAACACTTGAAGTCAAATGTTAAATTCAACTAGATTTATTAAAAATATTAAGTAAAATCTCTAAAATTTCTAAAATTCATTTTTTATTATATTTCCAAACTACCTCAAAGTAACACGGTAAAAAAGGGCTAGCTAGACTTAGCTCAAGACTATACTAACAAGTCAAACTCAGTTAGGATTGGGCTAAAAAGCCCTATTTTTAAACGAGCTAAGTCCAACTCCAATCTTATGAGTTAATGGGTTAAATAGATTGATTTGATTCTTATATTTAAAAAAGTTTCAAAAATAAATTTAACTTTTTAATAAATAAACAAAATATTTTTTTTGAAATTGGTATCAAACAATAACATCACATAAATTTATATCAAATTTATAATTTTATTCATTATCTAACAACTATAACATAAATTGTCTTAACAAATTTAGAAACTAATAAAACATAACAACCTCAACAATAATAGAAACTAAGGTCATGTTTGGTACATAGGATGATGGATATGATAGGATGATAATTATCCTATCTTATGTTTTATGCACACATTAAGGGGAGAACTGAATTGCAAGGAGGATTAATCATCCTCCTAGTATAAGATAACTCAATCCTCTCCAAAAGGTGAGGATTATTCCTAATCTCATAGGATTAGAAATAAATACTCATATTTTATTATTGTTAGCTTTAAATTGACAAGTATTTTGAAATGACAAAACTCAAGTAAGCTTAAAAATGATTTTACTACAAAGTAAATTTGCTTTGAATGAACTCAATGATAAAAATTATTTCAAACAAAGTTTTGGATTATGATTTCAATTGAAAAGTCAATAAATACTCTTAGAAATGTGTTAGATGGTCTGAAACTGACTAAGAATCACAAAAAGCCATAAAAATTGCAGCCAAAGAAGTGCAGGAAAGCCTACTAGAGAAAAGGGATCGATCCCTACTGTAGAGGGATCGATCCCAAAAAGGCAGAATGCTTCAGAACCACCCGGGAAAAGTTCGAAAAGCTTTCTGGAAAAAAGGGATTGATCCATCAAGTGAAGGGATCAATCCCTTCGCACGAAACCTGACTCCTACGGCTAGTTTTTGAGGGTTTCAACAGGAGGATTTGCATTAAATGCTTCACCAACCGTTCCAACCGTTTGATGGACTATAAATAGAGGCATTTATGAAGTTTGGAGGTAGAACAACAAGAAAGAAAATCAAATCTGAAAATCCTTATTGTGCAACTCCATTTATGAGATTTCTTGTTGTTCCTCACTCATTTACTGAAAATTTTGTTATTCAAAGGGGTGAGCAATCCTTGTAAGGTCTGCTATTGTAGAGTGTGGGTAGTAATACAAGGGGAGAGGCTTAGAAGGAGATTTTTAAGTTCTCAAGAAACATTGTAAGAGGTCTTACCACACCTTGAAGTGGTTTGTAAGGATTCTCAAGGAAGAGCTGAATCAAAACCTTGACAAGAGGATCAAGGAGAGAGGGCGTAGGCAAGAGATTGGCCGAACCTCTATAAATTTGTATTTGCATCTCTTTCCCTTACTCTTTTTACTGCATTTATTTTATTGTTGTTTCATTGTTTTAATTGTGCATTAAGAGTAAGAAAAATCAAAATTAAGTAGAAAAATCGATTCACCCCCCTTTCGGTAAAGACAACAATTGGTATCAGAGCTTGGACTCGAGAATCGATTAGGAGTAATTTTCTTCGAGTAAAAACGATCTAGATTGCTCAAACTAGTATATCTACACCTTTGGTAGGAGAGGGACACTTTACGGTTAGACCATCTTCAATGATGAAAATTATGCTTATTGGAAGACTAGGATGATGTTATTCATTCAAGCTAATGATTATGAAGTATGGAGGATTATAGTTAAAGGTCCCCTTGTTCCTATTAAGAAAATAGATGGGGAGGATGTGCCAAAGAAAAAAGATGAGTGGGATACAAATGATGTTAGAATGGCACAACTAAATGCTAAGGCAATGCACACACTTTTTTGTGCATTAGGACCAAATGAGTATAATAAAGTTTCAAAATGTGAGAATGCTAAACAAGTTTAGGATAAACTAGCCATTACACATAAGGGAACCACACAAGTTAAAGAAACTAAGGTAGGCATGTTCACTCAAGACTATGAATTATTTAAAATGAAGAGTGATGAATCCATTAGTGACATGTTTACTAGGTTTACTAACATTACAAATGGTCTTAAAGGCTTAGGAAAAACATATTCTAATGTAGAAATGGTAAAAAAGGTCCTTAATAGCTTACCTAAATCATGGGAAGCTAAAGTTACAGCTATTGAGGAATCTAAGGATCCCCATACTCTCTCACTAGATGAACTCATGGGATCTCTACTCACCTATGAGATGAAAATCAAGAGAAATCAAGATCTTCCTAAGAAAGTTGGAGTAGCTTTAAAATCCATCACGATTGAGGAATCAAAAGATCATGATGAGAGTGGTGATGATGAGGATTTAGAAATGGCCATGTTTGCTAAGAGGTTTAATAAATTCATAAGGATGAGAACTAGTGGAAACTCTATGAGACCCCCTATGAGAGACTTTAATAAAGGAGAGACAAGTAGGAAAGAAAAGGATCAAATCATTTGTTATGAATGTAAAAAACCTGGTCATATTAAATTTGATTGTCCTTTTTATAGAAAGCAAAAAATGAGAAGAAACCAAAGAAGAAGGCAATGATGGCTACATAGAGTGATAGTGATTGCTCCGATGAAGAGAATGTGGAAGATGAAGTAGCCAACCTTTGTTTTATGGCTTTTGAAAATGAAAAGGTAACATCTAACTCATTAGATACTAATGAATACACTTTTGATGAATTGCAAGATGCATTTGATGAGTTAGCAAATGAATTTGAATGCATGAATTTGAAATATAAGAAAATGATCTCTAAGTTGAAAAAGGAAAATGAAATGCTTATTAATGTTAAATTAGAATGTGATAAGAAATTAGAAAATGCAAATCTAGAAATAGAAGAATTAAATAAGAAGATCACTAATTTGCAAAACTCATTTTCTAGATTCTATATGGGTCAACAAAAACTTGATAATATGTTAGAAACTCAAAGAGCTTTCTTTGATAGAGAAGGGTTAGGCTATAATGCATCAAACAAAGAGACTCATCTAAAAAATTTCCTAGTTAAAGATAGAAAATCTGTTTTGTGCTCATTATGTAATAGACTAGGACATTCCTCACAAGCATGCACCTCTAGGAAGACCATGATTAGAGGAAAAATGGCTGTCAAGATTTGGGTGCCTAAACATGTTTTAAATTCAAGTGATGAGTCCTTAAAAATGAAATGGATCCCTAAATGATCAAAAATTATTAATACTAACTCTCAAGGACCCAAGAAAATTTGGGTACCTAAGATGAAAGCTTGATGTGTTTGTATGTAGGAGGAAGAGTATTGCTATAAGGCTAAGTCAAAGGAGCATTGGTACCTTGATATTGGATGCTCAAGACACATGACGGGTGACAAGAGCTAATTCAAGCTCCTAAATCATAAAAGTGGTGGAGAAGTCACATTTGGAGACAACTCCAAAGGACAAATTGAACGAATTGGCTCCATTAGTAACTTTTCCTCAACTATTGAAAATGTTTTGTATGTTAGAGACTTAAAACATAATTTGCTTAGTATTAGTCAATTGTGTGATAAGGGATTTAAAGTTGTGTTTAATGATTTATGTTTCAATGTTGTCAATGCTAAAACTAATCAAATTATTTTTATTGGACATAGAAAAGGAAATATTTATATTGTTAATTTAAATGAGCTTAATAGCAAAAATGTATGCTTTATGGCCACTAGAGAAGATGAACCTTGGTTATGGCATAGAAGACTAGGCCATGCTAGCATGCATATTTTGTCTAAGTTAGCCAAAAGAGACCTAGTAGTAGGCTTACCTAAACTATAATTTGAAAATGATAAGGTGTGTGAAGCATGTGTTAGAGGAAAACATAAAAGAATATCATTTAAACCTAAGAAGTGTGTTACTACTTCTAGGTCACTTCAACTTCTTCACTTAGACCTCTCTGGACCAACTAGGACAACTAGTTTAGGAGGAAAAGACTATGGATTTGTGATAGTTGATGATTTCACTAGGTTTACTTGGGTGTTCTTTTTAAGTGTGAAAAATGAAGCCTTAGATAAATTCATTGTTTTCTCAAAAGTTGTGCAAAATGAAAAAGGTTACTCTATTACTAGTATTAGAAGTGACCTTGGAAAAGAATTTGAAAATCTTGGTTTTAATACATTTTGTAATGAAAATGGTATTAGCCATAATTTTTCAGCTCTTAGAACTCCTCAACAAAATGGGATAGTTGAAAGCAGAAATAGAACCTTAGAAGAAATGGCTAGAACCATGCTTTGTGAAAATAACTTACCTAAATATTTTTGGGCTGAAGCTATAAATACTGCTTACTATGTTATAAATAGAGTTATGGTAAGGCCTATTTTAAAGAAAACTCCCTATGAGCTTTATAAAGGAAAAAGGCCTAACATAAGTTATTTTCACCCATTTGGATGTAAATGTTTTGTTTTGAACAATGGTAAAGATAACTTAGGAAAATTTGATGTAAAAAGTGATGAAGGTATTTTTCTTGGTTATTCTTTAAATTCTAAGGCTTATAGAGTTTTTAATAAGAGAACACTTGTAGTAGAAAAGTCAATTCATGTAATCTTTGATGAATCAAATATAACTAGTAGAACCAATCTTGATGATGAAATAGAGATCTTTGATGAACCTATAGTTGATCCATCCCAAGATAAGGATGTTAGAGAACAATTAGAAGATATTAATATTAACAAAAATGAGGAGTCCATGGAACAAGAAATAATTGAGAAAGAATCTAGGTGTCTTAGAGAACTTGGTTATGTGAAGGAAAATGATATTGTTGGAGATCCAAACATTGGCGTTAGAACTAGGTCAACCTATAGAAACATATGTCAACATGTAGCTTTTGTGTCACAATTTGAGCCAAAGAATGTGGATGAGGCCTTAAAAGATGAAAATTGGATTATGGCCATGCAAGAGGAATTAAATCAATTTGAGAGAAGCAAAGTGTTGACACTAGTGAAAAAACCTAAAGACTATCCCATCATTGGAACCAAATGGATATTCAAGAATAAGATGGATGAGAATAGCATTATTATTAGAAACAAGGCTAGGTTAGTAGCTCAAGGATATAGGTAAGAAGAATGAATAGACTATGATGAAACATATGCTCCGGTAGCTAGATTAGAAGCTATTAGGATGCTACTTGCCTTTGCATGCTACAAAGATTTTAAATTATATCAAATGGATGTTAAGAGTGCTTTTTTAAATGGTTATATAAATTGTTAGCTCTTATAGGCAATACCGAGAGGGGGGTGAATCGGTTCTTTGCTAACCTTAAGCCCGTTTTTCGGTTCTTCTAAATTCTCTAGCTTAGATTGATATTTTCTAAGTTCTCTAAGCTAGGCAAGCATGCAATTCAAGTTCAATGCAATAAACACAATATAATCGCAAGTAAATAAAGAGTAGGGAGAAAGAGATTTACTCAAGCGATTTATAGAGGTCCGGCAACCTTGCCTACGTCCTCTACCTTGAGACGCTCCCAAGGATTTTCCCCAAATTCACTACACTTGAATTTGTCTTTACAATCCCTCTTTTTAAAGGCTCAAGAGAAACCTCTCTCTTTTTCTAGGCTCAAGAGAAACCTTCCTCTTTTTCTAAGGCTAAAGAGAAACCCCCCTCTTTTCTAGGCTTAAGAGAAACCTCCCCTTTACAAGGAATGATGGGATACAAATAATGTAATCAAAGAAAAGGCTTCTAGGTAGGCAATTGATTATAGAAATTAAGCTCAATGAGAAGCCTATACAATATTTGTGCTAAGCACTACAAGGAATAAGAGAATGATAGATGATGGAAACTTTGTAGCTCTTGATTTGTTGTTTGAGGCTTGTAGATTTGAGGAATATGAGATTTTGAGTTGCTGAGTGGTTCCTCTTTCTTTCTTTAGCTTCTAAGCCTCTATTTATAGTCCCTTGGATGTGTTCTAGCCGTTGGGTGGAGCCAAATCTCGAATATTACCGTTGTCTTACAAAAACTAGCCGTTATAGGCTATTTTCGGGCAAAGGGATCAATCTTGCTACAGTGGGGATTGATCCCTTTTGTCCAGAATCTTGATTCTGGGCTTCAGGGACCTTGGGAAGACTTTTTGCCAAAAAGGGATCGATCCTGCTACAGTAGGGATCGATCCTTTTCTTCCAGAGGGCATTTTTCCTGCACTTTTGGGTTAGAAATGATATGACCTTTGATCCTAATTCAACCCAAAACATTTATAAGCTTTAAGGGAGTTTTTCTTGACTTTCTCAAATGAAAATATTGTCCAAGAAATCATCAAGTGATTTTCTAAAATATTCAACACATTTACAAAGTATTAAGACCAATAAGAATATGCATCATTAAATTATGGTCTTAATGTTTGATATGAACACTTGAAATGTATTGAGAAAATCATGTGTGATAAGGCAAATTTACAATATGAATTAAAACATTAAAGCTTACTTAAGTTTTTGTCATTTCAAAATATATATGGCAATTTAAAGCTAACAATCTCCCCCTTTTTGATATGACAAAACTTAATGTAAATTTGCTTTGAAAATTCTTTCATAAAATACTCCCCCTCAAATAAAGCAGGATTTTATAAAGCTCCCCCTTAATATAAGCATGGGTTTTGAAAATGAATTTTCCCTCATTATCTCTCCCCCTTAATATCCTTCCCTTTTAATATCTATCTCTCCCTCTTTTTGTCATAGCAAAAAGAAGGAAAACTAAGAAAAAATATGCTCCCCCTAAAATTATGGCTATGTGAGAAGAGATAAAAATGATCCATCCAACAAGAAACATGTTAGTACATGGGACTCATAGCACAAATAAATAAGTCAATATTCACAAAGAGTATGAAATATTCAGGCAATGAATATGACTTATGATCCTATACCAATTGTTTATAAATAATTTTGATACCAATTGTTGATAAGTAATTTTGCAAGAAGGTTCTAATTGGTAAGAAGTCAAGCAAGCACCTAAGTATATCAATTGTTCTCTAAGATCCAACTAAGATGCATGTTAATACATCATGATTATGAGCTGAAATTAGATGACATATCATATGCAAGAGCTCATAAATCACGTTCAAGTAAGAGTGTGCATAGACTCAAAACATATAGCAATTAACTTCAAATTCTAGCACACAAGAGTTTCATACAAAAATATCCTAAGAGTTTTCTTCTCTATTTGTCATTTCAAACTAAAGAGCATGAGAAGAATTGTCAATTTAAAGCTCATACCAATTGGCAATTTAGTTTTGGCTTATCAATTATTGAAAATATGGTTGCCAATGATATCAATTGTTATTTCAATCTATATACCAATTGTTACTAATGGTTGACTTAGGCATTTTGCATGAATCCAATATCTATGTGTAGTGTGTTCATGTCAAGAAAATAATCATTCTAAATATGCAAGAACACAACCACATACCATCATCATTAAATATACATATGGATCAATTAATC
Source organism: Heritiera littoralis (assembly GCA_031772115.1). Classification (NCBI taxonomy): domain Eukaryota; kingdom Viridiplantae; phylum Streptophyta; class Magnoliopsida; order Malvales; family Malvaceae; genus Heritiera; species Heritiera littoralis. Next base: position 2,471,401 of record JAPDPK010000080.1, on the reverse strand, counting down.
ATTAGCACACTATCATAAAGCATTAATCCATATTCATATTCACAAATGTATACCATATGGAAGATTCAAAACAATCGAGGAATTCAAGCAAACACATTTTCTTCCATGGTTTCAAACACAAAAATCCTATGCTCATTTTTCAATTCAAGTTCTTAACCAATTATGAGCAAGGGAAGATTACCATTTTAATCAATTCAAAGCAATATCCATAGTGAATTTTAACGTTTAAGGTTCCAAAGGGTATATGCTATTTTAACTAAAATGGTTTCACCTAAGTGAATCAATATTATCAAGCTAAAATATATTTTATCATTAAAATCCATAAACTATGAGTGAGGTTAAGCACATAATATCATGAAAACAACTATTCTCATCTCATAGACATGATTATTGATTCAACACAAGCAAGCATGTAAGTTCAACATTAAAACAATCAAGGATAAATGCATGGATATCAATCATCATACATTTGTTCAAGTTTGCATTTATCTTTGAATGTTGGTGTTGTCATTAAAGCCCAAGTTCTTTAATAATTTGGCCATAAAAATATAAGTTCATGGATGATAAAGTTTCATGCAATTGAACATTTAGGATCCATTTACCATCACAAATTATAGGCCAACAACCATTACCAATTGTTGAATTTACATTTGAAATCAATCCACTAGATATAATTATCATGAAACCTAGTGTGGAATTGATAAGTCAAGCTAAGAGACATAATCCTATAGGCATGCTTGACTAAGATGAATAAAAAAAAATATGAAGAATACTCATTATGCATAAGTTCATCAAATTCTCAAGTATATCCATAAATTCTTGAAATATTTCTCAAAATTATGTTTAAGCATTCATTGAAAGTATGTTTCAAGATTATTTCAAGATTTATGCAAATCATGAGTGTTTTCAACAAGAAAAATGATTTTGCACTTGTGAGCTCAAGAAAAATGGTATTGATTGTTGAAAGTATTACCATTTGTTGGAAATGATATTAATTGATGAAGTTGAGCCATGATATCAATGAAAAATGAATTTTCATACATTAAAGATCATCAAAAAGAAGTTAAAACAATGAATTTTAAGTTGAGAAGAGAGAAAGTATCAAAACAATGAAAAGTTCTTCTCAATTTCGGTTGAAAACATGCAGGAAAGCCCTTTCTGGCTTGGGGGGATCGATCCCTATAGGAAGGGGATCGATCCCTTAACTCCAGAATCATAGATTTTGCATTCTGTTCAAGGGGGATCGATCCTGCTTGTTGAGGGATCGATCCCTCATCCTGTTTCTGCAGTTTTTTGACAGAAAATCCAACCTTTGAAGTGCCAAAACTTCGTTTTTGAGTATTTTAAGTCCGAGTAATGGTTTAAACATTTGTAAAACATGATTTTGGACTTGTATGAATGAAAAACAAGAATGAAAAACCATTTAACAATAGATTTTGCAATTTTGGTAGGATTTTCACCAATAAAAGCATTTTTGGCCTCAAAGGGGGTCATTTGGAAAGTTATGCATGTTTTGGCAAAACCAATGCATTGAATTACTTAAATATGTCAAAACAAACTTGTTCACATAGGTTTTAAGCACAAATATCATTAAAACATACATCTTGTGAACAACATGCCATGATTTCTAATATGCATATTCTTCATTAAGGCTCATGACATGGGATTTTGCATATATGACATATTTAACAACTTTTGAGCAACTAAATATATTATCTAAACATATCAAACTTGATCAAACTACAGAAATCCAATAATCATTTCAAAATCATAAATCATGCTTTTCATTCAATGCATCAAGTACTATTCATCAAACATTCAAAAATCATTTATCATGCCTTTTGTTCAATCATTCTACTTATAATGCATCAAAGATCATCAACAAACCATATCATCAACAATAAAAAGTTTATGGAGTAAGGAATTAAGCTTACAATACTCCTTTGCTTAAGAATGCTTTGCCTTGATGTGTTGATTCCACCTTGAGCTATCCTTTGAAGAATTGTTGTGATGGATCCTCAAGCTTTTCCTTTTTCTCATTGGCACAGGCAATCTCCATAGAGGTGTGTAGAGCATTCAAACTTCATTGTTTCTTGTATCTCCGTGCCCTAACACTCCTACAACAAACACATTTTCAAGCATGCTTTGGTACCCAAATTTTCTTGGGTCCTTGAGAGTCGGTGCTCACAATTTTTGATCCTTTTGGGATCCATTTCAAGCTCAAATCATCATTATTTATTGCATGCTTTGGCACCCACATTTTCTTAACTACTCTTCCTCTAAATGTAGTTTTTCTATAAGTGCATGCTTGTGAAGAGTGTCCTATTCTATTGCAAAGTGAGCATGTAAGAGATAAATCATGCATAGTATTTTTGCTCACTAAAAAATTCCTAAGATGAGTTTCTTTATGTATTGCATTATATCCTAACCCATCTTTATCAAAGAAAGCTCTTTGGGTCTCAAGCATGTGATCTAATTTTTGTTGACCCATATAGAACCTAGTAAATGAATTATGCAAATTTAAGTTCTTTCTATTCAACTCATTTATCTCTAAGTTAGCCTCTTCTAATTTCTTTTCAAATTCTAGCTTAGCATTTGTCAAGGCTTCATTTTCTATTTTCAATTTAGCAATGATTTTCTTATATTTAGAATTCATGCATTGAAATTCATTTGCTAAATCATTAAAAGCATTTTGTAGTTCACTAAAGGTATAATCATTATCTTCACTAGAACTACAACTAGCCTCATCATCACTAATGGCCATAAAGCATGAGTAGGCTACCTCTTCATCTACATTTTCCTCATCGGAGCTATCACTATCGCTCCATGCAGCCACAAATGCTTTCTTCTTAGGCTTTCTATCCTTTTCTCTCCTAAGTAAGGGGCAATCTAACTTAGTATGACCCGGTTCATTACACTCATAACAAACTACGGGGTCCTCTCTTCTACTTGATTCCCCTCTTTGATGTCTCATATTATTTTCTTTTTCTTTCATTCTCATGAATCTATTAAATCTTTTGGCAAACATTGCCATTTCCTTTTCTTCCTCATTTCCACTATTATCTTCAATAACCTCATAAGTGGAAGACTTAAGTGCTACCCCTACTTTCTTTAAAGGCTCTTCATTTCTTTTCAATTTCATCTCATATGTAAGTAGGGAGCCCATAAGTTCATCTAGAGACAAGGTGTTAGGATCCTTAGATTCTTCTATTGCGGTCACCTTTGCCTCCCAAGATTTTGGCAAGCTATTCAAAATTTTCTTAACCATTTCTACATTAGAATAGCTCTTGCCTAATGCCTTAAGTCCATTGATTATATCATTAAACCTAGTGAACATTTCGCTAATGGACTCATTTTCTTTCATCCTAAATAGCGCATAATCATGTGTGAGCATTCCTACTTTGGTCTCTCTAACTTGATTTGTCCCTTCATGTGTGATGGCTAGTTTGTCCCATATTTGCTTAGCATTTTCATATAGAGACACTCTATTATACTCATTGGGACCTAATGCACAAAAGAGGGTGTGCATAGCCTTGGCATTCAATTGTGCCAATCTCATGTCATTTGTGTCTCATTCATCTTCACCCTTAGGGACATCTTTTCCATCTACTTTTTTCATTGGGATTCTAGGATCATTAACTATTACTCTCCACACTTCATAGTCATTAGATTGCACAAATAACATCATCCTAATTTTCCAATAAGAGTAATTCTCACCATTGAAGAGTGGAGGTCTAACTAATGAGTGACCCTCTTCTCTTAGGGGTGTGCCTACATTCAAGTGAGCCATTTATGATCGTTTTGCTCGATAGAGGTTAGTCTAAATCAATATCGAGCCCAAGCTCTGATACCAATTGTTGGCTCTTATAGGCAATACCGAGAGGAGGGTGAATCGGTTCTTTGCTAACCTTAAGCCCGTTTTTCGGTTCTTCTAAATTCTCTAGCTTAGATTGATATTTTCTAAGTTCTCTAAGCTAGACAAGCATGCAATTCAAGTTCAATGCAATAAACACAATATAATCGCCAGTAAATAAAGAGTAGGGAGAAAGAGATTTACACAAGCGATTTATAGAGGTTCGGCAACCTTGCCTACGTCCTCTACCTTGAGACGCTCCCAAGGATTTTCCCCAAATTCACTACACTTGAATTTGTCTTTACAATCCCTCTTTTTAAAGGCTCAAGAGAAACCTCTCTCTTTTTCTAGGCTCAAGAGAAACCTTCCTCTTTTTCTAAGGCTAAAGAGAAACCTCCCTCTTTTTCTAGGCTTAAGAGAAACCTCCCCTTTACAAGGAATGATGGGATACAAATAATGTAATCAAAGAAAAGGCTTCTAGGTAGGCAATTGATTACAGAAATTAAGCTCAATGAGAAGCCTATACAATATTTGTGCTAAGCACTACAAAGAATAAGAGAATGATAGATGATGGAAACTTTGTAGCTCTTGATTTGTTGTTTGAGGCTTGTAGATTTGAGGAATATGAGATTTTGAGTTGCTGAGTGGTTCCTCTTTCTTTCTTTAGCTTCTAAGCCTCTATTTATAGTCCCTTGGATGTGTTCTAGCCGTTGGGTGGAGCCAAATCTCGAATATTACCGTTGTCTTACAAAAACTAGCCGTTATAGGCTATTTTCGGGCAAAGGGATCGATCTTGCTACAGTGGGGATTGATCCCTTTTGTCCAGAATCTTGATTCTGGGCTTCAGGGACCTTGGGAAGACTTTTTGCCAAAAAGGGATCGATCCTGCTGCAGTAGGGATCGATCCTTTTCTTCCAGAGGGCATTTTTCCTGCACTTTTGGGTTAGAAATGATATGACCTTTGATCCTAATTCAACCCAAAACATTTATAAGCTTTAAGGGAGTTTTTCTTGACTTTCTCAAATGAAAATATTGTCCAAGAAATCATCAAGTGATTTTCTAAAATATTCAACACATTCACAAAGTATTAAGACCAATAAGAATATGCATCATTAAATTATGGTCTTAATGTTTGATATGAACACTTGAAATGTATTGAGAAAATCATGTGTGATAAGGCAAATTTACAATATGAATTAAAACATTAAAGCATACTTAAGTTTTTGTCATTTCAAATATATATGGCAATTTAAGGCTAACATAAATGAAGAGGTTTATGTTGAACAACCTCCCGGTTTTGAAAATCCAAAGTTTCCTAACCATGTTTTCAAACTATCAAAAGCTTTATATGGATTAAAACAAGCTCCTAGAGCTTGGTATGAAAGACTTTCAAAGTTTTTGATTGAAAAAGGTTTTACAAGAGGCAAAGTAGACACAACCTTGTTTATCCAATCTAAGAGTAGTGACTTATTAGTAGTTCAAATTTATGTAGATGATATCATTTTTGGATCTACAAATGAGTCATTGTGTCAAGATTTCTCTAAATTAATGCAAGGTGAATTTGAAATGAGCATGATGGGAGAGCTAACCTTCTTTTTAGGACATCAAGTTAAACAATGCAAAGAGGGTATTTTCATAAATCAAGCTAAGTACACTAACGATTTGCTCAAAAGATTTGGAATGGATGAGTCTAAATCTTACTCTACACTAATGAGTGTAGACACCATTTTTGTTCGAGTCTTTTTTTTTAACATTTTTAATTAATTAGTTTTTATATTTTGTCCGAACAATTTAAAAAAATAATAAAAAATCAGAAATCAAAAAAATAAAAAAATTTAAAAAAATGATGAAGATAAATGTAAAAAAAAAAGGGAAAGTCAAAGAAAATAAATAAAAAAATCCCATGATCATGGGATCAATAAAAGGCCTTTGATTTAGATGTAAAAAGGGGAGCCGATTTTTACATTCTTTATTAGACTCATTCTTACACCTTTGTCCATTTAAAGAGTTGACTTGAAAAGTTTGGAAAGAATTAAACTAAAAGTGTGAAACCAAAAAAAAAGGGGGGGGGGGAATAAATCAAGATTTAATTACTAAAAAAATCAAATTTCAATAATTCAATACAGCCATGATTCGGGGCCTAAACTTGAGGAAAGTTGATTCTTTCCTCAAGCATGCGGCCATGAAATGGCTATAAACTCTAAGAGATTTAGAGAGAAGGGGGACACAAAAAAGAAACAGAAAAAAAAACCTAAAAATTTCTACTACTCTTAGTCACAAGTAGGGCTGTAAATGATACACTGGTACTCGCAAGCTACTCGGGCTCGACTCGAGCAAAACTCGAACTCGACTCGATTTTTGTCGAGCCGAGCTCGAGCTCGAGCTAGAGCTACTCGAGCTGTTGAGCAAGCCGAGTTCGAGTAGCAAGATACCCAGCTCAAGTAGCTCGCGAGCTTAATCGAGCACTTAATATTTAATATATATTTTTAATTTTATTTATATATTATTTGTTTTTATTATTAAAAAATTAAAAAATTTTATATTTTGAAACCCTAAAGCTCCGGCTCCTTTTTAGCTTTCATTTTCCAAACCCTTCCTCCTCCATATCCCCCAAATCAGCCACAAGACCCCTCCTCCATTTTTGACCAGAGACCACTTCCGACGACTGCGTGACCCAGACCACTTCCAACTGCGTCACTCAGACCACATCTCACACGCACGGAATGACCCAGAGTCGCAGATCTAGACCAGACCAGATTTGCCTCCATCTTCGGCGTGACTCTTCGGCTTGACCTAGACAATCCTATCTCTAGCTTTCCGACGGTGTCACTCAAGAGTCTCAGATCAGATCTCACGAGCACGACTCGACCTAGATCCAAGACCACCAGACCAGATCTGACTTTAGTCTCCAACGTAACTCTCCGGCGTGACTCTCCAACGACCCCTTTCGAAAGTCTCGCTCCTCACGCTGGTAAAATCCTCTTCCTTTAGCTCTGTGATGCGTTTACATTTTGTAAAGGAGATTAAGATTTTGTTAATTGCTGTTTTACTTTGTTGATTGCTATTGGTTAAACTCTACATGTGTGGTCTAAGAGCTTAATCGTGAAAGTACCAAGCAAAAGAAATTAAATTAATTAGAACAAACTGCCCATTGTTGTTGACTAAAAGGTTTAATAAATAATATGTGGATCACTCATGTGTGGGATGTGCAAGTTTTGCAACCACATTAATTGCCGCCGATGGATGGGATGTGGGATGCATCATGTTGCTTCCTTAAATTTTTGCATATGCTTTCCCTCTTTCATTGGTATCTGCCATGTTAAGAACAGAAATAAAGCAGCTGCTTCTTAAAATATCTTGCTACTGCTATATTTTTAATTTGAAACTTGGCCTAGGTAGGTTTGAGAAATTTAGCCTTTGTCGTTTGCATCATAAGATTCCAATTTCCAAATAATTTGGGGATGTATAATTATATGTATAACAGAATCTACCCTATCCTAGAATGGTGATTTGAGTAGAAAGAGTAGGTGACCTACGGCAAGTTCTCAGCCCCTCTTCCTACTGCAATATGCTTCCCATGGATTGGGTTAGAATGCTAGTTTTACCAAAAACAAAGAAATTAAAGTAGCAGTAGTCCTTCTGTTAATAATCTTGTATTAATTCATAATAAGCATGTGCCACACCAGCTGAGGAAAGTCAGAAAATTAAGCATGGGCTGTTAAGAAATGCTAAGCAATTAAGGAAGGTCCATCTACTTTGTGTGCTTGTAATGTTGCTTGCTTCAAAATATTTTCTTAAATCTCTAAATGTTGATTTGTTTTTTTTTTTTGATAGAAAACTAGATATGTCAAGTACTTTGTCAATTTAATCATTGTGATATGTTGTTCATTTGGCTGTTGTATGAGTGTATGTGCTTGCCATGTGATGAATTTTTAAGTTTGTTGTGTGATGTTTGCTATTGTACATGAATTATGTAGCTGCTATATAAGTCTATATGCTTGCTGCTTGTAAATGTCTATGGTTGAAAATTTTCTTGCCTTCATATTGCCAAACAATTTGCTTCCTTTAATAATTGATTTTGTTTGCTATTGCAGGTGTTGCAAGCGTTACAGGTGTTATAGGAGTTGGTACTAAATGTTTTGCTTCTATGATGTTACTATATTTGTTTATTTTTATAATTCTAAAATAATGTAAGACTTTGTAATTTTTATTTTTGTTGTGTGTTATTTGTGTGGTCTTTAGTTACTTTCATTTATGTAATGTTTTGATTACTGTTATTGTTGATTTATTGTATTTTTTTTAATTTTATGTTTTATTAGATTAAATTAATAATATTATAATGTATATAAAGATAAATTCGAGCTCGAGCTTGAGCATGAGACTCGAGCTAGAGCAAGAGACTCGAGCACGAGACTCGAGCTCAAAGAATCGAGCCTACTCGAACGAGCTCGAGTAACTCGAGTTCGATCTCGAGCCGAGCTCGAGCTCAAAATTCAAGGCTCGATCAAGCTCGAGTCGAGTACCGAGCATCGAGTTTACGAGTTGAGCTCGAGCTCGAGCACCTCACTGTATTGGCTTGGCTCGACTCGATTACACCCCTAGTCACAAGGCTGTCATCGTAATCCTCTGCCTCACCGCCTCGCATCACAACCCCATAGCCCCTGCATTCCAGCATTCAGAGCTCGCCACAGCCTCTGCGTTCTTGCATTGCTGTCGTTGTTGCCAGGCCCTACTACAGCTCATGCCGTTCTTGCATTCCTCGCCGAGCCCTGCCACCGTCACCACCGCAGCGAGCTTCCACCATTGTTTACTGCCTACTGCTGCATGGCCTTCTATTTCGTTGCTGCCTTCTTCCCTCTCATCGTTGTAGCCTCTTGGCCTGGTGTGAAAGGCCCTCGAGTAAGGCTTGTTGAAGAAATAATCGAAAGTTGAAGATTGAAAGAAGAAACAGAAAATAAGCGAGAAGAAAGTTGTGCGCGTGTGCCACTGTAAGTGTTTTTTTTTTTAAATTCAAAACTATTAAAACTATGCATTTCATAAAGGATATATAAACCGAACATTCCTTCAAATGTTTACTTTCGTAACATGGCTTTTATTCTAACTTCACTGACATTCTTTATTTTGCTTTAATATATATGATTTAATTCTTTAGCAGCATTACTTTGCATAATTTCTATTTGTATATTTCTATTATTTTCTTTATATTTTTTTTCTCTACTTGCTTTTTCTCAGTTTAGTTTTATTATACATTCTTTATTCTTTTGCTTTTAACTGATTTTGCTTGATCAAATGTTTTTTTAAGAAAAATAATAATGAATTTGTTCATGAAATAAGAAATTATAATTAAAATAAATATTAATCCGACGATGGAACTCTAAAGGGATTGCGCTTAAGTAATACATTTAGAGATCTTGAGATGAAAAAATTCTATCCAAGGCCTCACCAGCTTAATGGAGGGTCTAAATAGAGTTTTCAATAACAAATAATTTATATTCATTTTAAAAATAAATTTATTATAAAATTACAATAAAGACAATTAGTTACAAAATAAAAAAAGATATTAATGGTTCGTAGATAACAAAATAAAGAAGGAAAATAAATGAAGAAACTAGATTTAGATATTAAAATGATAATGAATGTGAATATGAATTACATCGATGATAAAATATCAAGAGAATTACGCTTAAGTAATTTTCTTGAAAGTTCTCTCAAGGCCTCACCAGCTTAATGGATGGTCTAAAGAGGGTTTTCAAAAACTAATGGCTTATATTAATCTAAAAATAAAATAAGACATATTATAAAATTAAAATAATTAGTAACAAAGATAAACTAATAAATATAAAGAAATAATAATAATAATAATAATAATAATAATAATAATAATAATAATAATAATAATAATAATAATAATAATAATAATAATAATAAAATGATAAAATAGGATGATAATAATTAATAATAATTATTGAGATTAAATATTGATTACTTCGATGACAAGATTCCAAAAGAGATTACGGTTAAGTAATATTTTGGAAATCTTTAGGTAAAGAATTTTCTTTCAAGGTCTGACCAGCTTAATGGAAGATCTTAAAGGAATTTTTGATAAGAGTAATTCATGTTCATTTTTTAAAATAAATAAATAATAAATAATATATAAATTAAGAATTAATAAACGAAAATAATAAAAGTAATAGAAACAATATAATAAAAATAAATTAGATAGAAGGAGTCAATGTTAGGATATTTCATAAAACGTTAAAATGAATTCGACGACAGAGCCTCTTCAAGCAAGTAAGCATAGTACTACTTGAATACTCTCGAGATGAGAAAAATTTTTAAGTTATTCCATCAGCTTAATGGAGGATGCTTAAAAATAGTTTCCAATATTTAATTTTTGAACTTAAAAATAACTAAGGCAAATTTGAGATAACCTAAAATTAGTTGGTACCATTTTAGGATGGGCGTTGTGAGGGTGCTAATCCTTCCTCACACGTAACCGTATGCTCGAACCCTAAATTTGAGATGTAGACCGATCCTTATCCATAGTTTGAATAGGTGACCAAATCACACTTAGGTAGAATGATTGGTGGCGACTCCGTAGATTTTGTCTCTAGCTATTAGGTTTCTCTAAAACTTAATACGTTATGACAATGAGCACAAATATCAAGCTTGATAAGGATGAAGGAGGAAAGTGTGTAGACACTAAACTATATAGGTCTATGATTGGTTCGTTGCTATATTTAACTGCTAGTAGACTCGATATAATGTTTAGTGTATGCTTGTGTGCTAGATTTCAGTCATCTCCTAGAGAATCACACTTACAAGCAGTAAAAAGAATCCTTAGATACCTTAAAGACACCTCCTTATTAGGACTTTGGTATCTTAAAGATTCTACACTTGATCTCCATGCGTATTCTGATGCTGATTTTGGTGGATGCAAAGTGGATAGGAAAAGCCCATCGGGAACATGTCAATTCTTAGGAAGTAGGCTTATTTCATGGTTCTCTAAGAAATAAAATAGCGTAGCTCAATCCACAACCGAGGCTGAATATATAGCTTCCGAAAGTTGCTGTGCTCAAGTGTTATGGATTAAACAACAAATGAGAGACTATGGATTAGAAATGAACCTAGTTCCCATCAAGTGTGACAACACTAGTGCTATCAACCTTACAAAAAATCCCATCCAACACTCTAGAACCAAGCACATTGAGATTAGACATCATTTTATATGAGATCATGTGCAAAAAGGGGACATAATTCTAGAGTATGTAGATACATTGCACCAATTAGCGGATATTTTCACAAAACCCTTGGATAAGGAGCGATTTTGCACTCTTAGAGGTGAATTAGGTATTATGAATGCTCCTTGAATTGATTTGATGTTAAATGAATGGCTTAAGTTGGTTGTGATGATTGCAAGAAAGAAACTTGGAAAATATACTTACCACTTTCAATTCATGACCTTAACTTGCCATGCTACTGTTCATGATCTTAGCTTTTGAGGTTGGATTATGTGTTTTGATTCTCTTCATTAGCCAAAACCTACTTCTGATGTTTAAGACATCTTCACAGTCATGTTCACTTATTATTCAAAGTTGTTCTGCATATTTTCAACATATGTCTGCAATTTTCTGCATTTTTTCTGCACTTTTTCTGCATTTTTCAACTCATATCTCATGCATCCCAAGTGGCAACAACCAGATTTTGATTTTGAAATAGTAAAAATGCATAAGGTCCACTGTTTTCAACTCATTTTTATGCATTACAACTAAGGCAAGTGATTGAGGAGACAATTCTTCCAAAATAATGATCTCTAAGTCTGTCAGGCCAAAAATCTAGGTTTCTGCTATGAGGGATCGATCCCATAGCATCAAAAATCGGTGAAGAAATCCTAGGAAGCATTCTGCCTGGAAGGGATCAATCCCATCCTAGAGGGGATCGATCCCCTCAGGACAGAATGCTTTTCGCAGGCCATTTTAAACGTCGACCCCCCCACTCCTCTCTCATTATTCATCTTCCTCTTCACTCCCAACGCCTTTCCCCATTTCCTCTCACCCAAATCCTTTAGATCTCGCTCATTTCTTCACAAAATTGCTTCATTCTTTCACCAATCTTCCTCATTTCTTTCTCTTTTTCATTTTCCCTCCTCATTTCCTAACAAAACTTCCTCTTTTCTTCTCTTCCTTCTTCTTCCACACCATGGTTACTATTCACCTAACATTTCAATTGTAAGTTATTCTCACCTTTTTTATTCAATTTTTCTTGCATTTCTAGTTTATTTCATCATGTCTTGACTACCCATTTGCATATCGTGCATAGATTTCTTTTCCATCTAGGATTTTGCTTCATTTGGAACTTGTCTCATTTCTAAGGTTTATGCTTAGCATATTTTTAGTTTTTCATCCGTATTTCCTTGTCATATGTGTTACATGCATCTTGGGTTGTGGCTCTCCGCTGTTGATTAGCTCGTATATTTCCCATACACTCATCCATAGTTCACCAAAATTGTGCCCACTATCTGTTCGATAAAAGTCCTCAACGAAATTTCCTATATTTTTCCTACTGCATATGGCTCCTAAAGTTAAACATACCACTCAAAAACACAAAACAAGTGCTTCCTCCTCCTCCTCCTCCATACCGGCCACCTTTAACCGATGCTTTCGCCATGCCAATGAGAAAACAAGATTTCTAGTGAACTTTGCAAATATGCCTATTAAGCATTGGCGTCCAATTGATTTCGATTTCCTCGAATCAATTAATTTTCCTTACTTGGCCAAATTCAATGAATTTAATTGGCTTCAGTTTCTCAAAATCAACACTCCGGTTCCTTCAAACATCATTCGTGCTTTCTTTTCCAATGTCAAAGTCATCATGGATCCAAATGATGAATGTACGGTTGTAGGAATTCGATCCTATGTCATGGGCAAACACAAGGAAATCACCACACAATCCCTCTTTCTTGTCTTTAGAGTTCTCGACCGCGGTACTATTTATGAGAATGTTGAAGTCCCCTTAGAGTTTCCCGTTACCAATAATCGTGCAAGTGACCTTCCTGTCTTCGCCTGACTCCTACATATCATAATCTCCTAGAATCTCCGACCCCTTGGCACAAAATATTCTCAACTTAGGAAACTTGATCATTTTTGGCTCCATCATATTCATACACCTGATGGTCTTCAACCACACCTCCTTCACTTTATCCTTCAAGATTGGGTGAAGATTGTCACTGACAAAGTACACACAATTGTCTTCCCTCAACCTCTCGCCTTTTACTTGCTCTCTCAAGCCATTGACTGGTCATGTGAGATTGGTGTACTTCCGGACCCTAGCATCACAATCAATCTCGCCACTCTTCATAATCTTGGGTGGTATCAATGTCAACGGGGCAACACACTCGAATGGGTCAAGACTCATGGACCGCCTGCATCTCCCGAACATGCTCCAGCAAAAGCTGGCGAAGAAGGAGCGGACACAGACGACGCACCTACAGCAGCCACATCTTCTGCCCCTTTCGACTCCATGCCAGCCTCTCTCGACCAGATCATGCACATGCTTCAACAAATGCACATGAACTCCAAGATGTTCGTATGCAGCACGAGGATTTCATGGACCAGTACTACAAGACGTTTCCTCGGCGTTGATTGTGATTGTTGTGTGGGATGCGCTTTTACCTTGCCGGGATTATGGCTTTGGTGTTTTATCCTATGTTGTGTTCTGTCTTTATTTTATCTTTTCTTCGATGTCGGCCTTAGTGTTTCTTTGTCTGAACTTTCTTCGATATCTGAACTGATGTGATATGTTTTGAACCTTATATGTCTATGGTATGACTTATGTTTCGGATTATGGTCATCTTCTCATTTTGTCCTGGTTTATTTATGTTCTTTAGTTTATATCATTGACTTATTACTTTAAATTGACTTCTACCACTAACCAATTCTCCATGTTATTTATTGAAGGGGAGTATTTTTTTTACTATGACAAAAAGGGGGAGAATTAATGTATGGTAAATTTGTCTTTGTGCTTAAATTAAGGGGGAGCAAACATTGAGGGGGAGCATCATCTTTAAAGCAATCTCATTTCCCAAACATATAAGCAAATTTACCTTAAGTTTTGTCATATCAAAAAGGGGGAGATTGTTAGCTTTAAATTGACAAGTATTTTGAAATGACAAAACTCAAGTAAGCTTAAAAATGATTTTACTACAAAGTAAATTTGCTTTGAATGAATCAATGATAAAAATTATTTCAAACAAAGTTTGGATTGTGATTTTAATTGAAAAGTCAGTAAATACTCTTAGGAAAGTGTTAGATGGTCTTAAACTGACTTAGAATCACAAAAAGCCATAAAAATTGCAGCCAAAGAAGTGAAGGAAAGCCTACTGGAGGGATCGATCCCTACTGTAGAGGGATCGATCCCAAAAAGGCAAAATGCTTCAGAACCACCCGGGAAAAGTTTGAAAAGCTTTCTGGAGAAAAGGGATCAATCCGTCCAGTAAAGGGATCGATCCCTTCGCACGAAACCTGACTCCAACGGCTAGTTTTTGAAGGTTTCAACGGGAGGATTTGCATTAAATGCTTCACTAACCGTTCCAACCGTTTTGTGGACTATAAATAGAGGCATTTATGAAGTTTTGAGGTAGAACAAGTACTCAAAAATCTTCAAGCTTCAAGAAAGAAAATCAAATATGAAAATCCTTATTGTGCAACTCCATTTGTGAGATTTCTTGTTGTTCCTCACTCATTTACTGAAAATTCTGTTATTCAAAGGGGTGAGCTATCCTTGTAAGGTCTGCTATTATAGAGTGTGGGTAGTAATACAGGAGGAGAGGCTTAGAAGGAGATTTCTAAATTCTCAAGAAACATTGTAAGAGGTCTTACCACACCTTGAAGTGGTTTGTAAGGATTCTCAAGGAAGAGCTGAATCAAAACCTTGACAAGAGGATCAAGGAGAGATGACGTAGGCAAGAGATTGGTCGAACTTTTATAAATTTGTGTTTGCTTCTCTTTCCCTTACTCTTTTTACTGCATTTATTTCATTGTTGTTTCATTGTTTTAATTGTGCATTAAGAGTAAGAAAAATCAAAATTAAGTAGAAAAACCGATTCACCCCCCCCCCTCTCGGTAAAGCCAACAATTATTTTATCCTTAACATTTATATTTAAAAATTAACTTAAACATTTAATAAAATAGTAAGGATCTTTAATTAGTTAATATAATTTTTTTCCTTCTTTTTCATTTTTCCTTCTTTTTCTTTCTTTTTTTTTCTTGTTTTTGATTAAAGAAAAACTATAATTTTGATAAAATAATATTTTCTTGTACACATTTTTTAAAATTATTTTTCAGAAAATAAAATTTCAAACATAAAAATTATTATAAAATATATTTTTTCACTAGTTTTTCCTTACATTTAAATTTTTATTTTTTCTTTCTTAATTTTTTTCTTTTTACCTGAAAAAAATGAAAGAAAAATGACTATTAACCATAAATTATTAGAAATTATATATTTTTTAATTCATCAAAATTGAATTATTAAATTTAACTTGTATTTTTCTTTTTTTGTTTTCTATATTTCCTTATAATTGACAAAAAAAAAAAGATAAAGAAACCATAAAAATAAAGAAAAATATTTAAGACAGTCTTTTGAAAAATTTAATGTAATTAAAAAATAAACTTATTTCCAAAAAAACTCAATTTTCTAAAAAAATATATTTAATTTACAATAAAAAATTATTTTAAATTTAAATCATATAAAAGAAATAAAAACCAAAGGAAAAAATGAAAAAATACAGAAAATGCTTTTTATAAAAACTCATTTCTTAACAAAATAATTTTTTTGAAAAAGTAATATAAATTTTTTAGAAGTAATTTTTTATTAAAAAATCAACTAATAAATTGGACTATTAATTATAGTACTATAAATAATATTTAAATTTTTAATTTTTCATTTATATTTATAACAAAAAAATTATAAATTTAAATTATGTTATTTTAAAAAAGAGTATTTAAAAAATTCATTTTATATTATTTTTAATTTTACACATAACAAATATTGTGAAAGATATAAAAAATTATCATATCCTATTCTTAATCCTTGTATACACCAAACATAAGATAGGATGATATAATCTAATCTTATCATATCCATAATCTTATATTATTTTATCATATCCTCATCCTATACACCAAATATGACCTAAAAGCATAATAACAAAAATATTAGATTTCATGTCCTCCAATACCATCAAGCATCATTCCTCAACAACATTCAATATATTTTCAATTTCGTAATCTACAAACATAAATAAAGAATCATATAAGAACTCAGAAGAATTAAACTTATATATAAATTATAAAATAAAAATTTAAGTATAATTAAAAATACTAAAAGGGCTATATAGGTTGGCTTACCCTTTTTATCTAAATGGACTACAAAAGTGAAACTTAAACCTTTATTAAATGGGTTAGGTCAAGCTAACCCAATGCCCCTTGGCCCACTTTGACAATCGTACCTTAGACCCCATCATTTTCCTACTTTAAATAAATAAATAAATATATAAAAAGAGAGAAAGGGCAGAGAGAATATTGAAATATTGAAATTGATCAAAGTGTATATAGAAATTTTTGTTTGAAAATATAAGACTATAAAATTTGAAATTCAATTTATTAAAATTATGAAGTAAAATCTCAACTCCGCCTGTGTGAGTTAACGCAGCCGGTCCCAAGCCCGGGTAAAGGAGGAGGGTGGCGGTAGGTTTGGACAACCAGCCTTAAAAACTAGTCCAATCTCATGAAATGAACCAATATAAAAACAACGTTGGGGCGTCCCCTACACAGCGACGCGCTGCATCGGAGCCCGGGTGTAGTGAAAAGTGGGCAAGGGTTGCTAGGTCGTCGCCCAGAAGTGACGCGCCACATCGACGCCTGGATGTGGTGTTAAATAGGCAAAGGTTCCCACACCACAATGGACGGGGGTGGGTAAAGAAGTTAGTCCATAACCATAAGCTTAGGTTAGGATCTTGGAATATAGGTACGCTTAGTGGTAAGTTAGGTGAGATTTGTGAGGTTATGAGTAGGAGGAGGGTTAACATCTTGTGTCTCCAAGAGACCAAATGGGTTGGGGAAAAGGCTAAAGAGATAGCACCTTGGCAATATAAGCTTTGGTACATAGGGAAAGATAGAGATCGAAATGGAGTAGGTATCATTATAGATAAAGAGTACCATAAGGATGTTGTACAGATTAAGAGACAAGGGGATAGGATTATTTTGGTTAAACTAGTTTTAGGAGAAGAGGTGTTGAATGTCATTAGCGTGTATGCACCCCAGATAGGACTGGATGAGGTTAGTAAACGACAGTTCTGGGAGGATTTAGATACGGTAGTACAAGAAGTACCCATAGGAGAAAACCTTTTTATTGGCGGTGATCTTAATGGACATGTAGGTACAAGTAGAGAGGGTTTTGAGAGAGTACATGGGGGTTTTAGTTATGGTGTAAGAAATGAGGGAGGAGATGCTATCTTAAATTTTGCTTTATCTTATGACCTAATCCTAGCAAATACATTGTTTAAGAAGAGAGATTCTCATCTTATAACCTTTAGAAGTGGACCAAGAGCAAGTCAGATAGATTTCTTTTTAACTAGGAGTAGGGATAGACATAGATGTTTGGATTGTAAGGTCATCCCAGGTGAGAGTGTTACAGCGCAACATGGACTCTTAGTTCTAGATATGAAGATAGATAGACGACATCGAAAGAACCAACAAAAAGGAATTGAACGGATTCGATGGTGGAAGCTAAAAGAGGATTGGCATACAACATGTAGAGATAGTTGGATTCAAAAAGAGGCTTGGACAACAGAAAAGAACCCAACTGTAATGTGCAATAAGATGGCAAAATGCATTCGGGAGGTAGGCAAAGAGACATTAGGAGTATCAAACGGAAAAGTGCCGACTGGAAAGGACGCAACATGGTGGACTGCAGTAGTAAAAGATGCTATAAAGACTAAGCGAGAGCGTTACAAGGCTTTAAAGAAGAACAATACAGAAGAGAGTTTTTCGAAATATAAGGTAGCAAGAAAGGAGGCAAAGAAGGCTGTGGCAGAAGCTAAGATGAGGGTTGCGAAAGAGATTTACGACAAGTTGAACACAAAGGAGGGAGAGAAAAGGATATACAGATTGGCGCGAGCAAGAGAAAGGAGGAGTCGCGACCTAGGAGTCGTGAAATGTATTAAGGATGAGCATCAAAGAACTCTCGTTAAAGATAATGACATTAAGGACAGGTGGCGAGATTATTTTAACAAATTATTTAATGATGGACAAAATAAAGTTTTGGATAATATTTCGGTGCCTCTTAAGGATTTAAATCGGTGCTTTATGCGTAGAATCCAAGAGACAGAGGTAAAAGATGCACTAAAGATGATGAAGAATGGAAAAGCTGTTGGACCTGATGACATCCCAATTGAAGTTTGGAAATGCCTTGGAGAGGTAGGAGTTAGGTGGTTGACAAATCTATTTAATAAGATTTGGCACACTAACAAAATGCCAGAGGAATGGAGGAAGAGTGTCTTAGTACCTTTATATAAGAACAAGGGAGATATTCAAAGTTGCGCCAACTACCGAGGCATAAAATTGATGAGTCACACGATGAAACTATGGGAAAGAGTGATAGAACAGAGATTAAGAAAGAATGTACAGATATCGGAGAATCAATTTGGTTTTATGCCGGGTCGATCAACTATGGAGGCAATATATTTGCTTAGACAACTTATGGAGCGCTTTCGAGTAATGGGTAAAGATCTTCATATGGTCTTTATAGATTTGGAGAAAGCATATGATAAAGTGCCTAGAGAGGTACTCTGGTGGTCCTTAATGAAGAAAAGAGTTCCTTTGAAATATATTAAACTAATTAAGGACATGTATAGAGGCGCAAGGACACATGTGAGGACAGGTGGGGGGCAAACAAGTGAGTTTCCTATCACGGTGGGATTACACCAAGGGTTAGCGTTGAGTCCATTCTTGTTTGCGGTAGTTATGGACGAACTGACAAAATCCATCCAGGATAAGGTGCTCTGGTGTATGATGTTTGCAGATGATATTGTCCTATGTGCGGAAAATAGAGCGGAGATCAATACAAAGTTGGAAGTATGGAGACAAACGTTGGAATCCAAAGGATTTAAACTAAGCAGAGTGAAAACTGAATACATGGAGTGTAAATTCAGTTCGAACCGACTGGAAGAGCATGATGTAGTGAAGTTAGATGGGGTGGCGATACCTAAGCGGGATCATTTTCGATACTTGGGATCAATAATACAGATGGATGGAGAGATTGATGGTGATGTGACCTATAGGATCCAGGCTGGATGGAGTAAGTGGAGAAGTGCTACAGGTGTGTTGTGCGATAAAGGAATTCCTACATGGTTAAAAGGTAAGTTTTATAGGACAGTTGTTAGACCAACATTGTTATATGGTAGTGAATGTTGGGCGACTAAGAGGCTACATACACAAAAGATGAGTGTAACAGAAATGAGAATGTTACGGTGGATATGTGGATATACAAGAAAGGATAGAATGAGAAATGATGATATTCGTAAGATGATTGGAGTGGTACCTATTGAAGACAAAATGTGTGAACATCGTTTACGTTGGTTTGGACATGTAAGACGTAGACCTGTAGATGCTCCAGTTAGAAGAATAGAGGCTACGGATGTTGAGAGAAGGGTTAAGACTAGAGGAAGACCGAAAAAGACTTGGAAGGAAGTAGTTTGGAAAGACATGGAGGTTTTAGAATTAGATGAGCAAATGGCCTTGAATAGGAATCTATGGAGGCAGAGAATACATATAGACGATCTAACGTGATTTTAGATATTGGTTCATATAGCCTACCCCAATCTATTGGGATAAAGGCTCTGATGATGATGATGATGAAGTAAAATCTCCAAAAATTCTAAAACAAAAAATCTTTTGATTTTGTTTTTGAACAGAAATTTGGTTCAAGGGTCTTAATAATTTGTTCTTGAACTAAATAAATTGAAATCCAAAATTTAGGGTTTCCTTGAGATATTATGTTAGCTTTGAAATATATAGGATTTTTAAATGACCTAGAAAAACTTAAGTGAATTAGATTTAATCACACTTTAGCATGTGTATACCTTGGATTAATTTTAGAAATTAAATATAAAAATATTGATTAGTGATTCAGGAATTAATTAAGACTCAAATGTGCATATGCTGGAATAATTGATATTATAAATACATGTTTGATGTTCTTATGATGACTTTTGGTGAAGTGATTCCATGATTTAAATTTCCAAAAATATGTCTTGCATGTCCAAAGTATTGATACCCTTAGTAAAAATATCGATACTTTTTGTTTGAATATTTGGCAATTTTATGCATGATATCAATATCCCTATCGTTAACTTTAAATAGAAGCAAATTGCTTTGTTTTAGTATTGATACTCTGGGTTATGGTATTGATACGCCCTATTCTGTTTTAGAAGAATCTTCCATAGGGTATCATACCCTAAGGTAAGGTATCAATACCTCTCAAGTCTAGTAGATTCCAACGACTAGTTTGTTGTTTCTTGCAATGAGAATAAATTCAAATCAAGCACACCAATGACCAAACTTTATAAAAGGATATGAAAGAAAGATCCAAAAACCTCAAGACCTAAAAGCTTCAATTCTTCATAATCTATTAGTTAAGAATCAAGTCTTCCTTCATTGTTATGTCAAAAATTATTGCACATTATTTGTCTCATTTTACAATTATCTTGTGCTAAATCTTGTAATTACCCACCTTATTTGGTTTTAAGATTACACACTCCATGCCTAAATACATCCATTAAAAACTAAAGGGAGAGAAACCCTAAAGAGATCATATTGTAAAGGATTTAGGTAGCTACTCTAAATGGGTGCAAGCTTCCTTTTATGCCCATGAAGGAGAGTTATTGTAAGGTTACTCCTTAGCCGTGAAAATGAGAGTTGTAAAGATTACTCTTAAGCTTAAGGAAAATAAGGTATAATGACAAATTCATGGGTGAATTTAGGGAACTCCTTAAGAGAAAGATTATAGGAGAGGATATAGGCATAAGAAAGGACGAACATCTATAAACATCATCTTTGTATTTCTCTTCTTTATCTATTTTTAATTTACATATTAATTGTTAATTATTTTACTAAAATTGAAATTGTGGTCGAATTAGAACAAGTTGCAAATTGGTTTAGAAAATCAATTCACTCTATTCTTGATTTATTTTTGACCCAACAATTAGTATCAAAGAAAGAGTTCTTGAGAACAAGGTTTAACCACCTAAGAGTTGAAACGATTCTTAATGGCTTAAATTAACCCAGGTAGCTCACTAGGATTATAAGGTGATAACTGTATGAAAATAGAGTTATTTTGTGCTTAATTGATTAATTATTATTTAATTCCTCCATGAATTTATTAATTGATCCCCCTAATTTTTTTTTAAATTTCTCATGTTATGCAAATATATAAATTTCACCTGAATTTTAATCATTTCAGTGAAATTTAGATTGAAATGGGCAAGAAAGGAAATTAAACCACTAAAAGACAAATGGAGTATGGCTCACCATTTTTTTCTCTCTCCTTATCACCTGGAAATGACATGAAGACAAGTGACAATTAATGCTAACTCATCTAGGATAGAAAACTACCCTTGTATCTCTAAATTAAGTGCGTATATAAGCAACTTTATGAGACCTAACCTAGGGCGGGCTGCATAGGGTTTAGTTTCTTTAATTTTTTAGCACATTTACATGCTTTTAGTACCTTAGAGCTGCCACCATTTTTATCTTCTTGTGTTCTTTACGTTTCTCAATTTAATATACAATTTTTGTTGTTATTCTTTTGCAAACTTTACTACTTTATTGCAACTTTTCATTTAAGCTTTATTTTTTAAAATTCTAGCACTTTAATCATCTTCTACTCCTTTTTCTTCTTTTATTTATATTTATGGTTGAGTTCCATGCTCATGGAAGCATAGGAGATTGAAAAACTACCTCCATAGCTCTTGTAAGGGAGCCTGATTTACATGCTTCTTTAGCAATTTTTACTTTCTATTTGGGGCTTTTAAATGGTTGCTTGAAATTTTTTTATCTAATATTTTGAGGGTCTATTTTAATGTCTTAGATAAGTTTTTAAAGTTTTATATCAAAGAAAAAAATGCAAGTTAGGGTTTATATCAAGCTTAGGTGTCATTTTGGGAATGCTTGTGTGATATTGGGTTCTTCAATTTTCCAGTAGCTTTAGGTTCAGTTTTTGAGTCCTTTTAGGTTCTGTTTTTTTGTCCCATCAATGTCTTTGAAGTGTGTTTTAAGTAAGGATTAGTTTCATGTAATTAGGGTAGGGTTTACTAAGTGTTTGATACATGTTTTAGGTTAGTAGTTGGTGTTTCATGCATTTTCTTTTAAATTGTTATGCTTGTGACGTCTTTTGTAGAAAATTTTTGGTTCATTTTTCTGCTCTTTTTAGGTACAATTTCAGTAGCTTAAGGTCATGTTTAGGTCATATTAAAGTTAGGAATTTTTTACAATTAATTAGGTTCATTTGCTTAGTCAATTCATTGCATTTCCACACTTAATTAGCTAAATTTCCTGATCAATTTTTAATTCCATTTTGTAAATTTCCAGATCAATTGTTTCATTAGTTTAGGCTCCATTTCACTTAGTTTAAGTTAGATTTAGGTCATAAAATTAATTTGTAGTGATTAGGGGTTTTTAGGATAGGGTTACATAGCATTTTCTTGCACAAATTCTATGCATTCATGCATTACATTACTGTTCAGGTTAGACTTTTTTTAGGCAATTTGTAATTGCTGTTTTGGGTCCATTCTTAGGTCCATTTAGGTATTCTTAGGTCGTATTAGGCCCATGCATATTGTAGGAAATTTATAGGTCACATTTAGCTAAGGTTACATTGCATTTTTAGCACATTTTGCATGAACTTCATTTAGGCATTCTTTCATAGTTACTGTCCAGGTTTAATTTGCAATCTATTTAGGCATTTTTGAGCTAGTTTTAACTAGGTTTAGATGCATATTTAGGTCTTGTAATTAAGGGTTATAAGTTAGGAGTTAGTTAGTTAAGCTTAATTAGCATTTAGTTGCATTTTTAGGTTCATTTAGTTTTAATTTTAAATTATGTCCACGTTTTATTCTTCTATTAAGTCCATGCATTTAGGTATTATTTTAGGGTAGTTTTAGATCTCTTAGGATAGCTTAGTTATAGGTCTTAAGTTTGGGTAAGTCAAGATTAGTGTTTAGGTCATTTACATAATCATTTAGATGCATTAGCTTAAATTTAGGCTATATTTTCATTTAACAATTTTTGTGGACTGTTTTAGGGAAGTTTAGGGGCTGTTTTAGGGTCCAATTAGATCTAGCTAAGTGTTAAATACATGCATTAGGGTTTAAGTAGAATTAGGGTTAAGTTAGGGTTCATTTTAATTCATTCTTTAAAAATACCAAAAATATGTTTACTTACATGCATTTGCTAGCTTAGTTTACATTTTAGGGTTCATTTTAATTCATTCTTTAAAAATACCAAAAATATGTTTACTTACATGCATTTGCTAGCTTAGTTTACATTAGTAATTCATGCACTTAATTAGGTTTAGGTTATCATTAGATTAGGTGCTGATTAGGATTACATTTTAGTACACAATTAGGGTTAGAGTAAATTAGGATTTCAATAGGGCTAGTTAGGGTTTTAATTAAGGTTTTTAGGGTTAAGCATTTCTCGCATTATTTTTCTTTCTGAATTGGTTTTAATTTGAATTTTAATTAATTCATGCATTATTAGTTTTATTTTAGTATTTTCATGCATATTTTCATTAATTGCATTTTAGGCCCATAATTTTATGAATTTACATTTTTCCCTTATAGTTTACTAATTTGTATTTTTTGTTCTTTTCTTTTATAGTTATCTTACTTTTATCATTTTCAATGTATTAACTTCATTTATTTTTATTTTATTTTATTTTTTCAATTTATTTCACTTTATTTTATTTTAATTGTTAGCTTTGTAGATCACCTATAAAAACCTTCATAATTTGTTAGGATATACTTAGGATAATAGTATATAGTACTTAGCTAGACTTTGCAATAACAGTCTATGTGAGACAAAATTTTCAGACTCACCTTCATATTACTTGAAGGCCATCTTGCTGGAGATTGGGCATAAACTTAGTTGAAATTGGGGAAATTATGTTTTAGGTATATTTCGAGCTTGTACATACTTAATATTTAGACACATAGAGACTTAGGCAAGATTAGGAATACCTTAGATTTTTTTTCTTTTTCTTTTCTTTTTAGAAACTTAAGGTTTTTAGGATGTTTACATATGTAGAGCCAAGAGCTTTGTATGTTTGCCCTTATACCTTGAAATTAAGGGAACACTTAGGAAAATTAGAAGAGAAACAAGGGAATTAGTTGCTCCATAGCAAAATATCAATTGCTGCTCATAGAGAGCTAATTACAATAGGGGATTATGCTATCCCAATGTTAGGTGGGTCTTATATTGGGATTAGGCCACTAATCATTCCTGCAAGTAGCTTTGAAATCAAGCCCTCCATCATTCAAATGATTCAAAACTTAGTGTAGTTTAGTGGGCTACTCCAAAATGACCCTTACATGCACATAGGCAATTTCTTAGAGATTTGTAGCACTTTCAAGTATGATGGAGTCTCTAAGGATGAGATTAGGCTTCGATTATTCCCTTTCTCTCTTACGCTTTGCTTGGTAAGGTGGAAAGAAAAATAGAAATATGGAAAATTGGAGGGAGGGAAAAATGAAGAGATAGAAAACATTAATTTTTTTTCCTTAGATGTGTTTGGTAGGAAAGATGAAAAATGTGAAAGAAAATTATATTTTCTTTCCTTCCATTACTTAGTATGGATGAAAAATGGAAGGAAAAAAAATGAAAATATATTAATTTACCATTATACCATCAATGAGCAATGATAACAAAATAAAATTAAAAGAATAAAGGATAATTTTGTAATTATACATACTTAACTTACACCTTTCTCATTTTCTCTTCATTAATCTTTCCAATTTGGAATAATTTGGTTTTCTTAATCTTTTCTATTTTCTTTTCTCACACTTTTCCTTTATAACAAACACTAACAAAAACAATTTTCTTTTCACTTGTCCACACACCTCTTTCCCTCCTTTCACTTTTCCATCCTACCAAGAACACTCTTAAGGATAAAGCTGAACACTGCTTGACCTCACTGCCTCCAGGATCCATTTCTACTTTGGAGAAGCTAGCCCATCAGTTCCTAGCCAAAGTCTTCACTCCCTCCAAAAATGGCCAAGCTCCGAAATGATATCTCCTTCTTTACCCAATTCAACACAAAGTCCTTATATGAAGCCTAGGAACGTTATAAGGACCTCTTTAGGAAGTGTCCACATCATGGTCTACCCTTATGGCTACAAGTTTAGACCTTTTATATGGACTGACTAGCCAAAATAGGATGATAATCGATCCTGTTGCTGGAAGAGCTTTGATGTGCAAAACAAAAGAGGAAGAATACAGCCTGCCGGATAAGATGGCCACCAATAACTACTAGTGGTCATCTGAAAGACAAGTGCATAGGAAGGTTGTAGTATATATAAGCTTGATCCATTTACTACCTAGACTTCTTACATAGCCACTCTAACTAAGAAGGAAGAATCATTAAGTACCCAGCCTAGTACTAGTCTAATTTTCTCAATCCAAAAATTATTTACTCTGTGTAATTTTTGTGGTGGTACACATTTGATAGATAGGTGCCATTAAACTTAAAGTTAGTTTAGAGTGTTGCCTGACTGCTCTTTGGTAGCAAAACAACCTTTTGACGAACACCTACAATCCAAAAGTACTAATCACCCAAATTTCTCCTAGAGTTAGAACCAGGGCTAGCCTTCTAATTCTAACCTGTAGACCCTTCTAGATTCTGGGCTCCACCCTCTCATATGCCACAACATAGTAGTTTTCACACCAAGAATACCCACTTTAGGAGTTTCACCATGTCACGACCCGAAGGTCATGACGTTCACTTGATACGGATACTTTTTCTTCTTACAAATTTATGGACTAAATTTTTCCTCTTCATTTTACGGTTTGTATTCGGTGTCAGTGTAGTTACAAAACTATCTAGGTGAACTATAGTCATTTCACTTAAATATTAAACTAGTGAGGAAACGGTTCTAAGTTACATCCCGACTTATTTAACAAAATATATATTGTGCATCAATTAAAGTCTTACATATAAACAAGCATTTTATAAAGAGCGTATACCTCACAAGGCTAGTACCAAGCCTAGGTACCGTATCCGAAGCCCCACTCAAAAGCTTTCATGGTGGAATTTAACTCAAATTGTGAGATCCCCAATTTTCATGTATTCGTCCATGTATGTAAAGTATTCTAAGTTAATATGATTAAATGAATATGAAGTTGATGTGAAATTGATGTATGAATAATGTAGGAATGATGTATGGAATATAGAAGAAATAATAAAGTTGAATGTCAATAAGTCAAATGCAATAAGATGATATCAGGAAAATAAAGTGAGCATGAGAAAAGAATTAAATTCAGAATTTTGATTGGAGGTTAAATGGATGAGTCATGAGGAAATTAATGGGTCAAAGGGTCAAAGGGAGAAGTGCATGGCTGAGATTTATGATGGATAGGGAAGCATTTAATGCAAACATGCATAGTCATCACCCTCATCAGCTCATCACCAACGTCAGCCCCTATCTTTCCCAGCTCTCCCTCTCGTTCCATCCAAACTTCCATAATTTTCCATTCCAAGCTCCTTACTAAACCACCTTACTCCCTCACCAATTCACTAAGTTCATTTAACGAAAATCGATCCTTGTCACTAGACTAGATGATATCCAAAGTTTGAAGGATTGATTCCAAGTATTGGAAGAGATCTCAAGATTTGAAGTTTTGGTCTCTAGTGAAGGTAAAAGAAGAGGATGATTCTTGCAATTTCGTTCATGATTTGGGGTTGTTTTGAGTTAGTATATTATGTGTATGAGGATAAGTTAGAGGTTTAAATTGATGTGATGATTTCAGGTTAAAGAAGTGGAAAAGCTAGGGTTACGCGCCAAGTGATTTCGCGTTTCCGAAGGAATCGAGGTAAGGAAATTATGTAACGGACGTAAGGCGGCTATGTCCGCATGTTTTATGATGTTTGTGTGTGATTTGGAAAGAAACATCAGCTGGTTTTGTGCAGGAAAAAGTGCATTTTCGGACTTGTCTCCTAGTACCAATTAGGCTAGGGGCAGCCGACTGCCTTAAAGGGAAGTCGACTGCCTAGAGACAACCAAAACGATGTTTTCCGAAAACCGACTCAAACCAGTCGACTGCTATGTAAGCCAGTCGACTGCTATTTACCCAGAAGCATTCTGTTTCAAACCAGTCGACTGCTATATGGGACAGTCGACTGCTATTTGTCAAATTGCATTCTGTTTCAAAAACAGTCGACTGCTATATGGACCAGTCGACTGCTATTTCTTAAGAAGCATTCTGTTTGAAAACCAGTCGACTGCTATATTGACCAGTCGACTGCCCTCCTGTATTTTCCAAAATGAAAATAATTTCGAGAAATGAAGTTATGAAGCAGCAGCCGACTGCCCTATGAGGCCAATCGACTGCCATGTATGAAAAGATGCTTTCAAACCTTGTTTGATTTAAACACAAAGGTGTTTTCTGAAAAGTATACAATAAATGTTTTGAGACTATGGACTGCGTAATGATTATGCATTTCTGATGGCTGAGTGACTCTGATCAAGTCCTCAGTAATATGTATGTTGAGCGAGGAACCCTAGTCCGGTCCTCAATCCCACATGTGACACCTGACTAGTGTTCACAGTGGAAAGATAAAGGCAGGAGAGAATCCCTGACCTATGCAGAGTGCACTACTGTACCAATGCATGATTAGAGTCATATGAATGGGAATGAACGGTTCATATGACGTTTCAATCGCTTACACATTTTACATAGTCTCCATCCTATTACAAAGGATATAAGACGTATGTTTAAAGTATGATGTTTTAAAGTATGATGTATGTTTTAAGTATGCTATGAAGTATGCTTTAAAGTATGTTACGAAGTATGACGTATGTTTTAAAGTAAGAAGAATGATGCATGTTTTATATGTATGCTACGTTTTAAATGAAGCATACAAAGTATGTTTGCCATGTCGTTTTATGAATATACATGATTGCAAACAATGCATGAAAAATGTTTATGATGCATGCCTTGTGATGTTTTACATGACATTATAGAGCCAAGTAGGAAAAAGGCATATAGAGGCATAGCACGCTCTTTTATGTAGTTTTCTTACTGAGCGTAAACTCACTCCTTTTTACGACCATTTTTCAGATTATCTGAAGTGAGCCTCGCTCCGACTAGAGGAGCTTGTTTTTGAAGAAGCAAAGTGTACCTTCTCTATACGCTTCCCGGTTAGCATAGAAGGTATACTTATATGTTTATGTACGGTAAATTGTAATTCAGCTACAGTACAGTACAAGTAGAAATTTATGTATATAAGATGTCGGGGATGTAAGATAAGATGATGTATGAGATCCTGTGGAAATGGAATGGTATTTATATATATCATTTGATGTTTATTGAAAAGAAACAAATTTATGTGAGCTATTTAATAATTAGCTTAATAAAAGGAAGAGTTGACACTGGATAAACTAAATCAAAATAAGATCGGATAAGATAAAGTTAGATGATAAGATGAAGTGACGGGGACGTCACACAAATAGTCTGAAAAGAGATAAAATGAAGAAATGTCATGACTTATATATTATATGTGATTATATTTCTCCACATTGAAAGTGACATAATTTGATACAGTACAAAGTGTACTTACTACATGAAAAGTTATATGATTTAATAATGTTTGAACATGATTTTCATATAAGATATGATATGACATGAGACTGATATGGGTGCAAACTAATACCACGTGATGTCGGAGTTACATATTCATTATTGCATGACATACTATGGAATAATGACAAGATGAATGAAAAATGGTTGATTGGTTATAATCAAAGGCCAATGAGATAGACAGGTGCGAAACGTGCATAATGAGGCATTTCGTAATACCCCTTTTTATTGATATCTTAAACTCTTGTTCACTTAGAAACCTTTAGGATATGATCTGATCTGTTGGATAAACGATTACAAAGTGAATATGATATAAGAATCTTTACCTAGCGGTTTCATGCATTTGCATTAGAATAGTATAAGTCTAATTCTGCACTTATATGAATGACTTACTGAGCCGTGGATTTGCTCACCTCCTTAATTTCACCTCTTTTCAGACTATTTGAGTTAAACTTCGCCACGAGGGTTTTTGAATGGGACTTCGGAGACTGTATCTAGGCTTGGTTCTGGCCCTTGTTCTCCGAACCTACTTGGTTACTTTTGAGGTATACACTCTTTCGTATATGCTTTTATTTTCAAGCAATTTCTACACAGTACCATAGGATGGGATGTAAACTAGAATAATGAGTAGTCGATATAATATGTTGATATTATATGATAAGTATGCGGTGATTAGTTGTGGATATTAAGATTGTTGAGATGATACCTATTTGGTAAATATAATGTTGATTGTGGGAAATGTAAATGTTAAGTGAATGTCACGGCGTTTGGGTCGTGACAAATCAAATGGTGTCAGAGCACGATCTGTCTAGTACGTGTCGGTGTAATTGAGACCGTGATAGTGTTACATCCCATGTACTGTGTAATGTTTACATGTAAACTTGTTAGTTATCGACCTATACCAAGATTAATCTGCTATTGGTATGGGTTTTTATTTGATTTAATTCAAAAATAAGGACAATACGGTTGAGTCAATGTAAACCTTGGGTCGGAGCACCTAAGGGATGCCAGTCGACGGCATACTGAAACAGGCTGGGCCTTAACATAAAGGATGCCAATCAATGGCCTATTGAAACGGACTTGGAATAGTTAATGAATGGTATTGATACTGTATAGAAGAATTGTGTATCACCTTAAAGGAATAAGATATTGAATGATCGAGAATGACTGATTGAGGCATTTTATATTTGAAGATAATAGAATAATCGCATAGGAGATGATCGATATGTAAATTTAGAAGGATTGAAAGAGGTAAAGGAATCACCACTGGAATGAACTAACATAATCGGCCTAGGATAGGTCATGTGATGATTTGGAACTTGAGCTATATAATGAGCTTAATCTAAGTTTTTTGTCTTATAAAGTCACCCAAACTTGTGGCATTACACCAATGAAACTAATCGAACAAAAGTATATGGTTTGGTTGAAAGTACAATCCCACCTTAATTATGAGGACTATTGGAAGTTGAAATTATAATTTCGGATTATAAGAGGACGCATGTTGCAAAGAGTGAAATGTGATAACCATAAATTTTTCATTTATTGGAAATTATAAATATTGAAAATAAATAAAGTTGTGAGAACGGGATATTAGTGAAAATCCCGAGAATTGAGAAAGGAACGGATGGTGGAAATCCGAGTGAAGGAAGTTAAATTGGAAACAAGAATATTTGGAAATTCGGAAAATAATGAAGAGAGGAAAATTAACTTGGATAAATTAAAATCCAAATTAAATAAGGAAAATGAGAGATGAAAATAAAATATGTTTATATAATTACAAATTATATAAATGTATTTTTATACAAATACATATCTATGTAAATACTATATAGTATATATTAATATACGTTTGTATATATGAATATATATACTATTTTATAAAGTTAAATAATACATATGTATTTCAGTATAATCTCTTATGTATATATATAAATATATATACATATAATTGAGAAATGTAAATATTGATTTACATTAAAGTTTGAAAAAATATATAAAAGTTATTTAAATTTAAAACATATAAATATACATATATATACTAGACATATATTTTGTAATATACAATATATATATTTTATATAATATATATATATTGTATTATATTATATATGAAATAATATATGTATAATATGTAATATATTATATGTATAAAATATATTATATAGTATATAATATATAGTATACAGTATCTTATATACTAAATAAGGAAAGAAGAAAAAACAAAAATAGAAAGAAGAATCGGGGAAGAAACCGACCAGCAAAGGAGAAAAAGAAAAAGAAAAAGAAAAAAAAAGAAAAAGGAAAAAGAAAAAGAAAAGAAAAGAAAAGAGAAAAAGAAAGAATGAAGAAAAAGAAGAAAGAGAAAAGAAAAGGAATTTCGAGAATTTGGAAAATTCTCGAGAATTTGGAAAATTCTCGAGAATTCGAAAAATTCTCGAGAATTCGAAAATTATGAGAAATCTCGAGAATTACGGAAATCGAAAAGAA
This sequence comes from Heritiera littoralis, assembly GCA_031772115.1. Lineage (NCBI taxonomy): Eukaryota > Viridiplantae > Streptophyta > Magnoliopsida > Malvales > Malvaceae > Heritiera > Heritiera littoralis. The sequence goes on along the minus strand of JAPDPK010000080.1, from coordinate 2,440,150 downwards.
ATCCCGAAAACTATTAAATTATTTAAATTATTTATTTATTTAAATAATTATGGAAAAATTCTAAAATTTAGAATTTAATTTCTAGAAAATTCCCTCGATGATCGAGCCGATGGAATCGGGCGAGGTGAACACGAACGCGACCTTCGAGAGACAGTCGCCGACCCGAAATAGGTAAAGGAGACATGTGCCACCTGTAAAGATATTCGGTCATGTTTTAAATTATGCATTTAATTTATAAATGCAATTTATAATGATTAGTTTTGAAAATTGTGGTGATTTATCGATTTCAAATTGTTGTGAAATACCAGTTGAGAAATATAAACTGTATTTTTCGTGCATGAGGCAAGCCAAATCGGCAGCTGTTATACTGCCGAAAAATTATCGAAAAAATTACTGAAATTTATTGAAAATCACTAAAAACCAAAATAAAAGATTTGATTTCACGTGAATCGATTTTCAAGTACGAAAATCGAGAAATTAAATAAATTTCATAAAACAGGAATATAGTGATATTTAATTTTAAAATATTCATGTTTTCAAGAATGGTGAAAAGGAAATCACCGAAAATTTACCCGGCAGGTGATATTTCATGTGAAACGAGATGAAAATGAAAAAGAGACTGAAGTGAATATTTTTATAAATATTCTTAAATATTCACTTGATTTCATATAAAACCTTTATGGTTTTATTTATGAAAACAAATAATTATGAAAATTCCATAAAAGTTAAGAAATGATGGCAAACCATGATTTCGAGATTAGAGGTCTCTACACGTGTTTCTAGAAGAAAACATGGTTAAGGGATTTTGAATTTGGAAAGTAAATAATTTATTTTTACATAAATTATGAAAATATTTGATTTGAATCCCAATTTCTTTGAAAACCATGTTTTGGATAAAAAGCACGGGAAAGCGTACATATGTGTTTTACGGTGGAAAAGGACAGTTTTGCCCTTCTATTTTTACAGTGATGATTTTGCAGACTGTTTTCACCGTATGGAAAACATGATTTATACCTTTATGAAATGTTTTGAAAAATGTTAATTATTTTATAAATTTCATAAAAGTGATGATATTTACATGTGAGCCTTATGGATATGTGTGAAATAATTTGATTTATCGTGTTTAAAATCCATAAAGACTATGGTACGGTTTACATTGTTTTGAGACTTAGGCCCCGAGCTTCATGCATCACATATACTATTACTGTCACGTGGCTGATTGACCAGCTAGTCATCAGCGTCCTGGATTGTCGCCTAGCAAGCGTACACCGAGGACATATTATAGATCATGACCATAGATCTCATTACTGTTACTGTGTCCCTAGTGGACGAGATAGCATGATTTAATTGTAGGGTGATGCCTAGTCTCACATACTGATTACTATTTACTGAATGGATTCACGGAATCCTATTTACTGTACTGTTTACTGTTTACTGATGAAAAATCGTACCAAAACACTATTTACTGAACTGTACTATTTACTGAAATAGTAGCCACTGATTACTATTTTACTGAAGAAAAAGGTACTATTTACTATTTACTGAACTGTACTGTATATTGAAATGGTAGCCACTGGTTACTGATTTATTGAACTGAAAGCTATCATTTACTGTTTACTGAACTGAAAGCTACCATATACTATTTACTGAATTGGTAGCTACTGTTTACTGTTACTTACTGAACCGTATCGAGATACTGTTTTCCTAAATACTAAATATACTATTTTACTGAACTGTATGATACGATTACTAATTTGAAGAGAGAAATAAATGTTTATTCTAAAAGAATAACATAAGAATTATTTCTAAGAAAGAAATAATCGAAGAAGTAACTATCTAATGATTGGATATTTACAAATCACTGTACTGTCACGTGTTTTATTGTACTGAAGAGGAGAGAAGTAAACCACTGTTTTACTACTGAACTGTCACGTGTTTTAAAGTATACTAAATGTGAAAAGAAATAAGTGGTTTACTCTGTGAGAAAATGAAAAGTTTATCGTTTTGAAATCAACGAAACTAGTACTCTCTACAGTTGCTTCTAGGTTCTGGAACAAGTCAGGTATTTTAAAATACCTGCCTTACTCTATCTAGATCCCTAGCCGACTGTAGTATCCTTCCTACATGTGTGCCTAGAGCCAGCTAGGAAGATTTTGAAGAAAACGAAAAATTATTTTCATCATATAGGTAGCTGAATATCAAGTGTGACATATAACTCTCTTACTGAGTCGTGGTTTGCTCACTCCCCAATTTTAACATTTCAGGTTTGGATGATGGTGAGATCCAATATTTGTGGATTACGGCTGCACATAATGGACAATGTGACAGATCGACTAAGATATATGAGGTACGATCATTTATTTTCTGTATTTAGACATGTCTACAGTACTACATATTTGTAAATAAGATAGGGGATGTGTATAACATTAACAATATTTTATTAAATTGTTTAACATCAAGTGTAAAGTGAAGTATCACAGATAGCCAACCGGATAAATTGTGTAAAATAAGGTGAAAAATATGGTAACGGGTCGTTATATGAAATGACAAAGCACATTAGAATTGTTGAGAGGCCGATTTGGATTGTGGATAGGAAGGAGAGAGTTTTGAGGTCAAAGTCCCTCCCCCTAGTGAAGGTTTTCTGGCAGCACCATCCATGTGAAGAGGCTACGTGGAAACTTGAGAGCTTAATGAAAGAGAAGGATCCTCTCTTTTTTCCAATTGAACAAAAGAAATATGATGTTATGGAAGTGATTATAGACTGGTTAATCAAATTGAATCACTTTTCCATTATCAGGCTCTAAGATTTCTCTAGTGCCATAGTCGAAATATAATTATGAACCGGTGAGAATGTATGTGAAGTTCCAATGAGCGTTACATGTGATGGAATCTCTAATTGCCATATACTTACGGGAAATAGCAAAAGGCTTTAGGATTCCAAATTTACTGACAGCACCGCTCCGTACTGATATGAATATTCGAGCGTAATATGGGAACGCTTACAGATATATTGAGAGTGGGGGCACTGAATTTAAAAGCTATTAGGACAATTACATACTACTGATTAAATTGTTTACAAGATAGCTACCAACTATATCGACTTGGCACCAAATGAGAAAACAGATGATAAATAGTGTGAATCATATATTGTTTGAAAAGAATGGAAATTGAGAACTTTCGATGTAATAAAGTAATTCTTTGAGAGTATAAATATATTGTGAAAGACGATATGTTATGGTCTAAAAGTAATTCGGATTTTGAAAATATACTGGCAATATTATCTAAAAGACTATTTGAAAGTTCGAAAATGATAAGCATATAGAACGATACCACCTTTTTACTTAAGTTCAATTCGGAGGACCAAATTTCTTAAGATGGGGAGGATGTGATAACCGAAAATTTTTCTATTTTTGGTATTAATTACTCGAAAATAAATAAATAAAGTTATTTACGAGGATTGGGAAATGTTGAATTTTGGAAAGTGATGAAGTGATGAATTTGAGGAGTTTAATTTGGATATTAAGAAATCCAAACTATAAGGAATAAAATGGGTATATTTATATATATTTATAAATCCATATATATAAATATATTTTAAATAAATACATATGTATATTATTATATGTATTCAAAAATTACCTGAAAATAAAAGCATATACGAAATAGTGTATACCTCAAAAGTAACCAAGTAGGTTCAGAGAACAAGGGCCAGTGCCAAGCCTAGATTCCATATCCGAAGTCCCACTCAAAAGCCCTCGTGGCGGAGTTTGACTCAAATAGTCTGAAAAGAGGTGAAATTAAGGAGGTGAGCAAATCCACAGCTCAGTAAGTCATTTACATAAGTGCAGAATTATACTTATACTATTCTAATGCAAATGCATGAAACCTTTAGGTAAAGATTCTTATATCATATTCACTTTGTAATCGTTTATCCAGCAGATCAGATCATGTCCTAAAGGTTTCTAAGTGAACAAGAGTTTAAGATATCAATAAAAAGGGGTATTATGAAATACCTCATTATCCACGTTTCGGCACCTGTCTATCACATTGGCCTTTGATTATAACCAATCAACCATTTTTCAATCATCTTGTCATTATTCCATAGTATGTCATGCAATAATGAATATGTAACTCCAACATCACTTGGTATTAGTTTGCACCCATATCAGTCTCATGTTATATCATATCTTATATGAAAATCATGTTCAAACACTATTAAATCATATTACTTTTCATGTAGTAAGTACACTTTGTACTGTATCAAATTATGTCACTTTCAATGTGGAGAAATATAATCACATATAATATATAAGTCATGACACTTCTTCAGTTCATCTCTTTTTAGACTACTTGAGTTAAATTCTGCCATGAAAGCTTTTGAGTGGGCTTCCGGATATGTTATCTAGGCTTGGTATTAGCCTTTTGAGGTATACGCTCTTTATAAAACGATTGTTTATATATAAGACTTTAATTGATGCACAGTACATATTTTGTTAAATAAGTCAGGATGTAACTTAGAACCGTTTTCTCGCTAGTTTAATATTTAAGTGAAACGACTGTAATTCACCTAGATAGTTCCGTAACTACACTGATACCGAATACAAACCGTAAAATGAAAAGGAAAAATTTAGTCCATAAATTTGTAAGAAGAAAAAGTATAAGTATCAAGTGAACGTCACGACCTTCAAGTCATGACAGATTTAATTGTATCAGAGTACGGTTTGTCTAGTACGTGTCAGTGTAGTTGAGACCGTGATAGTGTTACATCCCATGTACTGTGTAATGCCTACATGTAAACTTGTTGGTTATCGACCTATACCAAGATTAGTCTGCTATTGGTATGGGTTTTTATTTGATTTAATTCAAAAATAAGGACAATATGGTTGAGTCAAGGTAAACCTGGGGTCGGAGCGCCTAGGGGATGCCAGTCGACGGCCTACTGAAATGGGCTGGGCCTTGACATAAAGGATGCCAATCAATGGCCTATTAAAACAGACTGGGAATAGTTAATGAATGGTATCGATACTATATAGAAGACTTGTGTATCACCTTAAAGGAATAAGATATTAAATGATCGAGAATGATTGATTGAGGCATTTTATATTTGAAGATAATAGAATGATCGCATAGGAGATGATCGATATGTAAATTGAGAAGGATTGAAAGAGGTAAAGGAATCGCCAATGGAATGACCTAACATAATCGGCCTAGGATAGGTCATGTGGTGATTTGGAACTTAAGCTATATAATGGGCTTGATCTAAGGGTTTTGTCTTATAAAGTCACCCAAACTTATGGCATTACGCCAATGAAACTAATCGAACAAAAGTATATGGTTTGATTGAAAGTACAATCCCACCTTAATTATGAGGACTATTGGAAGTTGAAATTATAATTTCGGATTATAAGAGGACGCATGTTGTAAAGAGTGAAATGATAAAGCACATTAGAATTGTTGAAAGGTCGATTTGGATAGTGGACAGGAAGGAGAGAGTTTTGAGGTCAAAGTCCTTCCCACTAGTGAAGGTTCTCTGGCAGCACCATCCATGTGAAGAGGCTACATGGAAACTTGAGAGCTTAATGAAATAGAAAGATCCTCTCTTTTTTCCAATTGAACAAAAGAAATATGACGTTAAGGAAGTGATTATAGTCTGGTTAATCAAATTGAATCACTTTTCCATTATCAGGCTCTTAGATTTCTCTAGTGCCATAGTCGAAATATAATTATGAAACGGTGAGAATGTATGTGAAGTTCCAGTGAGTGTTACATGTGATGGAATCTCTAATTGCCATATACTTATGAGAAATAGCAAAAGGCTTTGGGATTTCAAATTTACTAATAGCACCGCTCCGTACTGATATGAATATTCGAGCGTAATATGGGAATGCTTACAAATATATTGAGAGCGGGTGCACTGAATTTAAAAGCTACTGGGACAACTACATACTACTGATTAAATTGTTTAAAAGATAGCTACCAAGCTATATCGACTTGGCACCAAATGAAAAAAACGGATGATAAATAGCGTGAATCATATATTGTGCGAAAAGAATGGAAATTGAGAACTCTCGATGTAATAAAGTAATTCTTTGAGAGTATAAATATATTGTGAAAGACGATATGTTGTGGGCTAAAAGTAATTCGGATTTTGAAAGTATACTAGCAGTATTATCTAAAAGACTATGTAGAAGTTCGAAAACGATATAGAACGGTACCACCTTTTTACTTAAGTTCAATTCAGAGGACCGAATTTCTTAAGGTGGGGAGGATGTGATAACCGGAAATTTTTCTATTTTTGGTATTAATTACCTGAAAATAAATAAATAAAGTTATTTACGAGGATTGGAAAATGTTGAATTTCGGAAAGTGATGAAGTGATGAATTTGAGGAGTTTAATTTGGATATTAAGAAATCCAAATTATAAGGAATAAAATAGGTATATTTATATATATTTATATATCCATATATATATATATATATATATATATTTTTAAATAAATGCATATGTATATTATTATATGTTTATGTACATATATAAATATATATGAAATATATATTATTTTAAATTAAGTGTATAGATATGTATATAAATTATATACAAAAAATATATATATCTATATAAATTAATTTATTAATATATAATTATAATTATAATTATAATTATAATTATAAAAAACAGAAAACGGGAGTCGGGAGACCCGACCCCCATTTCTCCTTTGTTACAAACAGAGGAGAGACACAAGTAGCAGCCGACCCCCTGTCGGCCGAGAAAGGAGGAGGAAGGAGAGAGAGAAGGTCATCGCCGGCAAAAAAAGGAAGAGGAGAAGTGACGGACGATGGCAAGAAGAGAAAAAGGAGAAGGAAATCGAAGCAAAAAAGAAGGAAAACATAAGAGAAAGAGGAAAACGACGGTGCTGGTCGATCCGGACACCGCCACACCACCGTCAACATTGGCGAGGGTAAAGAGAAAGAAAAAGGACAGCCGGCGGTGAAAAAGAGAAGGAAAAAGTGGGAGAAAAAGAGAAGAGAAGAAGCCAAACCACCGCTTCCAGATCCGGCATCGTCACCGTCGATGGGGAGAAATGGAGACCGAAAACAGCTTCAGCACCCCCTCAACCAGCTGTAGGGAGGCCGAATCGACGGAGAATCGACAGACAAGGGGTTGAACCGGTGAACTAGCTGAATCGGTTGAATCGGTCTAAACCGGTCCAGACCAGAAAAGAGAAAAAGAAGAAAAGAAAAAAAAGAAAAAGAAGAAAAGAAAAAGGGAAAAAGAAAAAAAGAAAAGGAAGAAGAAAAAGAAGCAGAAAAGAAAAATGGTAGGAAAAATTTATGATAATTTTATTATTATTTATTAAATAATTTTATAGATTTCTAAATGTGAGTATGGGCTTGAACTTGTAGAAATTATACAAGAACGATTGGAGCATGAACGAATTTGGGAGAGATTACATCGTCAACTTTGATACTAGGTAAGATACTTTTATAAAGCACTAGTAGTATTATATTGTATAATTTGGAGTTGTGATCTTGAGGATGAATTATTAATGAAATGATTTTAAAAAGGCTAAGAGGACCTACAATTGGTGGTAGGGGTCTTAGTAATGATCATGATATTGTAATAAAATGATTGTGGAATACCACTGTGTTTATTTGGAATTGTTGCAGGAGGTTTTAGTTCCTGAAATGTTATGGTGCTGAAATTTTATATGAAAATGTTTGATGAAAAAGGCTAAGGTTTTCTCGTATAAATGGAACTTCGGAAAGACTTATCGAAAGATAAGCCTTGAAAAGACTTTATCGTATTGCCGAAAAATTTGATTTTTGGAATAGTTTGAGAAGGTAAATGGTTGAGCATGATAACAAGATGAGTTATATTGTGTAAGCCTTATAGAGTCGATAAATTGATTTATCTTAATATCACGAATTGGTTATCAAGTTGAAATTGAGGTCGAACATCGATTAGTCAATTCATTAAAAAATTAATGACAATTATATGATATAGCTTGGAAGAGAATATCGATGTTGTAATTTAGATGATTGAACGATTGAATTGTGGAATTATCGATGAAGTGATGATTTTAGAATTAGCTGATTTCGATTTCTTGATTTTGGAGTAATTTCGAACGTGATAACACGAACATTGCAAGAGGTCAATGTTGAGATGGTTTTATTATATTACATCGTATTGTCGAATATACGTAAGTTAATAAGTGGACCTACACTTGTGGTAGGGGGTCTTAGTATCAATATTGTGATATATGATGGATAGTTGTGATATCGAGTTATAACAAATGTATGACTTGTGCATACACAATCTTATTGAAATTGAGGTTGAATTATGATATAATCTAATCATTGATAGATTCAAATAAATGAGTGTCAAACATGTGATTATATGGCTTCGGCTATAACTTTGGAATAGGTTTTGAATAATAAGATCGACAATTGTATAAGTTCGATATTGTGACATAAAATGTCTTGGAACACTGTTTGATAGTGGAAATTGGCCAAATCTCTTGAGTGGGTAAACTGCTAACCTAAGATTGATTTGATAATACCTTTATAGATAATTCTAGCATGGTATTGTATTATACAGGTCATATGAAAATTGATTTGAAAACTGTGATTTGATTTGGTGATAGGGAATGAAATTGGGCATCAAGTCGGAATTATGAACGAGTGTCAATATGTTAAACCATAGATGGATTGGATAGGTGACTATTGATCTTGTGATTTTATATCCTCGATGTTGACTCTGGAATAGGTCTTGAATGATGATATCGGTATTTGCATAATTCCAGTATCTTGATAGCTATATAGAAATGTGATATTTAAATATTCATAGATACTAAAAGGACTCATACTGACGATGGTGGTCCTAGTATTAATGATGAAATGTACAAGTAATTGTTATAGTCGATAATTATTGAGAAATGATATTGAATATTGAGGAACCATAGTGAATATCGAATTTACCTATTAGGTATGATCCCACTGAAATCAAAAGGATGGAAATGAGGAATTTGGATTATAGTTAGCGCGATACTAAATGATATATTTTATGAAAATGATAGTTCATTGTTTTAAACTCATGATTTAAATCGTATCTCCTTTGGGTATTGCCTTGTTTACAACTTGAGATGTTATAATAATGTTTATATGAATACTATGATTTATTGATTAGTTTTTAAAAGAAAGTATATGGTATATATATTTTTATATATAAATCCTCTTAAAGAATTGTACTATATACTTTACATGATTTTTGACAAGAAAAGCTAAAGATTTAAATGTTTTATGAGACTATAGGCACCCTAAGAGAGTTAAACTCAATAAAGCATAGTGGAAACCGCCTAATTGGAGATTACTCATTAGGTAGAGATGCTTGTCCAACAATAGTCGTGGACAGGACTCAGTCACACCTAATCAGTGGGGCTGAGAGACATGAGGTCTATGGCCATAGATAGTGCCCTAGTTGGTTTCCAAGGGACGATGACATGATTTTCACTACTAGCTACAGTGAGTAAAGTTTTTATTGATAGAGTATTAGGAATTCAGCCTAGTCTCAACCTTGATATGATATGCTGTCTAGAGTATGGTTTTATTTGATATAAACTCTAGACTTGACATGATTTTATGGTATATGAGAAATGTTTTGAGATTGTACATAATTTAGACATGTTCTAAAAGTAAATATGAAATGTTTTGAGACATTACATGTTTTCAAACATGTCTTAAAAGTGCAAGCAATATGATTTACGAATTGTTCATACTCTAACGTGTCTTAAAAGTAAACATGAAATGAATTGAGATTTCACATGTTTTGAACATACTCAAAAAGTATATGTAATATGATTTGAAATGATAGTCATTTTTATACAATAAAGCTTGCATAAGTTTACATAATAAATTATGACCAAAAGAGATGCTTTGCATGAAAGATGTCTTGACCTTATACTGTACATGAGTAAGAGATGTATATGAAGAAGTGTCATGACTTATATATTATATGTGATTATGTTTCTCCACATTGAAAGTGACATAATTTGATACAGTACAAAGTGTACTTACTACATGAAAAGTGATATGATTTAATAGTGCCTGAACATGGTTTTCATATAAGATATGATATGACATGAGACTGATATGGGTGCAAACTAATACCATGTGATGTCAGAATTACATATTCATTATTGCATGACATACTATGGAATAATGACAAGATAATTGAAAAATGGTTGATTGGTTATAATCAAAGCCCAATATGATAGACAGGCGCCGAAACGTGGATAATGAGGTATTTCGTAATACCCCTTTTTATTGATATCTTAAACTCTTGTTCACTTAGAAACCTTTAGGACATGATCTGATCTGCTGGATAAACGATTACAAAGTGAATATGATATAAGAATCTTTACCTAGAGGTTTCATGCATTTGCATTAGAACAATATAAGTCTAATTCTGCACTTATATAAATGACTTACTGAGTCGTGGATTTGCTCACCTCCTTAATTTCACCTCTTTTCAGACTATTTGAGTTAAACTCCGCCACGAGGGCTTTTGAGTGGGACTTCGGAGACGGTATCTAGGCTTGGTACTGGCCCTTATTCTCCGAACCTACTTGGTTGCTTTTGAGGTATACACTCTTTCATATATGCTTTTATTTTCAGGCATTTTCTGCACAGTACTATAGGATGGAATGTAAACTATGATAATGAGTAGTCAATATAATATTTTGATATTATATGATAAGTATGCGGTGATTAGTTGTGGATATTAAGATTGTTGAGATAATACCTATTTCGTAAATATAATGTTGTTTGTGGGAAATGTAAGTGTTAAGTGAATGTCACGGCGTTTGGGTCATAACACACCAACCATCACCATCACCACTTGTTCAGCTCCCACTTGCACCTAAGAAAAAGCCTTCACTTAAGGAAATGTTCAATCAAATTATTCAAAATCAAGTGGCTTCCATTAAAAACTTAGAGATTCAGGTGGGACGGATAGCACAATCACTTAGTCAACACCCTCAAAGATCCTTACCTAGTCACACCGAAACTAATCTTGTTAATAGAGTAAGTAAGAAGCACTGCAATGTAGTTCAAAAAGATAGAAAGTTAGGAGATGCTGTTAAGATTGAGGAACAAGTCATTGATGATAAGGTGGTGTTAGGCCATGCAGTAGAGCCTATTATCTTTGAGCTGGTGAGTTTAGTTGAGCCCAGCTTCTGCTCACTCACTGTTAAAGCTCTTTTAAGCTTAGTTCCTGTGAAATCTTCAGAGTTCAGTCATATAGAGCTTATGAACATAGTTATGCTCAGTTCCTGTCAACCATTATTTATATACCTCCCATCCCTTTCTATTAGCGTTTTCAAAAGCTAGATAATGAGATTTCTCCAGCTCTAAGTCATATAACACTTACTAAGAAGTGTAATGCCTTAACAGAGAATAAGGTTATCCCTAAAAGCAATAATCTTGGCAGCTTCATGCTTCCTTGTTCTATTAGTTCATAGATATCCTCTAATGCCTTATGTGACCTAATGTCTAGTGTCAATTTGATGCCCCTAGTTGTGTACAAGAGGTTAGGATTAGGTGAACTTAAACTAACACACACTATCCTTCACATAGCTAATAGATCTACTTAGTACCCAAAGGGATGAGCCGAGGATGTTTAGGTTCAAGTAGGTAAATTCATAATCCTAATAGACTTTCTAGTTATAGAAATGAAGGAGGATAGTGACATATTATCTTAGAGAGACCTTTCCTAGAATTTAATCGAGCTCACATTGATGTTGAGAGAGGAAAGCTTACACTAAGGTTGAATGATAAGACAGTGATTTTTATGATCACAAAGGAGGTCGATGATGGTGAACACCCAAAGGGCTTCCATAAAGACTAATGGGAGGAAGAAGATGTGAAGAAACTTTTTAAAAGTCAAGTCCTTTAAGGTGAAGATTCTTATAATACTGTTGAGGACAGTCTATTAGTAAGAGATGTATTCGGGTTCCACTATAATCATTTTAAGGAGAAGGATGTGAATAAGTGGTTCATACATGCACATCACATTACTCCTTTTGGAACGCCCGCTGACAAAGTCCCATCCCACTAAAGACCTCCACTTCTTAAGAGGATTATGCAAACTGCATTCCAGTAGACTCCAATTGATATCTCTGCTATACAGCTTCATTAGAATCCTGTTGAGGACTATAAACTCAGCCTAGCTTCATTTTCTTTTTATTTTATTATCAGTTTCTTTTATTTTATCTTCTTTTAATTTTTTTTCAGTTCTTTGTTCTAATTGATGCTTGTTTTCTCTTTGTTTTGCTTTTGTAGGTACCTTTTGTAGCAGCACGCTTCGTTGAGCTTCACAATGTTCATCATCAAGATATTAGGAGAGTTTCCTATTCTGAGCTTCATTTCTTTGCTTATCTGCACACTAAGAACACTGTACACTTTAAGTTTAAAGAAGGGGATTAACTTCAGCATTTTCAAAACATTTTGTGCAAAAATGAAAAACTTTCAAAATTTTTGAAAATTTAGGCTTAAAATAATTTGTTTTGAAGTGATTTTAGTGCCTAGCATGTTGTTTTACCATAATCCTACGATTACCCCTTGATTTATTCAAATTCTGATTAACTGAAAAGCATGATTGCAGTGAAAGCATAAAGTTGAATTCTTGAATTTTTCTTGATTCTAATTGTGGTATCTTCATCTTTATGCACACGTTTTGATCATAGATTAGTATGCACATTTAAAGAAAGCTTATATGGACATAGATTGCATTTGTTCATTTGATTTTGTGCATTACATTCTATAATTTGCTTGATCTTCTCTTGAGGCAAAATTATTAGATCACACTTGATTAAGAAAGTGATTTAATCCATCTTTGGATCTTTTGAGCCTTTCTAGATAATCTTGTACATATTTTTGTCCTTAGTCAACCTTCTGAGCCAAATTAGCCCTTCTTTGTATATACACCCTCAAAGTTATTTTTCCTTAGCCAAATAAATAATTTCTCCTACCCTTTACCCTAAAAGCATGTGATTAACTAGAAAATCATTAGAGTTATGTACATATGGGTTTAGGGAAAGGAAAAAATAAAAAATAAGAAAAGAAAAATTAAAAAAAAAGAACAAAAATAAAAAAAGAAGAAAACAAGAGAAAGAAAAGAAAAGAAAAGGAAAAAGAAAAAGAAAAAGAAAATAAGGTGTATAGCAAAGAAAATGATGTTGGAGGGTTAGTTAGAGCTCTAAAAATCATAGATTCTAGTAGGTTGATTAGGAGTTTGAGCCTAAATTTTCCTTTATCATACCTTATTCCTAGTCTTATATTACAAGCTTAAATAAGTTCTATTAATTCTTGGTTAAGTGTGACTACATTAGTGGAGAGAGAAGTAAAAAACAAATATAAGAAAGTAATCCCTTGTCATTGACTTTGCAGCTTTGTGTTTGCATAATCTAATCCGAATGGTGTACTTTGAAGTGAGATTGACATTACACACACAAAGGAATTCCAATTCAGGTTAAGACTTATGATTGAATGAGACCTAGAGTTTAATCTATAATTGTGAATATTTGAGATTGAGATTTGTACTTTATCTTTGAGGATAGTTAAGAAAATAAATCTATTTTGTACTTGACATCTCCTACATATGTTTTGTTTTTCTTAAGTACAAGCAAAATCTCAGGTTTAGAGGGGGTGATAACTCTATGAAAATAAAGTTATTTTGTACTTAATTGATTAATTAGTATTTAATTACTCCAGGAATTTATTAATTATTCCCCTTAATTTTATTAAATTTGTCATGTTATGTAGATAAATAAATTTTAAATAAACTTCAATCACTTCGATGAAATTTAGACTGAAAAGGGATGAATCTTAAGATAGGATAATTATTATATTATCTTATATTTAGTGCACACATAAAACAAAGAATTAGATTGTAAATAGGATTAATCATATTCCTAATATAGGATGATTCAATCCTCTTTAAAAAAAGAGGATTATTTGTAATCCAATATGAATAGAGAATAGATACTTTTATTTTATCTTTCAAAATTTACATTTGAAAATTAACTTAAACATTTACTAGATAACAATGATCATTTTCTAATTAATTAATTCAAATTATTTTTTCTTTGTTTTCCTTTTTCCTATTGTTTTTTCTTTTTTTTTTTACCTCCTTTTTCTTTCTTTACTTTTCCATTTTTTTATTTTTCCTAAATAAAGAAAAAAATATAGTTTAGATTAAACAATAATTTTTAAAACAATTAAAAGTATTTTTTAAATAATCAATTTTTAAAAATCGTCTTTTAAATTTAACTCTTAGACATAATAATTATTATGTTAAATGTCTTTATTTATAAAAATTTAACTATAACTTTAACTAATGTTTTTTACATATGTTTAAATTTTTTTTCTCCTTTTTCTGTTCTCTTTGATTTATTTTTTTTTCTTTTCTTTCTTGTCGGCAGGAAAAGAAAAGAAAATGATAAAAAAATATAAGATTTATTTTTTGAAAAATCAATCTTTTTTTTAAACAATCAACTTATTTTTTAAAATTTTATTTTCTAAAGTAAATATATTAAATTTATAATCTTAGGAATTATTTTAAATTTATATACTAATAAAATAAAAATGAAAAAAGTTAAAATAGAGAAATATTTTTAATAAAAATTAAATTTTTAACAAAGTTAATTTAATGAAACATTTAATTTAAAAACCATTTTTATTGAAAGATCATTTTTTTTGAAAAGAAAATTAATTAACTCTTAAGTATAGAAATTATAGTAATATATATTTTTGGGTTAAAAAAATCATTGAATTATTTCATAAAAATATTTTAAATTTAAACTATTTTTACTTTAAATAGGATTACTTTTGATAAATAAAAAAATCATTATCCTATTCTCTTTTTTTTTTGTTACAAAGGAAAAATTTAATAATTGGGGATAGATGTGGAATTGCTTGGATTCGAACCAAGTCATACATTATGCCATAACTCTTAAATATTTGATCGAGAGGTTGTTACTCTATTCTTAATTTTATGCAGTCAATTTGATGGAAATATAATAGAACGCATTCAATCTTACTTTCAATTCTCTTATACACTAAACATAAGATAAAATTATATCATTTAATCCAATTCTTTTTTTTAGTTATTATCTTTTTTTTTTTTGTTTATCTCATGTATCAAATATGAACACAATTAATAAAACACGTGTCAAACTTTTAATATGTTTGTAAATTTTTAAAAACTTACCATCCATTTATATAATAATTTTTTATATTCATAACAACTGTTAATAACATTTGTCCAATTTATTAATGAATTACACACATTTGATGTAATAATAATACAATAGAGCTGAAGTCGTTTAAAACTTTTGAAACTTATTTTTTTTTATAATAAGATCAATATATTTTCAAGTTTTATAGAGCCTAATCGTTTCCTTGGACCATTTTAAGAGATTATTACTTTAAATTAATTTGATGTATTTAGATTTTTCTCTTGAAATATTTTTTAGAAGGATTGAACTTTTTTTTTAGTATTACATTTTCTTTAAAAGTTACAATCACAATCAACATATTACATTCCATGAACAAGTAATTATGAAAATCATATTACTCAAACTAGGTAAACTAGTAAATAACTATAACAAACTAAACAAATTAGTAAATAACTAGACTAAGTCAAGCTCACATTTGGTGAGACTCAAATCTGAGACCTCAAAGTCTCAGGGCCTCAAAGTCTCAGGGCCTCTTCCTTGCTACTAAGCTAACGCCTCATTGGCTAGAAGGATTGAACTTTGATTGCAAGGAAAAGGGATTTTTTTTTTGGATTTATATATGATGCACTGTCAGTATATAGTTTTTATATACTGTCAATGCACGAGAGGTTGACACTTCATTAATAAGTACTTATATGCAAATATAAATAAATTTTTTTAATTTGCCAATAAAGACCTATTGATAAATGAGTTTGTATATGATGCACTGACAGTGTATAGTTTCTATACACTGTCAATGCATCAGAGGTTGACACCTCATCAATAGACCCTTATTGGCAAATTAAAAAAATTTATTTATATTTGCATATAAGGGCCTATTGATGAGGTGTCAACCTCTGATGTATTGACAGTGTATAGAAACTATACACTGTCAGTGCATCATATATAAATCCTTGATAAATTATCAACTTCTGATGCATTGACAGTGTATGGAGATTATACATTATCAGTGTATCATATACAAACTTTTTTTTTTCCTTATGAATTAAACTAAGGCCTAATTTATGATGGATTTGGATTGGAGTGTATCACACACACATTTCAGTGCGATACAACTTAAATCTTGAAGCCGATAGCTTTTTTCGATTAGACCTCTTTAGGTCTTGTGAACCTTTTCTTCACCCATTGGACTATGCTTTTACAAAATTATCCTTATATTTACCTGTGTATTTTTATATATGTGTAAATAATTTTTAAATATTTAATAAAAATATTATTTTGTATAAAAATGATTTTAGTAATTTGTAATTTATTGAAAAGAACATTATTTGATATAAAATAATTTTAATATACATTGTTACTTATAAATTCACAATATCAAATATTTTACTGTGTAATTTTATTTTATATAAATTTTAATTTAATACCCTGAATGATTTTCACTCTTACTATTCTTCACCTTACTACTATTATTACGTTTGCATTCAAATACAAATCCCACCATTGATTCTAATCTCATCGTTATAATATCTAATTTTATTGCTGCAAAAACTAATTTCATCGCCACTACTATTTTGATCTCAATAAAACCTATCTCACTTTCTATTGAAATGGATCCTTGATATTGAGGTTAAAAGTGATTTTACGTTTAAGAGTTATTTTTAATCCAACTTCAATAACAAACAATAAAAAAAATTATATGATTTTTTGGTCTAAAAGCTTAATTTGCAAAACTCAAAAGCAAAAAAAAATTCTCTCTTAAAGAGTTACATTTGTTGTTCAATTGTAATTTTTGTGCGTAAAATGACTTTTTCTTTTTTTGTTGGATCTCTCAATATCTAAATGTCACTTTGAAGCTCCGACTAATCTAAAATCAAGTTACACTACCCAATATGAGCGGAACTCTCCTAATGCTATTTTCTTCATTTATAATATTCAAACACAAAATCTTATTAAAGGAGCATTGAACTTTTTCCACTTGATCTAACAAACATTGGTGAGTAAAATGACTTTACCATCCATATTTTTAAACTTGTATTTTTTTGTGCATATTTTTTGGACATTTCAATTCACCACAATATTTTTTTTTCTAGTAATGTTGAACGCTTGAAATTCTTAAATTATATTTTTCTCACTAACATTTAAACACATTTTTAATCCACACTTTTTTCAACCACTGCAGCAATAATATTAAATTATGTCTAATTCTCATGGGAGATTTTGGATCTTATTCCTACCCAAAAGGAAAAAGAAAAGAAAGAAAAATTGAAGGAATGATTGGTAATAGTTAGTTTAAATTACTGTTGAGTCGAGATTCGTAAATGAGTGCAGAACTTAAGCTCAGTTAAACTTGGTTGATTATAGTTTAGTTTGGTTCTTCAGCAGAAAAATTAAGGTTAAAAGACAAAAAGTGGAAGATGAAAATATTTTCTATTTTTATTTTCTATTTTTATTTTCTGAAAACAAGTTTTCATTTTCTGTTTTCTAAATTTTGGAAAATATGTTTGGTACACGAAAATGAAACTTTGTTTTTGAAAATGAAAATTATGAAAATGTGTTTGGTGTCTACATTTTCAAACCAATAAATATGAAAAACAATAACTAAAATAGACAATTAAACTTATTCAGTATTGTTCAAAGAGACAATTAAACTTATTTTTATTATTCAAAGACACAACTACAGTTTTATTTATCACTCAAACTGATAAATTCACAATAAAACTCATCCGCTAGCAACAATGGTAAAATAAAACAACCATACAAAAAGAAAATCTTCAATTTTTTATAGCATATAATAAGAAACCAAAAAATGAGAATGAGAAAAAAAAAAAGTAACTTGATTTGATTTACAATGGTGACAGACACAATTTTGGGAAAGAGTTTGGGCTTTAGCTGGAAGAAGAAAGAGCCAAAGAGAGAGAGCAAAAAAAAAAAAAAGCCAAAGCAAAACTACAATAAGCGTTGAAGCAAGTTTAGCATGTAAACCTAAAACTAAAACAAATAAAAAAAAACTTTTTGCTTGTGTAATGATTTGAACCCTGTATTTTTTATATACATTAAAAAAATTTCATAAATCCCGTGTTTTCCAATTCTCCATTTTTTCAAACTATTTCCTTGGAAAACAATGAAAACATGTTTTTTTTGTTTTCAAAATTTTGCCCATTTTCATTTTCATTTTCCAAAAACATGTTTTCTGTTTCTTCAACCAAACATGTTTTCCTTCACATTTTCTATTTTCCATGAAAATGAAAATGGAAAACAGCTCTGTTTTCATGAACCAAACGCACACTAAATTTTACTCCCTTATTTAAAATTTTTTATTATATTATTAAAAATTATATATCTTTAATAATTATTTTATTTTTTTATTTTTATTGTAATTAATTTTATCGCTCATTCAATTAATTTCGTAAATCCACAAAAGAAACAAGTAAGAAACGAGTAAATTTTCTTAGTTGTTCCTTACATGGGTGTCCTCAAAAGAATCCAAAAATCACGAGGGAATCATCTCTATGTGGAAGGAACTTAATCAGAAATGAGTTTATTTAAGTCAAATCATTTTTGTAAACGCCTTTTGTTTTTTCCTTTAGCAATTAGGGAATGCATTTCTATAATAAATTAGTAAAGTCAACGTATCTTTTGTCACACTCAAAGCTTCTATGTAATCATATGTTATATTGTCCCAGATCAAAGATTCTATTTTTTTAAGGGTTTTTTTTTTTTCAGTAGGAGATATAAAGAGAGAGGAGAATTGGATCTTATATTTGATACATTATTAGTGTATAAATATTATATTATATACGGTCGATGAAATATATCACAACGCTTCATTAATTAATAAATTTAAAAATGTTTTTTTTAAGTGTTTATTTTTACAATCTATGATTTAATTAAGTAACATAATTTGATATATGGAGGTACTTAAATTTCATATAATATTGATAGTGCATTAAATATAAATATTTTTATTAATTATATGTAATTTTAATAAAATTCTATTATTAATTTTATAATGAATACTATACATTAAAATTTTAATAATTGTGAGTTTTTTGAGAGTTAATCACAAATGCATAAAAATAATAAAATAATATATTTATAATATTTATTTTTTATGAATAATGGAAACAGACACTTTTAACATATTTCAATAAACAATGGCTCAACATCAAAATATCAATTGTTTATTATTAATTTCCGAATATGGATTAAAACAAGGATGTCACTTAAACTTGAAATATTCATGATTACCAAGTAGGACAAGTGCAAAACATCATGATTTTAAAACTCTCAAAATAGTGCAAGAGAAAAAAAAAAATACTAAAATTAAAAAGTTCTCAATGTACGCATGTCCCAAAATACACATTTGGGGTCCCATCAATAGTGTTTAATTACATTCAATAATAGCATTAATATGGCAAGAGTACAAGTACACTGTACACTGCCAATTTATTTATTTATAAGTGCAAAAAATAAAAAAAATAATTCTTTGGCGTGATTATTATTCAACATCTTTCATCTGAAACATTGACACATGGAAGCTGCCATTTTCAGTCACTTCTTTTCGTCAAAAATTATTAATTTCCTCTTAACTTTGTCTTTTGCTTGTCTTCACGATCTCTAATACTTTTTAATCATCATTTACCCCACCGTCTCATTCCCATAAATTCATGCTCCCTCGCATTAAATTAATATAATAGTTATTAAAAAATAAAATTTTAATTATTATAGCGTATAAATCAGAGCACTGTAAGAAAATAATTAACATGAGTTTTGAATAAGTTTAGATAGATTATAAAATTGATTTCGATGATATTAAAAAAAAATTATCATTAAGTAAAAATAATTTTAATAAAATAATAATAAAATATTTAAAAAAATGGATAAAAAATAATTTTACATATATTTTTTGTCTTTATTTTTTTTTTAGAATTCGATGCGATGGATTATGAACTAAACCTTAATGTGATTCTAATAGTAAAATGGTCGCCACTACTAACACAAGGTGTTTTTTTTTTTAATAACAAAGTCTTGGTAGTGTAAGAAGTCCTAATTTGACATTGTGACCCAAAAACTGTAATTAAAAGTTAATTCACCATATACGATCAAATTAAATAATAATTAAAATAAAACGTAACCCTGATCATAATGAAAAATACGATTTTTTTTTAGTTCACTGAAGGTAAGAGTGACATTGAATTAGATTGAATTTTCAGAGTTTTCTTAAATCTTATAATATTGTGTATATTTTTCGTACTTATATCATATCAAATCATATAAAACACAAAAATTATTGTGTCACAATTCATGCCTACATACCAAACACAAAAAATGTTATTTTAGTTTTTATCAACTTCATACATAATTTTTGTTAAAATTTTAACTTGTGTCCTAGTTCACACAAAAAAAAATTTCTTTTTGACTGATATTATTTTTGTGTCGTTTTCATATGGAATTATGGTATCGAGTTTAAGATTATCAAGCCTAATTTATTGATCCAATCCAATTTATGTGTTTTCTGTTTTACTATCCGTAATTGAAATAAATAGAAAAGAAATATGAATATAAAAAAGATAATTATTTTGTACACTATCATTAGAGTTTTCTTTTACTCTACAAGTGATGTTAGGATCATGACACATGTCTTTAAAAATATTAAAAAATAAAAAATAAATAAAATAATACATGTGTCACGATCCTAATCTCACTTGTGGAGTAAAAAACTCCACCGGCAATGTATGAAATAATTATCTTATAAAAAATTTGGACTTTTGATTTAAATAAATAATATAAAACATAAAACAATTATCATCCAATACATTGCTAGTAAAGTTTATATATATTCTAAAAGCGAGGTTAAGATAATGACACTTTTTCATTTTATTTATTTTTTTAAATATTTTTTAAGGACGAGCGTCACCATCTTATTTTCACAAATAAAATCTAAAAACTCCATTAACAATGTATTAAATAACAATCCTTATAAAATATTAAACAATGAAGTATTCAATTATGATTGTATCCTAAGCAATTTATATCCAAATTAATCTGAATATATGCACTGTGATTGTGTTATCTATCCAAATTTGAATCGAATTTTTTATAACCCAAACGATTTGAATCCCTCAATTTGAGTCGATTTTTTCAGTTAATTTAGTTTTTTTGTTCAAGTCCTAACAAAAAAAGTATATTTATATTCCAAGATTCATTAATTTTATTTTTTTTTATGCAAATCACTGACTAATTTAAGATGAAAATTTCTATAGCAATAAACTCCTAGCCATACATTCTATCCTAACTCCGAACATAGAAAAACAAACTGACGAAAGTGTATGGTACTATGACCCAATAATGCACATTCTTTTTTTTTTTGGTGTAAAATAATGCACTTTCTTTAGCCAAAGGCTTTCCGATTCTATATTTAATATTTCAGACATAATTGAAAAGGAAAAAAAAATTCTTCCAGTTTTTATTAAATCCAAAAGAAAGGCACTTTATTGCTTCTTGATGTGATTTACAGTAGTGCCAAAACCACTAGCAGGCTCACTTTAGCATCATCAACAAACGACGCGCACATTAGCACATTACAATATACAACTCGAAAGCAAACAAAATTTTAATTTCATTTTTTCTTTCAAAAATTATAGTATTCCAATATAGAAAAAAATTTAATCAAAATTGAAAATTATACAGAAAAAAAGAAAAAACACAAAATGTTCACTAAACAGAAAAGCTACATTTTTTTTGCACATAATTTAAATTTTAATTCAATCAAAATTAAAAAAAAAATCGTTTAATTTATTCCGGAATAGTAACCAGCATCGGTCGCCAGGCTCTCCTTAATAATCTGTATCGAAAAGACGCTGTTACCGGTCTCAAAGAACCGGAGCCCCGACTTGAAAACCCATCACTCGAACTCACGCTAACCGGTACTAAATTTTCCGTTTCTTCTTCACAACTTTTATTGTTATTATCTCTTTCTTCAAACGGCGGCGACGCCACAAAGAGTTCCTTTAATTTTCGCCTACTCTTTTTCCCGTTGGAGTTTTTCTTGCTTTCAGTGTTGGAGGTGGTTGGCCGTGGCTGACGTGGAGATGTAGGAGGATCCATGTTGTTGTCATCGTGGTGTTGGTAAAAACGACGACGTTCTGTGGCGGAAGTGCGGTTGAAGAGCATGCGAAGGGTTTTGCGACGGCGGAGGTGGACAACGGGGCTGGTGGTTGGACTACGACCTGGGCTTCCTGCGACAGCGCACTGCGTTGCCAAAAGCTTGAATTTGTGAAGAGTGGCCATTTCTTTTAAGCGTGTTTCTCTCTCTAGAAAGCTTGGGGTTTAGAAAGAGAGAGAGACGAGAGTGAGATCTAAAGAGGAAGATAACAGTTGGCATCTGAGTATTTTGCATTCTTATTTAAAATAATTAAAAAATTTAAGAATTTATTTATTTATTAAAAAATAGAATGAAATAAGAACAGAAAAAAGGGACAAAGGAAAAGGTCGGAGGGGGCTTTTTGTTTGGATTCTTGAGTGGCAATAATTCTATCTGTTTGGGACTTTATGGTAAATTTACACTGGCATCACACGTGGAACGCAACTGGGGCTTTGGAATTTTAAGCCAGTGTTATCGATGGGGATTGGACTAATTGGACAAAAGTCTTGAGAAGGTCATGGTTTGGATGAAGAGGTTGGATTAATTTCACCAGCAAATAGAGGCCAAGTAGAAAAATACAAAGAAAATTTTTTTTTTTTATGTTTTTTTTAAATGTATTTTTTTATGTTGTTAACTACTCCCAATAATATATTCAAATGTATCTAGATTCTGAAGTTTGGAATATTTTTGTTAAAATTTATACCACACAACTAAAATATGCTACATTTGTTCTAAAATGATTCAATCACAATAAATCCAAAAAAAACTAAACACAAAAATTAGTTATTAAAAGTTTTGACATCACCTTCCATATTTTATTTCAGTTTTTGTCCAACACTTTATTTTTACTTTTTTAAAAGGAATAAAATGTAGATTTGGGATTGGATTTTCATTATTTAAAAAAGATTTCTCAATCGAAAAGGGATAAACCCTAACTTCTAAGGTATCCGTCCAAAGTAGATTATGCTTTCTTAGAGATTATATAAGATTCCAACGTATGAATTTTGTGAATACAAAAATTATTCGATTGTACTTAGCGACAATAACTTGTATGCTTTGTGGTAGTCTAGCAGAGCTTTTATGATTTTGTATTGTGATTAAAAAAAAACATCTTGATTTAGAAAATGGAAGCTCTTGTTTATAATTTTTGGTCCAATCTTTAGCTATTAAGGATGTGAGGTTTTTCGGTCCATCAACAAAAATGGTTTTCAAATGTGAATTGATCAGAATCTAATGGGAGTTACATAATATGAGTATTATCAGTTATAATGGTAGGAATTAGTAGTTATAAAAGTGTTAGTATTTGTCTAATGAGAGTATAATTTTTAGAGTAGTGAATAGTAAACATAGGAGTTCACTATCTGTTGACTGTTATAAAAGAAAAAGAAAAAAAAAATGCTCATATTTTAAAAAAAGGTTAAGAGGATATCTAATTCATCGAGTCAAATTCTTTAAAGCATCCAAGTAGTAAAGTTCACCCAAGAATCTTGCCATATTTTCAGATTTTTTTTTCCCTTTTCAGTTAAGTAACATTCCGAGAAGCGTCCTTTGTAGAATATTCTTACTAAATAAACTTTTAGTGATCTTTTAGCTTTTAGTAAAAATATTTTTTCGAAAAATATTGTTTTGTTTGAAATCTCAAAAAAGATATTGTTTTGTAAATATACTATTCTGTGATAATATTATTTCATGAAGGTGCTCTTCTTTAGAGCTAACATAGGTTATATAAGTTGAAGCTAAAGCTGAAGCTGGCAGAGTATAACAAGCAGGGTGATCGAGCTAGTAGCTGATGAGTTGGTAGTATATTGAACTGAATGCTTAGCTGATATTTATTGATTCAAGATAGTTGTTAGCAGTCAGTTAGAATTGTTAGCTAGTTTGTTAGCTTATTGTATTTTCTTTTCCCGCTCACTTTCATACACCAACAGTCTCTATAAATATGAGGCTTAATGTACTGGTTATTCATAATGAATTCAATCACATTTCTCTCATTAATTCAACATGGTATCAGATGTTGCATTTTTTGGTTATTTTCTCGGTTGAATCTTCAGTTTTCTCTTCATCCAAACAACCTTCTTTCACACAATGGTTCCATAAGAAACTCCCTCCAATCCCTATTTCATTTATGCTTCTGTGAATTCTTCTTTGACGCTTGTTTTACCGCCACTCATTGGTGCCAATTACCATTCATGGTAAAGAGCCATGAAATGGCTCTCTTATCGAAGAACAAATTTCAATTTGTGAATGGTTCGATTTTTCCACCATCAAAAGATGATCCAATCTTCTCGGCATGGGAACGCTGCAACACTCTTATACTTTCTTGGCATTTACATTTTGACTTTCCATCCATTGCACAAAGTATTATTTGGATTGATAATGCAATAGATGTTTGGAAGGATTTGAAGGATAGATTCTACTAGGGAGATTCATTTCGAATTTTAGATCTTCAAAAAGAAATCCATACTTTTCAGCAGGATACTTTGTTAGTTACTAAATATTTTACAAAGTCGAAGATGCTTTGGGATGAGATTGAGAATCTCATGCCAATGCCAAATTATTCTTGTGATCCAGTTTGTAGTTGTGGAGTTCTTGATATTGTGATCATAGTTATTAAAATCGTATGATACACAATACGTGTTGTACGATATGATTCGGTTCACTATAAATTTGATACTTGTTGATACAAAGAATCGGTTTTATCATGAATCGGTAGTATATCTATCCATACCCAAGCAAATTGATACATATCATATAATATACCAATACACTTTATGAAATTGGGCCAGGACCAATAAAAATCTAATATGACCTAATTAGCTAAAAATGTAATTTTAATAATTTTTTAACCTAGACAACACTTCAAAACATGATCTCTATATCATTTAAACTTGAAATATTGAAAAAAAAATTAAACTTTTAGCTAGTAAATTAAAAATAAAATATATAAAAATATTATTTAAAAATATTTACTATTAATAAGTATGTTTAGAGTTTGGAAACAAGCATATTTCTTATTTTTATCATATACTTAATCTTATTAATATGTATAATATTTTTTATTTTTTATTTATCTTACATATGTATATATTATTTATAATTAATTTTAAAATTATTTATCGTATCTTACGATATAATATGATATTCGATACTCGATTCTTAAAAATAAAATTTCGATTCACGATATGTATTTCGATTTAATAACCATGATTGTGAGAAAATATCAAGCTAATGACTATGTCACCAGGTTTTTGAAGGGTCTTAATGAGAGTTTTGCTGCTGTCAAAACTCTCATCATGCTAAAGGATCCATTGCCATCCATCAACAAGGTTTTTCTCATTGGTGATTCAACAAGACAGAAAACTGAGCTATTTTGTTTCCTTGCACAATAGTGAAACCAGAGCTTTTGCTACCAAAACTTCCAATACAGCAAACAATGGATTGAATGGAGGCAATTTTAGAAGGAATTTTAATTCCAATAAGAGATCTATTTGCTCTTATTGTGGATATTTAGGTCATACAGTTGATAAATGCTATAGGAAGCATGGATACCCCCTTGGTTTTAAACTAAAAAACAAAACTCTTGCTGCAAATTGTGTTGAAGAAGTGTCAAAGGTAGATCATGCATCTGTATCTAGTGATGCTCCCATGGTTTTCACTCAAGAACAATACTAGAAGTTGCTTACCTTGCTTCAAACAACGACATAGCCTCTTCTCCAGTAAGTCACGTCAATGCAGTGGACAATAAAGGTAATTCCCTTACCTATCCTAAGTATGTTTTGGACACCGAAGCCACTGATCACATCATCTATTCTTCACAACTTTTTTATACATATAAGCCTATTGCCAATTCCTATGTTAAACTTCTTAATGGACAGTACACACTTGCCACACATATTGGAAATGTCATATTATCTTCCCAATTTGTTCTTAACGAAGCCTTAATTTGTACCTGCTTTTACATTCAACCTTATATCAGTTAGTAAATTGACCAAAACACTCAATTGAATTTTCATTTTTAAGTTTGACTTGTGTATTATTCAGGACATACATAGCTAGAAGAAGACTGGACTAGCTAAACAAGTGTTTGGTCTTTATCAACTCTTTGATCTTGTTCCCTGCATAACACCAGATTCTATTCCTATTGTTTCTTGTTCAACTTCTAATGTCTCTTCTAAAAACTTATGGCATTATAGGTTAGGCCATCTTTCAAATAATAAACTTAAGTTGCTGAGTAATATTGATCCTTTTATCTGTATTCAAGATGATTCACCTTGTGATACTTATCATTTAGTTAAGCAGAAAAGACTTCCTTTTCCATTAAGTACATATATTACTGTTGTTGGATTTGATCTTGTGCATGCAAATATATGGGGGCCATATTCTGTTTCTTCACTATATGGTCATCATTATTTTCTTATTATATATATGATCATACTAGATACACTTGGGCCCATCTTAGGAAATTTAAATCTAAAACAAGTTCCTTACTACAAAGTTTTTGTACCTCAGTTGAAACACAATTTGAGGCCAAAATTAAAATCATTAGGACTGATAATGGACAAGAATTTAGAATGCCTTCTTTTTATTCTTCTAAAGGCATTATACATTAAACATCTTGTACTCAAACCCCCCAACAAAACAGCATTGTGAAAAGAAAACATCAACATATTTTGATTGTAGCCCAAGCCTTAAGATTTCAAGCAAATTTGTTAAAAACATCATGGGGTGATTGTATTAGTCATGCTGTGTTTCTTATCAATAGAATAACTTCACCTATAATTCAAAACAAGACTTCTTATGAATTACCATATCATAAAACCACCTAACTGTTCTAATATTAAAGTTTTTGGGAGCCTTTGTTATGCCTCCACATTATCTCATCCAAAATCAAAGTTTGTACCAAGAGCAATTAGATGTATCTTTATTGGTTTTCCATCCTCTCAAAAAGGTTTTAAATTGTTCAACCTTCAAATAGGACATATTTTTGTATCCAGAAATATTGTTTTCTATGAAAACATTTTCCCTTTTTCAATTCAATCTATTCATCAAGATTTAGAGTCCGATTCTTCTCACACTCCTATCAGGCTAAAATCTACTACTTCTTATATTGATCATTCTTTTATCAATACTAATACAACTCCAATTGGTGCTTATGCATTTTCAGATATTGTTCCACTAATAGATACTACACATGCATCAATTGATGTTCCAAATGAGCCTAGTATTAGAAAATCATCTAGAGTTCGAGTACCACCTTCTTATCTCAAAGACTATCACTATAGTTTAGCTAAATCCAATGATCTACACTGTTAATCACTATTCAGACTTATATAATCTTTTATCTACTGCACTTACTTATAACAAATGCTCTGGTGCTCATAGAACCTTTTCTTTAACCATATCTACTATATCTGAACCCAAAACTTATGCTGAGGTTGTCAAACATGAGTGTTGGAGGTAGGCTATAAAGGTTGAACTTGAAGCTTTGTAAGCTAACAATACTTAGGAAGTTCTTGATTTACCTCCTTCAAAGCAACCAATTGGATGCAAGTGGGTTTACAAGGTGAAATATAGAGCAGATAGGTAGATAGAGAGGTATCAAGCCAAGCTTGTAGCTAAAGGTTATACTCAATAACATGGGCTAGATTATTTTGACACTTTCTTGCCTGTTGCCAAGATGACCACAATAAGAACTTTGTTGGTTGTGGCTGCTACAAAAGGTTGGCTTTTGCATCAATTAGACATTAATAATGCCTTTCTTTATGGAGATTTTAATGAAGAAATATACATGAAATTGCCCACTGGTTATCCTCACTCCAAACCTGGACAGGTGTGTAGACTTTTAAAGTATTTTATATGGCTTGAAACAAGCTAGTAGACAATGGTATTCCAAGCTTACTAGTGCCTTGCTTGCTCAAAGTTTTCAACAAGCTAGTATAGACTATTCCTTTTTGTTAAAGGTTTAGGACCTTCCTTTATAGCACTTTTAGTATATGTTGGTGGTATGATCTTAGCCAGCCTGAACGAAGAACTCATTAAAGGAATGAAGGATTATCTTCATAACGCTTTTCCAATTAAAGATCTTGGAGTGTTGTAATACTTTCTTAGTCTTAAAGTGGCCAGATCAGCTTCTAAAATTAATCTTTGCCAGAGAAAATACACACTTTAGCTACTAGAGGAGGTTGGTTTCATTGGTTGCAAGCCTTCTCCTACACCTATGGTAGCTTCACTCAAACTCACCAAGGATTTAGGCACACCTTTGATAGATCCTCTTGTCTACAGGAGGTTGATTGGAAAACTCTTTTATTTGGTCACTACTAGGCCTGATAATAGTTTTGCTGTATAGCATCTTTCTCAATACATTGAGAAACCTACTGATTTTCATTTAGAAGCTGCCCATTGAATCCTAAGATACTTGAAAGGCACCCCTAGTCAAGGACTTCATTTTCCATCCACTTCAAATTTGTCTTTAAAGGCTTTCTGTGATTTAAATTAGGGATCTTGTTCAGACACTAGAAAATCCATAACAATATTTTGTGTTTTCCTTGGTGAAGCTTTGATTGAGCTAGTAGTTGATAAGCTAGAAGTATACTAAACTAAATGCTTAGGTAATATTTATTGATTCAAGAAAGTTGTTAGCAGTCAGTCAGAACCGTTAGCTAGTTTGCTAGCTTACTGTAACATCTTTTCCCGCTCACTTTCATACACCAACAGTCTCTATAAATATGAGGCTCAATGTATTGGTTATTCATGATGAATTCAATCACATTTCTCTCATTAATTCAACAAAAGCAACCTTCACTGAATTAACCTTGTTACATGTTCTAACTTGCCTTTACCAAGTGTGATTCTCATAAAGCAATTTTAGAGAATTTTAAAGAGATAAAATAGTAATAGCCAAAATCAAGTATCTATGAGGTCAAAATTGAAAGACGAATTACAATTTACACGTAATGTTCTACGAGAGTTTATAGTAGTGCATTATTAGTTCCCTACATATCAATATTCTTACTAAAGAAACTTTTAGTGAACGGGCTTTTGGTAAAAATATTTTTCACTAAAAATATTGTACCGTGAAATTGTTGTTCCATGAAGGTGCTCTTCCACGAAGCAACTCTCAGTTCCAACTTACCCTCACCCTAGTGTGATCCTCGTCAAGCAATTTTGGTGAAATTTTTGAAGCGATAAAATGATAATAGCCAAAATGAAGCATTTACGAGCTCAAAATTGAAAGACAATATATTAATTAATTACAATTTACACGTAATGTTCTACGAGAGTCTATGGTAGTGCATTAGTTACCTCTATATATCAACCTGCTAGGTAGGTGCATCCCAGAACCAAATGTTTTGAAGTATTTCCTATTATTTTATCAACTCAGTATATCACTATTACAGTTTTACTGATGGAATTGGAACAAGTTGCCTTTTCAGAAAAGAGAATCCTGAACTGAGAATGCTGCTGGCATGCATAGTCCTCTGCAATTCCATCTCGAGATTACATCGTTCTTATCTGCATCTGGAAAATAAAGCAGATGAGTTAGTTTTCGATTTGCATATTGTCACATGCCAACTGTTATGGTGTTCGGCCATTTTCCTAATGCAGAACCCAAATTGAAACAGCATAGATATCAGTAACTACAACAAAATTATGCGACATGGATTCCAAACGTAAACATAACACGATCTTGCTAGAGCTTGATCGAACAACTATATACATCAGGCTATAATTATACAATGCCTTCATTTTTCTACTTTGGTTTTTTCAGAAGAAAGATAACATCATCCGGTTTGAAACTAATAGGAATTAGGTGGAGTAATAGAAGAGTTGCTAACCCATTTTTCAGTCACTGAATCAGGAGAAGGTGGAGGAGGAATGTGCTTCAGTAGTCCAACATTATCTGATCTAATATCCACCACCTCTACTTCTGACCTTATATCCACTACCTCTGCTTTCTGCACTCCCAACTCTTCATCCTGAATTCCTCTCAATGCCTCCAGCACTTCTTCCATTGAAGGTCTCATATCCCTCTCTTGCTGCAAACAGCGAAAAGCCAGTTCTGCAACTCCTGTCATCATTCTTTTCACAGCATAATCCTCCTCCAACCCGAGAGATGGATCCACCAATTCATGCAATGCATGATTCTGGATTCTGTTGACAGCCATGTTAGCCAAATTAATATCATGTCGGTGCCTATTGGTGTCCACAGCCTGTTTTGCTGAAATAAGCTCAATCAGGACCACTCCAAAACTATAAACATCACTTTTCTCAGTGAGCTGGTAGCATTGGTAATACTCAGGATCAACATAGCCGGGTGTGCCTTGTGGAGCAGTTGAGACATGAGTAACATCATTAGGAAACAATCTTGAGAGACCAAAATCAGCCACTTTCACATGGAAGTTCTTGTCCAGAAGAATGTTGTTGGTTTTGACATCGCGATGTATAATATCTGTTGCATGGAGGTAGGCCAGTGCAGTTGCTGTCTCTACAGCAATACTCAACCTAACAGGCCAAGTAAGCAAACCAGAGTTCTTCCGCTTTCCATGTAAATGATCAGCTACTGTTCCATTAGGAATATACTCATAAACAAGGAGAAGTTCTCTGCTACGTCTCGAGGTGCATCCATAGAGCGTGACAAGGTTTGGATGGCGTAGGCGAGTAAGAATTTCAATTTCATTCATGTACTGGTCAAGACGCCTGAAATTGCTTTCATACAGGCGCTTAACTGCAACTACACGCCCATCATTGAGTACACCTGATCAAGCAAATTGAAGGGCAGTTAAGAGAGAAAAACTAAATACTTAAGGATGAGTTATATAAAACAATTGTGTTTAAGTTAATTTTTTACCATAGTAAACAGTTCCAAAACCTCCTTCTCCGAGTTCTTTAGAAGGATTAAAATTTTCAGTGGCTTGCTCAAGTTCTTCATAGCTAAAGACATGGACTCCAAAGTAGGTGCTCCCCTTTTCAAGGTCATATTTTGGGGTGGAATATGAAGGTATGCTTTGAGACAGATTGCTTGAGGGAGGCGTTGGAAGGTCTCTGCTCTTATCCTGGGCTGCAATTTTTTTTCTCCGTTGTCTGAAGTGAAAAAATCCTGCGCCCAGAACTATAACGACTATAGCCGCACCAGCTATTCCAAGGCCTAAAGATAAAGCAAGAAATTGCTGAGGTTTACCATTATTTTTTCTGCAATACTAACATTTCTGGAAACAATGCAATATATTAGTAATGGTACCAAATAATACCTAGTGCAAGGCCGATCTTTTTACCTGCAATAGTAAAAAAAAATCAGAACATTTTAGCCGAAAAACGATGACTAGAAAGAAAAAGAGAAGGAAAAAAACCTATGTTTGAATCTGTTACCCAAAAGATTTCTCTTAAATAAATTCAGACATCATAGATTAGCCAATGCTCATATGTTTGATATCATAAAGGGTTCTGAATTTCCAAAACACGTGCTTTTTCATTTAGCTGTTTACTGAACAGAATGGGAAAGAACAGATAAGACAGAATCATATTGAAATCCTAAATTAACAATAAGCTATAGTCTGTGAGCAATAAGGACCAAAACAAGAGCATTGATGAGTGGATCAATTCATATTATGGGCCTGGATAACCATTGCAGAGAACTGAAAGTTAAAGTTGCAGAGTGCAAACATGCTTCAGGAAATTTGCCTGATTGGTGACTGAAGCTCTGGCTTCATTCTGGAGAGCTGAATTCTTTCAGTTTATAAATTTTGAATGTTGCATTTATTCAGACATAAACTTTGTAAGTCAGTCAAGATGCATAGACCACATAAAGCAAATAGATTAACTGATAAACTAAAATGATGTTTTGGGGGGGGGGGGGGGGGGGGGGGGGGGGGGGTGTAATTGGCAATTCAGAGCATTCGAGATGTTGCATTTTCAATCAGACTAAGCGTAAAACAAAAGCTCTAAGAAAGAGATCATCACCAACAACTATGTAAGAAAGATTTGAGCCTGAAAGAATCAAAAGATAATAATCGAAATCAGTAACATTCAATTTCTTCCAAATCCAAATTGTCGAAAAAAGGACCTATCGTGTCACAAATCCTATCACCACAAATACAAACAGCTCAACCTCATCACCATCAAACACACCCCCCCCCCCCCCCCCCAAAGCAATGATCTATTACTTAGCAGCTCATCAACAGCAGTTCTTGGCATTCAGACCATGACATTGACTTTTTTTTTTATTATTATAGAAGAAATATTTAATAACCGGAGATGGTGTTGTTTAAATTTGAACATAAGATTTACAGTATGCCACAAGGCATCCTTAACCAGTCGATCAAGAGTTTGTTGGCCATGACACTGACATTGCATCGTATAACTTTAAACACTGGATCAATCGGATGCGGACCAACAACGTAGTAATTAGCCCCACTCTTATTATATGAGAACAAGTTTGGAGGCTGGTACGAGGAATTAAGGGAGTAACAACAGTAAAACAACATTAAATTTTGGTTGTCTGAAGTTGGAGTGAAGATTGTGGAATTTAGAATGATGTTAGTGAATTTTTGCATGCATGGGATTAGGTTGTTGTAAAGGTCTGATGGGAGACTATGAGCTTTGACTAACAGGCTGAAATTGTTGACTTAGATTTGAAATGTGGATAAAAAGGAGATCCAGGGGGGTTTTATTTATTAGCCTCTGTTTTGGGCTTTGGGTAATGTGAACGCATGATTTAAAAGGTTTCGAGTGATTCAGTCCATTTTGGAGGATGAAATGAAATAATTGTGAGACAGATGGAAAGGTTGTTGAGCCGAAGTATATTATATGGAAAAGTTGTTGGAAATTTTGGTAGGTTGACTAGGAAAAGCTAATTTGAAGATAAGGAAAAAGAAAGAAGAGAAATTGCTGCACACAGCATTATAATACACGGTGTTGGTTGGTGAATCGTGGCCTAATCAACTGAACTAATTAATCCATGCTTTAAACATACTATTACATTTTTAAATAAAAAACAATCTATGAATTTATATTTGATTTTCAAATAAAATTTGACTCAGTAATTGGAAAAAAAAGTCTATACTAATTAAAATTTAAACTTATGTTACACGAATATCACTTTACTCAAATGTATTCTATTTGCATTTAATTTTATTTAAGCACACATCACTATTCATAGGAATATGACACTTCGACGTACAAAATTAATGTTAAAAAATTTGTCAAAAAACATGGCCTATCTCTATGCCGAATTCACAACGTAAATGCAGAGAGCAAATTCTAAATTAAACACACACAACTCCAAAATGAAAAAATTTTGAAGAACAGAGCAAACAGAAGATGAAACAAATGGGAAACATTGAATTTTTGAGCTTAGCTGACCAAGTGCCACAGACAACTGACGTGATCGGGTGTACAAATCAACATTGAAATTTATGTTCCTATCATTTAAACACTTACGTTACACAGTTTGAATCTAGAAGGGCCTCGTTAGTCTTCATATTCTATTCCAGCGCACCAACTACATTTTTCCTCTTTTATTGGCCAAACGACTTTCCAAAAGAAAATTCCAAGAAATGATGGAAACATCGAACCAAACAAAAGTTTGCCCTTGAAATATTCTGCTAAGCCTAAGCCGCCTCTGCTGGCAATTCCAATTTTTTTTCTACTTGACTTTATAAACTATAAAAATGATTTGGTTGGGCTTCTTTAATAGCTCAATTGTTATAACAACCACTACAGAAACTATTCCTCTATATATTCAATTTGCTACATGTTGTATTTTCCAGGAGAAAAAAAAAACGTTAGGCACTTTCATTTGTCTTTCCCCTGGGGCTGAAAACAGCTAGCCTAATGAGACATGATTTGGAATAAAGTCGAAAACAACTTGCAGTTTTCATACCAAACAGGTTCAGTTGACCACAACGTCAATCATTGAAAAGAAGTTGAATGAGTATGGGAAATATGTAATTACAGCTACAGAATGATAGGTTTAGGATTTGTAGCGATGAATATAGAAAGTCTTCGATTGGCAGCAAAGGGAAACTGTTTCCTTTCGGAAATGTCTGATAACTAATGCAATCCGGAGCAGTTTCAGTCACCCTCTACTATAAACCTAAGATGATTTCAAAGACATTTGGATATGAAACACAATTCTACATTGGAAACGTTTTGATGATGAGACAAGATTTGGATCAAAATGAGCAGGTTTACGGTTGGAGCTATAAAGTTCACGGGAATGGAGGAAATTCAACAATTGAAGCTGTCAAGTGTCAAGTTAATCATTAAATAGAAGAAAAATTAATTGATAAAGAAATATGATTTGCGTTTGGGAAAAGCAATTTCTCTTTGAAAATACCAAATGGATGAACTTCTGCAATCCTACAACAAATACTAAGACAAAACCTAATCGTCTAGAAGGTCAGGTGCCTGCCTGCCACTGTACGTATCAAGGATCTCTAAACTTATTATGAGACATCAAATACTAGGATTATTACAGAAAAAAACCCGTATTTCCCTGTATCCCTTTCGAGCATATTTGGATCCATTATTGTCAGTACTAAATGGTGCAGAAATAAATAAAAATCATCCCAATTAGCGAAAGATTTTAATCCTATTGATCCATGGTATTCTCATCACGGTACGACACGAAAACTGAATCCCAGACTGGAATGGGTCAACATCCACCTAGCACTTAATTGTTTGGTTGAATGAAAGAAGAACGAAATCTTATCAGAATCTGTTTCTCATTTCCGGCATGGGTTCCCCAAAGGGTGAATTTCTCCGGGAACTGGAATCCTAGGACTTAAATAGCTAAACATCCCACTGCAAGAGATTTTAAAGGCATAACAAGAACGAAGATGTACCTGGGGGGCTTGTGGGACAACTATTGGGATAAGATCCATCCGAGCAGTAACAAATAAATTCAGCGGTGGCGAGGTTGTGCCCACACTGTCCATGAGAGTTCAGACATGAGTTACAGAGGGAATCGTCTGCATACCAGTGCAGCTCAAAACCAGCTGTAAGCGCTTCTTGCAGAGTATCTGGATTCCGATTTTCCTCCAATGATTGAACCTCTGAATTCAGGACTGGAATAGTGACACTGTTATTGCAAGATCCCAAGGAACTGCTTATGACAGAAGCTAGGACTCCAAAGGACGTTTCTGTGATATCCCTTGTTACATAATAGCCTATGACATTTGTTGTGTTTATATTGCACTCAAACTGACTCGAAATCCCTCTAATCTCATTTGATGTAAGATTTCCTAGAACTGTAATAGGCTGACAACCATAATACAGCCTTATATCCCGAGTGTTCTCATTGTATTCAAAGGGACTGGGAATAAAAGTGGAGTTGAGGAGATAAGTGGGACAAATACTGTCAGTGTAATCAATTCTAGCTAATCCAAGGACTTGTGAACGATTATTTATACTAAGGACTCGGTATGTCGCTGCCATGATTGTAATCTCTGGAATATCTTCCTTGCAGTTCAGCTTGAAGTCAGGGTGGCCGCAACTTTCTGGCCGATCCAATCCCCAGAAAGGATAACCAATCTGAATGTTTCCACAATGGAATAGTGCACTGCAGCTCGAAATATTTCCCTCAGCGGCAAACACAGATTTTGGAGCAAGAATCAGGATCAAGTTTTTGATGATGATGATGAAGAACCAAAACTTGGATGGCAAGGAAGGGGGATGCATTTTGGAGAGAGGCAGAGAACTAGGGAGAGAAGAGGAATTTGTCGGATATAAAATGAAAAGCTGAAGATGAATTGGTTTTAATCATCATTATCAAGTTGGTGGTCTTTGACCAACTGAAAGTTAAATTTTTCAAAAAGAAGCTGCTATTGGCACCTTTAAGCGCCGGTCACTGGAAATTTAGGTAGCCTAGGTAGTAATACTATATTGCAAATATAAGTAACCTAATTACGTGTATTTGCAGTCTAATATATCGCGGTGTATTATATATTCTTAATTGCTAGTGGGAAATCTACAATCATATATTTTCTAACGTATAAACTCAGTTTGAGTTTCTTAAAAAGTCAAGGAATCCAGCTATAGGAAAATATAAACTGATTTTATAATTGAATGAATCAATATCAAAATAGACTAACTGGTTTTCTTGCCCTTAAAATTACCATGGTCAACAAGATGAGATCAAAAGGTTTTCTCAATGTAACACAAAATCACCAACATCCAGGGCATTGATTTTAGCGATCGAACTAATGCCACAGTTGCTCAGTGATAGAATTCAGGATTGCTTTGAATCATTTTCATCCAATAAGTTATGGTTTAAAGGTTGAAATTATTTGAGGAACAATCATTAGCCAAAACCTAAAACACTAATGTGATTAATCTCGAAGTACATGAAGCAGAATTCCTAAAATTCTAAGCTTAGAGCAGCAGGAGGTAAGATCAGGGGACACATGGAAAACAGAGGAAGTTTGGATCCTATGGAGATCTGAATTACAATTCAGAGCTTCACCAGCTACTATCTTTTGTTAGCAATGTAGTTTTATAATTACCACTTACATAGTAAAATCATGCTAATATAATTGTCTTCAATTATATTAATTCAACATTAATCAGATTATCAAGAAGCATGTAGAATAGATGGTCACCAAAATTAAAGATGAGGGAAAAGAAAACTATCATTAATTTGTCAATAATTAGAGGAATGATTCTCACTCTCAAGGGGCTATACGTTAATATGTTAAAATCAACATTAAACAGTTCAAATCTTCTAGTTATAAAGAAATGCTTTAAGGCTTCAATAGCAAACATAAATAAGCTCGTTGATTTATCCTGGTATTTTTGTTGCCGTGAATAAAAAAAAAATTTTAAGGTTAAGAAAAGAATGTTTGGAAAATGCTTTGCAAATTTAGTTTGAAAAATTATGATTTGAGATTTTTCAGTGTTTGATGATGATTTGAAAAGGTATGTGAATTAAATGTTTAAAAAGCTATGATATGAAAAAGTAAAAAAAAAAAAAAAAGGCCATTCTCAATACTATTTAAGTAAATTATTATTAAAATGAACATAAAATAAATTATCATGAAATTTTAATTCTAAGAATAAAAAAATACAACTTCTAGGATTTTTTTTTTAAAAATGTATAAATTACTTCAAGCTAACAAATAAAAAATTATATACCAAAAACAATATGTATTTGAAATAAATTAAACGAAAAGGACAGATTGTTTTATACACTTGATATAAATAGTACCAAAAAAGTACAAAAGAAGAATAATTTAATCATATTTCAAAATAAAAATAGATATTTTGTCATTTCCTCTCCAAACTAGAGGTTGCGAACGCAAAAACATTTTGAGTGCTTTTGTATTTGACCTGAAGATTGCTACGCAAAAGAACTTTTTAAACTAAACCATGGTGTGTTTTTATATTTCGTTCAATTAAAAGTTGTTTTCAGAGACTTACTGAAAGTCTGACTCTCTGCCATTCAAATCTATTCAATTTAAATTTATTGTTAAAATATTTAAAATATCAGTGTATTAATATTTTGATATTTTTATTTAATGGTAGAATATTTTAATACACCAAGCGTAAAGCTTAACAATTCATGTTTAGGATGGAATTATAGACTCAAAGATAGATTTTTTTTTTCATAAATAGGTATAAAAAAAATCAAATATTAAATTTAACCGCTTTTAAGAAGTGGTAATAATTTATTAGATCAAGTCTTAAATTATTAAAAATAGGTTTCTTTTAGAGTTACAATATTGTGTTTCTCGTAAACTTGAAAATTAATATATAGACTAAATTATTTCCCCCGAAAAAATGTATAGACTAATTTATAGTTTTGTCATGACTGTGAGGTAGAAATTAATATGATAAATAACAGAATTAGATAAGATACGAAATCAAAAGGCTAAGCTGACTAATTCGTGATGTAAATAACGATTAATTTTTTATGTGCATTAGGTGAACCAACAAATTCTTGATTTCCGGACCATCTTCCCTAATTTTATCTTATAACTTTAGAGCTTTTCCGATTTTTTTGGTATAAATAAAGATATACTTTCTAAGTTCTTTGCTAATACATTTGTCTCATTCTAGCTGAAAAGTTGCATCCAGTAGCTTTTATTTACTCCATCAAAACAGACTTGTTACCAAAGTTTGACCAGCTCAGAATAATTCATCCTTAATCGTGAATTAAGTGTAATAATTTTCCTCTTATATATAATAGAGAAGAATTTAAATATTAATTATTATTTTTATTTATTACAGTCAAACTTTAAATTCTATTGATAAGTAGTGACAAAATCTTTAATTTAACCTTTTTCCTTTGGCCATGTTTAATTTTTCTTTCAATATTTAATTGTTATGCTTAAAATGATATTAAATCTTAATCATTTGTTCAAATTTACATCTATTTCTCTTACTCAAGTTACATTTATTTCTTAAAATGATAATGAAAAAATTACTTGTCACGTGTTGATAAAACTTCAAAAATTCTTAAAATAGTATAAATTTATTTTATTTTATATAGTAACTAATCTTTTACTGGAGCTCAAAAAAATTAATATATGTAGAAATCAATACTAATAACTAAACACATCTTTGAGGAGGGGTGAAGAGCCTTAACTGTGACTAAATCCCGAACAGGATTAATCTCAGACCGTTAAAACGGACGAGGATACCTGTGATCTACAAAAAAACAAAAGAATCCTTCACTACTCTTGCTTGAAAATTTGAAGTACATACCTTGGTGTTTGGTTTCACTTCCACCGGAATTGGGGCCTGCTGGGGGGAGCAGGGGCAAGCATCCTTTCATTTCCTGCCAACCAAAGTTATCTGGGCAGTAGCAAATTGTTTGATTTGTAGAGTTAAAACCACATGCTCCTCCAGTTTCGAAGCACTGCCAACATACATGGCCATCCAGCTTCCATTCTACCTCAAATCCGTTTCGTAAAATTTCTAGAAACCTTGGGAATTCGACTAGTGCTTCCCACAAAGATTTAAGAATCGGAAGAGTAAAATTAGCAGAACATTGTCTCAAACCATTAACTTCTCCTTGAGACCGAATCCAAACATCCTTTTTAACACTTTTGTTTGAACTGCAATACTCGTAGTGTTCGGAAAACGTATTTTTTTGGCAACCATAAAGCACAGTAGCATTGGCATAATCAGGAGCATTGACCAGGTCGAAGAGCTCATAATCAAGGATTGAATTTCGAAATTCTGGCTTACATAAATCATTCTCGATGACATCCATCCTCGCAATCCTTAGTGTTTGACGATCCGATTGGATTTCCAGCACCTGATACCTTACACCAACAATTTCTATTGTAGCAGTATCATTTTTACAGACCAGTTGCAGACCAGGATGTCCACAACCCCGTGGTATGCCAGGTCCAGAAAAAGGATACCCAACAGAGATGTTCCCACATTTGAACCACGCATGACGGCACTCCTCGGACATGTCAGGGTTGCCTAATGACTGAGGAATCCCAAGCATGACCTGTAATACCAAAATAATAGGAAGGGGAAAAAGTGAAGATGGGAAACGGCGGTGATTCATTTTCACTTGTTGTGAAGAGATGGGATAGAAGAATTGAAGGATTAGTGTGTGAATAGTGTGTGTTTGTATCAGGAGATCATACTTTGGCTCTGGCTCAGATATGAAGTATAGGAAGTTTATTTCAAGTTCCAAACGGAGGTGTGAATGATCGAAACAAAGACTTGACATGAAAC
Organism: Heritiera littoralis; assembly: GCA_031772115.1. Taxonomy (NCBI): domain Eukaryota; kingdom Viridiplantae; phylum Streptophyta; class Magnoliopsida; order Malvales; family Malvaceae; genus Heritiera; species Heritiera littoralis. Next base: position 2,400,076 of record JAPDPK010000080.1, on the reverse strand, counting down.
ATTCAGTTGACTTGAAAGACTTTAGCCTGCGCCATTTTTTCTAGGGCCCTTGGTTTAATTCCGAGAGGAGAAACGTGTGAGTCATGCCAAACTAAACACAAAGTTGCATGTAAATGCAGATTGTAAATTGGAAAGTCCCAGTCTACTGAGAACGAAGGAAAGAAAAGATAAGACCATTTTACGCGCTTTGCTTTCCAAGTACTTGCAGTGAAGTTTCCCTTTGCATTTTGTGGATGAAATTGGAGATGATTTCGTTCAATACACCGTGCTTGCAACGTTCTGGTCCTACTTTGACTAGGCATATAATGGAAAAAGATGTAGACCAGTCGCTAATCATACGAAGTGAAACCGCGGAGCAGTTGTTGAATAATCCAAGTATTTTTTTCTCTTTCACTCAATTGACAAAATTGACCCTAATTTGGTAAATATATTCAACCTGATCCAACTCAAACATGATTATATTTGGTTTGATCTGCACTTCATTTCCAAATAATACGAATTTGAATTTATTCGAACTCAAAAGATAAGATAAAATCAACTTAATTTAAATATAATTTTTTTGAAAAAATTTAATTTGATGGAAGTAATAAATATATGATAATAATGATTATTGTATGATTGTCACGATCCATAATACACAGTACTTATCCATTTTCACACACACACACACAGTAGAATGGTTGAGCTGTCTGTGATGCCTTTATCACACTCACACTAACAATAATTCACTTTAAAAATGAAAATTATATTTATAACTGATATAAATATATACAACAAAAAATTATATATGGTATCTTTCATATGTTTTACATCCCCTGTATATGAATTATACAACCATAGTATTGTACATAATAAGTCTGAACATATAAAATAAAGAAAATATACCTCCAGGATCCACTAACTACTGCCTCGGGGTACTAAAGAGCAGCCAAATTCGTGGAACGGTATATGTCACTGTAGATAATATGTGGAGTGGAAAAACAAGGGGTGAGCTAATGTGCTCAGTAAGAGAATCGCATACAAGACTGATCTATGAAATCTATATGCATAAATCATTTAATTCCTAACAGTTCACTAAGGTATAAACAAGGAAGGATACTATAGTCGGCTAGGAAACTGGATGGAATATGGGAGGTATTTTAAAATACCTTTCATGTCCCAGTCCTTAGTAATGACTATAGGGAGTATGCAGTTGAAGTTGATATGATTAAACATGATAATCACTTCAAACAATTCATGGTATTATTTAATATATATATATAAATATATAAAACATTATATATATAAACACTTTAACTAAAACACGTTAGTAAACAGTTCAGTATAGAAATCCAGTAAACATTATAGTAACACTTTAAAATTTCACAGTATAGTCAACGTTTAAAACAGTCACTTCGGTACTAGTAGCATTCTTAGTTCAATAAACATTACAGTACAGTGGAGACCAGGCAACACCCAATGAATATCATGCTAAAACAATATCCCAAGAAAGGAGAAATAGTAGCAGTATGACAAATGGCCATAGTCACAGTGGTCCATAGTGTACACTTGCCAGCTGACAACTGTGGAAGCTGAAGACTTGGTGGATTTATTAGCAACAGTAACAATAACACGTGACACATGAGCATAATATGGGGCCTAACAGTTTCAAAATAGTTTATACACAGTAGAAACATCATTTATGAAATCAATTTCAATGATAATATCTTCAATCAGTCCATAAATAATTATACGGAAAATATACTCAATTCAGAAATAAAAATTCATAAAATATTTATCATAACGTCTAGGTCTGTGAACCTAACCGCTAAACTTTAAAATTCTAAGACTCGCCACCAACCATTCAAACTTGAGGTATGATTGGTCACCTATTCTTGTCTAAAGATAAGGCATGGTCTACGTTCAAAGAATCTAGGGATCGAGAGTACGGTTACGTGTGGGGAAGGATTAGCACCCCCACAACGCCCATCCTAAAATGGAACCAACTAATTTTGTGATATCTTTAATAATTTTTAAAATGGTCTTTGTTTTTATTAAATTCAAATACTTAAATATTGGACAATCTCTAAGAAACTCTCCATCATGTTGGCGGAATTTCTTAAATTTCATCCTCACCTCAAGAGTATCCAAGAAATCCCATTCGTCTTTCTCGGAGAGGCTCTGTCGTCGGATTCATTAAATTTCTTTTGAAATATCTTAACTTTGTTTTTTTATTTTTATTTTTATTCCTAACTTATATTTTATCTTTGTTTTATAATGTCTTTATTTAATTTTCCTTTATTATTATTTTTAATTATTTTTATCTTTATTTTAATATTAATTATCTTTGGAAAATAAATCTCAATTATTCTTATTGAAAATTTTCTTTAAATCTTTCGCCAGCAGTATGGAAGATTTAAAGAAAACATCTCACCTAAGAATTTAAAAGTGCCAACCATTCGTGACACCTTATAATTCCATTATCGGTATAACCTTCACTTATTCTCAACTTATTATTATTATTATTTTTTATTACAAATCATTTTATCCTAATTTCTTATTTTTATTTTATTTTAAATAGAGATTGATTATTAATTTATATTTTTAGAAATAAATATCAATTATTAATATTAAACACTTGCCTTAAATCTTTCATCATGCTGGCAAAATTCAAGGCAAATATTCTCACCTAGGAATTTCTAAAATGGCAACTATTCGTGACACTCAGAATTCCATCATCAGAATAACCTCAACTTATCTCCATATTTTATGATTTTATTATTTTTAAAAATTTTTGTTCTATCTATTTTGTTTTATAATCTATTCATTTTTTAATATTCTTATATCTCTACAATTTAATTTAAAAGTTTTTTTTTTATAACCCATACCAACAAATCATTTAGTTCTAATTACACATGCAAAACAAATCAGATTATCATGCAAGCAAATCATTACATACATCATGCAAAAAAAACATAATCTAATGCACTACTAATATTAAATGCCAATCAAATTAATTAACATACAGAATTATTATTAACATACACTTGATTAAACTATCAAAGCCTAATTGTCCAATCACATTATTAAACTACCACACTAGTTATTAACAACTTATTTAACTTAATCAATTAATCAGCCAATTAATAAAATAAAGTAGAGAAGGAAAAACCTGGACGTGTCCTTGGCTTTCTCCACTTGTTCCTGGTAGTCTTTCTTAACCTTTATGTTGGCTCTTATAGGCAATACCGAGAGGGGGGGTGAATCGGTTTTTAACTAACTATAAGCTCGTTTTGCGATTCTTCTAAATTCTCTAGCCTATATTAATAATTTCTAAGTTCTCTAGGCTAGGCAAGCATGCAATCCAAGTTTAATGCAATAAACACAATATAATTGCAAGTAATTAAAGAGAGTAAGGAAAGAGAGATTTACACCATCGATTTATAGAGGTTCGGCAACCTTGCCTACGTCCTCTACCTTGAGACGCTCCCAAGGATTTTCTCCAAATCCACTATCTTGAATTTGTGATTACAATCCCTCTTTTAAAGGCTCAAGAGTAACCTCCCTCTTTTTCTAGGCTCAAGAGAAACCTCTCTCTTTTTCTTAGGCTAAAGAGTAACCTCCCTCTTTTTCAAGGCTTAAGAGAAACCTCCCCTTTTACAAGGAATGGTGGGTTACAAATAATGTAATCAAGAGAAGCCTCTAGGTAGGCAAATGATTACAGAAATTACGCACAATGAAAAGCCTATACAAAGTTTGTGCTAAGCAATACAAGAAATAGATGAATGATAGAAGATGAAGACTCTTTATCTCTTGAATTGGTGTTGAGGCTTTGAGGAAGATGAATAAGATGATGAAAGATGTTGCTTGGTTGTTCCTTTCCTTCCTTTAGCTTCTAAGCCTCTATTTATAGTCCCTTGGATGGTTTGTGGACGTTGGTTGGAGCCAAAACAGAAAACTAGCCGTTATGTCTCACAGAAACTAGCCGTTGGGGGCTTTCTGGTGCAAAGGGATCGATCCTGCTACAGTGGGGATCGATCCCTTTTGTCCAGAATCTTGATTCTGGGCTTCAGGGACCTTGGGAAGACTTTCTGCCAAACGGGATCGATCCTGCTACAGTGGGGATCGATCCTTTTCTTCCAGAGGGCATTTTTCCTGCACTTTTGGGTTAGAAATGATATGACCTTTGATCCTAATTCAACCTAAAACATTTATAAGCTTTAAGGGAGTTTTTCTTGGCTTTCTCAATTGAAAATATTGTCCAAGAAATCATCAAGTGATTTTCTAACATATTCAAAACGTTTATAAAGAATTAAGACCAATAAGAATATGCATCATTAACTCATGGTCTTAATGTTTGATATGATCACTTGAAATGTATTGAGAAAATCATGTGTGATAAGGCAAATTTACAATATGAATTAAAACATTAAAGCTTACTTAAGTTTTTGTCATTTCAAAATATATATTGCAATTTAAAGCTAACAATCTCCCCCTTTTTGATATGACAAAACTTAATGTAAATTTGCTTTGAAAATTCTTTGATAAAATACTCCCCCTCAAATAAAGCAGGATTTTATAAAGCTCCCCCTTAATAAAAGCATGAGTTTTGAAAATGAATTTTCCCTCATTATCTCTCCACCTTAATATCTCTCCCTATATCTATCTCTCCCTTTATCTATCTCTCCCCCTTTTTGTCATAGCAAAAAGAAGGAAAAATAATAAAAAATATGCTTCCCCTAAAATCATGGCAATGTGAGAACAAATAAAAATGCTCCATCCAACAAGAAACATGTTAGTACATGGGACTCATAGCACAAATTCATAAGACAATGTCCATAAGAGTATGAAATGTTTAGGCATGCAAAGGACAAGGCTTATTTTCCTATACCAATTGTTTATAAATAATTTTGATACCAATTGTTGATAAGTAATTTTACAAGGAGGTTCCAATTGGTAAGAAGTTAAGCAAGCACCTAAGTGTATCAATTGTTCTCTAAGATCCAACTAAGGTGCATGGCAATACATCATGATTATGAGCTAGAATTAGATGACATATCATATGCATGAGCTCATAAATCATGTTCAAGCAAGAGTGTACATAGAATTAAAACATATAGCAATTAACTTCAAATTCTAGCACACAAGAGTTTCATGCAAAAGTGACTTCTGTGAATTCTTCCCTATTTGTCATTTCAAACTAAATAGCATGAGAAGAATTGTCAATTTAAAGCTCATACCAATTGGCAATTTAGTTTTGGCTTACCAATTATTGAAAATATGGTTGCCAATGATACAAATTGTTATTTCAATCTAAATACCAATTGTCACTAATGGTTAACTTAGTCATTTTGCATGAATCCAATAATTATGTGTAGTGTGTTCATGTCAAAATAATCATTCTAAATATGCAAGAACACAACTCACATCATCAAATATGCAAATGGATCAAATAAACGTTAGCACACTATCATAGAGTATTAATCCATATTCATATTCACAAAGTTATACCGTATGGAAGAAACAATCAAAGTATTCAAACAAACACATTTTCTTCCATGTTTTTAAGCACAAAAATCCTATGCTCATTTTCCAATTCAAGTCCTTAACCAATTATGAGCAAGGAAAGATTCAACATTACCATTTTAATCAATTAATAGTCATATCCCTAGTTGTTATCATCATTTAAAGTTCTAGAGGGTATATGCTTTTTTTTTTTAACTAAAATGGTTTCACCTAAGTGAATCAATATTATCAAGCTAAAATATATTTTATCATTAAAATCCATAAACTATGAGTGAGGTTAAGCACTTAATATCATGAAAACAACTATTCTCATCTCATAGGCATGATTATTGATTCAACTTAAGCAAACATGATTCAATGCATGTATATCAATTGTTGGTGTTGTCATTAAAGCCCAAGTTCTTTATTAATTTGGCCATAAGAGAAGTTTAAGTTCATAGATGATAAAGTTTCATGTATTTGAGCATTTAGGATCCATTTATCATCACAAATTATAGGCCAATGATCATTACCAATTGTTGAATTTACATTTGAAATCAATTCACTAGATGTATAATGATCATGAAACCTAGAGTGGAGTAATTGAGTCAAGCTAATAGACATAATCCTATAAGCATGCTTGACTAAGATGAACAAAAAGGAATGAAGAATATTCATTACGCACAAGTTCATCAAATTCTCAAATATATCCATAAATCATTGAAATAAATCTCAAAATTATGTTTAAGCATTCATTGAAAATATATTTCAAGATTATTTCATGATTATTTCAATTCAAGTATGTTTTCAAGAAAAATGATTTTGCATTTGTGAGTTGATTGTTGGAAGTGATACCATTTGTTGGAAATGATTTAAATTGTTGGAGTTGAGGCATGATATCAATGAAAAATGATTTTTCATACATTAAAGATCATCAAAAAGAAGTTAAAATAATGAATTTTAAGTTGAGAAGAAAGAAGATATCAAGAAAGTGAAAAATCCTTCTCAAATTCGGTTGAAAAGTGCAGAAAAGGCATAAATTGCCTAGAGGGATCGATCCTATGAGCAAAGGGATCGATCCCTAAACTCCAGAGTTCAATTTCCTGCATGTTTTTCCAAAGGGATCGATCCTGTACGTAGAGGGATCGATCCCTCATCCTGGTTCTGCAGATTTTTGACAGAAAATCCAACTTGTGAGGTGCCAAAACTTCGTTTTTGAGTATTTTAAGTCCATGTAATGGTTTAAACATTTGTAAAACATGATTTTGGACCTGTATGAATGAAAAACATGAATGAAAAACCATTTTACAAAAGATTTTACAATTTTGGAAGGATTTTCACTAATAAAAGCATTTTTGGCCTCAAGGAGGTCATTTTGAAAGTTAAACACATTTTGACAAAACCAATGCATTAGAAACCACAAATATGCCAAAACAAACTTGTTCACATAGATTTTAAGCACATATAACATTAAAACATACATCTTGTGAACAACATGCCATGATTTCTAACATGCATATCCTTCATTAAAGCTCATGGCAAGGCAATTTGCATATATGACATATTTGACAGCTTTTGAACAACTAAGTATATTATCTAAACATATCAAACTTGCTCAAACTACAGAAATCCAATTATCATCATGCTTTTCATTCAATGCATCAAGTACTATTCATCAAACATTCAAAAATCATTTGCCATGCCTTTTGTTCAATCATTCTACTTATTATGCATCAAAGATAATCAACAAACCATATCATCAACAATAAAAAGTTTATGGAGTAAGGAATTAAGCTTACAATACTGCTTTGCTTGAGAATGCTTTGCCTTGATGTGTTAAGTCCACCTTGAGCTATCCTTTGAAGAATTGTTGTGATGGATCCTCAAGTTTTTCCTTTTTCTCATTGGCACAAGCAATCTCCACAGAGGTGTGTAGAGCATTCAAACTTTATTGTTTCTTGTATCTCCATGCTCTAACACTCCTACAACAAACATATTTTCAAGCATGCTTTGGTACCCAAATTTTCTTGGGTCCATGTGAGTTAGTGCAAACAATTTTTGATCCTTTTGGGATCCATTTCAAGCTCATTTCATCATCATTTATAACATGCTTTGGGATCCACATCTTCCTAACTACTTTTCCTCTAAAAGTGGTTTTTCTATATGTGCATGCTTGTGAAGAGTGTCCTATTCTATTGCATAGTGAGCATGTAAGAGATAGATCATGCATAGTATTTTTGCTCACAAGGAAATTCTTTAGATGAGTTTCTTTATGTATTGCATTATATCCTAACCCATCTTTATCAAAGAAAGCTCTTTGGGTCTCTAACATATGATCTAGCTTTTGTTGACCCATATAAAACCTAGAAAATGAGTTATGCAAATTTAAGTTCTTTTTATTCAACTCATTTATTTCTAAGTTAGCCTCTTCTAATTTCTTTTCAAATTCTAGCTTAGTATTTATCAAGGCTTCATTTTCTATTTTTAATTTAGCAATGATTTTCTTATATTTAGAGTTCATGCATTGAAATTCATTTGCTAAATCATTAAAGGCATTTTGTAGTTCACTAAAGGTATAATCATTGTCTTCACTAGAACTACTACTAGCCTCATCATCACTAATGGCCATAAAGCATGAGTAGGCTACCTCATTATCTACATTTTCCTCATCGGAGCTATCACTATTGCTCCATGCAGCCACAAATGCTTTCTTCCTAGGTTTCCTATCCTTTTCTCTTCTAAGTAAGGGGCAATCTAGCTTAGTGTGACCCGGTTCATTGCACTCATAACATACTAAGGTGTCCTTTTCTCTTCTACTTGACTCTCCCCTTTGATGTCTCCTATTACCCTCTCTCTCTTTCATTCTCATAAATTTATTGAATCTTTTGGCAAACATTGCCATTTCTTTTTCTTCCTCATTTCCACTCTCATCACTATCATCCTCATGAGTGGAAGACTTAAGTGCTACTCCTACTTTTTTTTAAGGCTCTTCATTTCTTTTCATTTTCATTTCATATGTAAGTAGGGAGCCCATAAGCTCATCTAGAGACAAGGTATTTGGATCCTTAGACTCTTCGATTGCGGTTACCTTTGCCTCCCAAGACTTAGGCAAGCTATTCAAGATTTTCTTTACCATTTCAACATTGGAATAAGCCTTGCCTAGTGCCTTAAGTCCATTAATTATATCATTAAACCTAGTGAACATTTCGCTAATGGAGTCATTTTCTTTCATCCTAAATAGCTCATAATCATGTGTGAGCATTCCTACTTTGGTCTCTTTCACTTGATTGGTCCCTTCATGTGTGATGGCTAATTTGTCCCATATTTACTTAGCATTTTCACATAGAGACACTCTATTATACTCATTGGGACCTAATGCACAAAAAAGGGTGTGCATAGCCTTGGCATTCAATTGGGCCAATCTCATGTCATTGGTGTCCCACTCATCCTCACTCTTAGGGACTTCTTTTCCATCTACTTTTTTCATGGGAATTCTAGGACCATTCACTATAATTCTCCACACTTCATAATCATTGGATTGTACAAACAACATCATTCTAGTTTTCCAATATGAATAATTTTCACCATTGAAGAGTGGAGGTCTAACTAATGATTGTCTTCTCCTAGAGGTGTGCCTACATTCAAGTGAGCCATTTATGATCGTTTTGCTCGATAGAGGTTAGTCTAATTCAATCTCGAGCCCAAGCTCTGATACCAATTGTTGGCTCTTATAGGCAATACCGAGAGGGGGGGTGAATCGGTTTTTAACTAACTATAAGCTCGTTTTGCGATTCTTCTAAATTCTCTAGCCTATATTAATAATTTCTAAGTTCTCTAGGCTAGGCAAGCATGCAATCCAAGTTTAGTGCAATAAACACAATATAATTGCAAGTAATTAAAGAGAGTAAGGAAAGAGAGATTTACACCATCGATTTATAGAGGTTCGGCAACCTTGCCTACGTCCTCTACCTTGAGACGCTCCCAAGGATTTTCTCCAAATCCACTATCTTGAATTTGTGATTACAATCCCTCTTTTCAAGGCTCAAGAGTAACCTCCCTCTTTTTCTAGGCTCAAGAGAAACCTCTCTCTTTTTCTTAGGCTAAAGAGTAACCTCCCTCTTTTTCAAGGCTTAAGAGAAACCTCCCCTTTTACAAGGAATGGTGGGTTACAAATAATGTAATCAAGAGAAGCCTCTAGGTAGGCAAATGATTACAGAAATTACGCACAATGAAAAGCCTATACAAAGTTTGTGCTAAGCAATACAAGAAATAGATGAATGATAGAAGATGAAGACTCTTTATCTCTTGAATTGGTGTTGAGGCTTTGAGGAAGATGAATAAGATGATGAAAGATGTTGCTTGGTTGTTCCTCTTCCTTCCTTTAGCTTCTAAGCCTCTATTTATAGTCCCTTGGATGGTTTGTGGACGTTGGTTGGAGCCAAAACAGAAACTAGCCGTTATGTCTCACAGAAACTAGCCGTTGGGGGCTTTCTGGTGCAAAGGGATCGATCCTGCTACAGTGGGGATCGATCCCTTTTGTCCAGAATCTTGATTCTGGGCTTCAGGGACCTTGGGAAGACTTTCTGCCAAACGGGATCGATCCTGCTACAGTGGGGATCGATCCTTTTCTTCCAGAGGGCATTTTTCCTGCACTTTTGGGTTAGAAATGATATGACCTTTGATCCTAATTCAACCTAAAACATTATAAGCTTTAAGGGAGTTTTTCTTGGCTTTCTCAATTGAAAATATTGTCCAAGAAATCATCAAGTGATTTTCTAACATATTCAAAATGTTTATAAAGAATTAAGACCAATAAGAATATGCATCATTAACTCATGGTCTTAATGTTTGATATGATCACTTGAAATGTATTGAGAAAATCATGTGTGATAAGGCAAATTTACAATATGAATTAAAACATTAAAGCTTACTTAAGTTTTTGTCATTTCAAAATATATATTGCAATTTAAAGCTAACAATCTCCCCCTTTTTGATATGACAAAACTTAATGTAAATTTGCTTTGAAAATTCTTTGATAAAATACTCCCCCTCAAATAAAGCAGGATTTTATAAAGCTCCCCCTTAATAAAAGCATGAGTTTTGAAAATGAATTTTCCCTCATTATCTCTCCACCTTAATATCTCTCCCTATATCTATCTCTCCCCCTTTTTGTCATAGCAAAAAGAAGGAAAAATAATAAAAAATATGCTTCCCCTAAAATCATGGCAATGTGAGAACAAATAAAAATGCTCCATCCAACAAGAAACATGTTAGTACATGGGACTCATAGCACAAATTCATAAGACAATGTCCATAAAGAGTATGAAATGTTTAGGCATGCAAAGGACAAGGCTTATTTTCCTATACCAATTGTTTATAAATAATTTTGATACCAATTGTTGATAAGTAATTTTACAAGGAGGTTCCAATTGGTAAGAAGTTAAGCAAGCACCTAAGTGTATCAATTGTTCTCTAAGATCCAACTAAGGTGCATGGCAATACATCATGATTATGAGCTAGAATTAGATGACATATCATATGCATGAGCTCATAAATCATGTTCAAGCAAGAGTGTACATAGAATTAAAACATATAGCAATTAACTTCAAATTCTAGCACACAAGAGTTTCATGCAAAAGTGACTTCTGTGAATTCTTCCCTATTTGTCATTTCAAACTAAATAGCATGAGAAGAATTGTCAATTTAAAGCTCATACCAATTGGCAATTTAGTTTTGGCTTACCAATTATTGAAAATATGGTTGCCAATGATACAAATTGTTATTTCAATCTAAATACCAATTGTCACTAATGGTTAACTTAGTCATTTTGCATGAATCCAATAATTATGTGTAGTGTGTTCATGTCAAAATAATCATTCTAAATATGCAAGAACACAACTCACATCATCAAATATGCAAATGGATCAAATAAACGTTAGCACACTATCATAGAGTATTAATCCATATTCATATTCACAAAGTTATACCGTATGGAAGAAACAATCAAAGTATTCAAGCAAACACATTTTCTTCCATGTTTTTAAGCACAAAAATCCTATGCTCATTTTCCAATTCAAGTCCTTAACCAATTATGAGCAAGGAAAGATTCAACATTACCATTTTAATCAATTAATAGTCATATCCCTAGTTGTTATCATCATTTAAAGTTCTAGAGGGTATATGCTTTTTTTTTTAACTAAAATGGTTTCATCTAAGTGAATCAATATTATCAAGCTAAAATATATTTTATCATTAAAATCCATAAACTATGAGTGAGGTTAAGCACTTAATATCATGAAAACAACTATTCTCATCTCATAGGCATGATTATTGATTCAACTTAAGCAAACATGATTCAATGCATGTATATCAATTGTTGGTGTTGTCATTAAAGCCCAAGTTCTTTATTAATTTGGCCATAAGAGAAGTTTAAGTTCATAGATGATAAAGTTTCATGTATTTGAGCATTTAGGATCCATTTATCATCACAAATTATAGGCCAATGATCATTACCAATTGTTGAATTTACATTTGAAATCAATTCACTAGATGTATAATGATCATGAAACCTAGAGTGGAGTAATTGAGTCAAGCTAATAGACATAATCCTATAAGCATGCTTGACTAAGATGAACAAAAAGGAATGAAGAATATTCATTACGCACAAGTTCATCAAATTCTCAAATATATCCATAAATCATTGAAATAAATCTCAAAATTATGTTTAAGCATTCATTGAAAATATATTTCAAGATTATTTCATGATTATTTCAATTCAAGTATGTTTTCAAGAAAAATGATTTTGCATTTGTGAGTTGATTGTTGGAAGTGATACCATTTGTTGGAAATGATTTAAATTGTTGGAGTTGAGGCATGATATCAATGAAAAATGATTTTTCATACATTAAAGATCATCAAAAAGAAGTTAAAATAATGAATTTTAAGTTGAGAAGAAAGAAGATATCAAGAAAGTGAAAAATCCTTCTCAAATTCGGTTGAAAAGTGCAGAAAAGGCATAAATTGCCTAGAGGGATCGATCCTATGAGCAAAGGGATCGATCCCTAAACTCCAGAGTTCAATTTCCTGCATGTTTTTCCAAAGGGATCGATCCTGTACGTAGAGGGATCGATCCCTCATCCTGGTTCTGCAGATTTTTGACAGAAAATCCAACTTGTGAGGTGCCAAAACTTCGTTTTTGAGTATTTTAAGTCCATGTAATGGTTTAAACATTTGTAAAACATGATTTTGGACCTGTATGAATGAAAAACATGAATGAAAAACCATTTTACAAAAGATTTTACAATTTTGGAAGGATTTTCACTAATAAAAGCATTTTTGGCCTCAAAGGAGGTCATTTTGAAAGTTAAACACATTTTGACAAAACCAATGCATTAGAAACCACAAATATGCCAAAACAAACTTGTTCACATAGATTTTAAGCACATATAACATTAAAACATACATCTTGTGAACAACATGCCATGATTTCTAACATGCATATCCTTCATTAAAGCTCATGGCAAGGCAATTTGCATATATGACATATTTGACAGCTTTTGAGCAACTAAGTATATTATCTAAACATATCAAACTTGCTCAAACTACAGAAATCCAATTATCATCATGCTTTTCATTCAATGCATCAAGTACTATTCATCAAACATTCAAAAATCATTTGCCATGCCTTTTGTTCAATCATTCTACTTATTATGCATCAAAGATAATCAACAAACCATATCATCAACAATAAAAAGTTTATGGAGTAAGGAATTAAGCTTACAATACTGCTTTGCTTGAGAATGCTTTGCCTTGATGTGTTAAGTCCACCTTGAGCTATCCTTTGAAGAATTGTTGTGATGGATCCTCAAGCTTTTCCTTTTTCTCATTGGCACAAGCAATCTCCACAGAGGTGTGTAGAGCATTCAAACTTTATTGTTTCTTGTATCTCCATGCTCTAACACTCCTACAACAAACATATTTTCAAGCATGCTTTGGTACCCAAATTTTCTTGGGTCCATGTGAGTTAGTGCAAACAATTTTTGATCCTTTTGGGATCCATTTCAAGCTCATTTCATCATCATTTATAACATGCTTTGGGATCCACATCTTCCTAACTACTTTTCCTCTAAAAGTGGTTTTTCTATATGTGCATGCTTGTGAAGAGTGTCCTATTCTATTGCATAGTGAGCATGTAAGAGATAGATCATGCATAGTATTTTTGCTCACAAGGAAATTCTTTAGATGAGTTTCTTTATGTATTGCATTATATCCTAACCCATCTTTATCAAAGAAAGCTCTTTGGGTCTCTAACATATGATCTAGCTTTTGTTGACCCATATAAAACCTAGAAAATGAGTTATGCAAATTTAAGTTCTTTTTATTCAACTCATTTATTTCTAAGTTAGCCTCTTCTAATTTCTTTTCAAATTCTAGCTTAGTATTTATCAAGGCTTCATTTTCTATTTTTAATTTAGCAATGATTTTCTTATATTTAGAGTTCATGCATTGAAATTCATTTGCTAAATCATTAAAGGCATTTTGTAGTTCACTAAAGGTATAATCATTGTCTTCACTAGAACTACTACTAGCCTCATCATCACTAATGGCCATAAAGCATGAGTAGGCTACCTCATTATCTACATTTTCCTCATCGGAGCTATCACTATTGCTCCATGCAGCCACAAATGCTTTCTTCCTAGGTTTCCTATCCTTTTCTCTTCTAAGTAAGGGGCAATCTAGCTTAGTGTGACCCGGTTCATTGCACTCATAACATACTAAGGTGTCCTTTTCTCTTCTACTTGACTCTCCCCTTTGATGTCTCCTATTACCCTCTCTCTCTTTCATTCTCATAAATTTATTGAATCTTTTGGCAAACATTGCCATTTCTTTTTCTTCCTCATTTCCACTCTCATCACTATCATCCTCATGAGTGGAAGACTTAAGTGCTACTCCTACTTTTTTTAATATTTAAGAATATTCAAGATAATTTCACAGCATTTCTAGAATTTTCGGCAAAATAATGGCTGTTTTTAAATTAGCCGTCTTGCATTGAAAATACAGTTTATAAACCAGCCAGTATCCACAATTTCACCAATTGCAAAGAAATTAATTTCCAAATCATTTCATAAAAATATTTCAAGTACAAATATGCATTCACAGTGTCCTTACAGATTACACACTCATCCCTTGCCTATCTAATACAACTGAAATAACCGATAGCACCACTCGATATTTATAACTCTCGGGCTGTAAAATATTATACCAAACACCATTATTCACCATAATTAAATTTTAATAAAATTTTCTTTTTTGATCTCTACCAGCTTGTCCGCAATATTCATTAAACCTAATGTAATTTATACCGGTGCTAAAACACAACTTTGCCTACTTAACTTCGATTTTAATTCTGACTTCACCAATAGTTTCCTCTCAATTTATACAGTCTCATGGCACCCTAAATTCATCAAATTGAGCACAAAAACCTCCTCCCATAGCCATGACCGAATGCTTTCTATAGCAAAATATATGGATTTTCAATAATTTAACCTTCCATTTATGCTTTATCATGCTTCTTCATTCATTTGGCATCATTTTTATGCATCAAGCTACAAGAATTCCTAAACTTCCATTAATGACCGAAACCTTAAGGACTCAAATGAATGGGATTTAATCCCAACTAAGGCTAGAATCATGCTTAGGAAGCTTAATTACATCATTTCCTACCTTTAAAGCTTAAAGGAAATGAGAGCATAATGAAACCTCACCTTGGCCGAATTTCATGGAGTTTCTTTCCTCTTGATTTTGTCAACTTTACAACAAGCTATGGCTATGTGCTTGTAGAGGATGAGGCGTAGAACAACTTTGTAGAGGGAATTTTAGTGATTTAAGGTGGTTTTAATGGTGATTTCGTTGGATTTTTGTTTTTCTCTAAGCTTTGGTTTTGGAAGCTTGTCGTGAGGTTGAAGAAAAAGAGAAAAGATGGCCGACTGCAACTTGTAGAGAAATTTAGAAGCTTTTACCTAATGGTAAAATGACTATTTTGCCCTTAGTTTTGATAAATTTGGAAAATTTTGCCCTTAAACTTTCGTAATTTTTATAACTATCCATTTTAAATCCAAAATATTTTATTTCATCACTAAATATTGTTATAAGACATAATTTAATGAATGATTATGGTTTTATTAAAGTTTGACTGATCGTAAGGGTGAAATTACAAAAATACCCTTACCAGACCAATCGTATAAATTTCTGATTTTACATAGGATTCAATCCATCTGTTGACATAGCCTAGAACTTATTTTCATGTAGAATAGCATACTTCAGTCAATTGGTCAAAAGTCAATTTAGTTTGACCGTTATTCACGAAAGTTCAACAGGGCTATGTACTTAATTGTCATTTTTTAAATTGTTTTACCACTTCCCAAAAATAATCTAAATAAAGGATTTTAAGTTCCAAATTCTTACCATAGGCTTATTGGGCTCTCTTTACAATATCTATCTGGTCTCACTTCCATCCATATATTGTAGGGCATGTGGGCCCCACCTTATTGTCTCGGGCTAAACCTACGAAATACACAAGAATTGAATAGTGGTGAGTAGTCCTACATGTACAACAATACTAGAATACAGGGTTCTTACATCCTCTCCACCTTAGGAAAATTTGGTCCTCCAAATTTGATCGGACCAGTCACTGAAACAACTCTGGGTACTTCTCTCGCATCAAGCTTTCTAATTCTCATATGGCCTTCTCTTTTGAATGGTACTACTAGAGCACTTTCACTAGTGGAATAGTCTTAGACCGTAGTACCTTATCTCTATGATCCAAAATCCGAATCAGTCTCTCAATGTAACTCATGTCCTCCCTGATCTCTAGTGGTTCGTACTGAATTACGTGAGATGGATCTAGATGGTACCTCCTTAACATTGATACGTGGAAAATGTTATGCACCTCGGATAATTCTAGAGGCAATGCTAACCGATAGGCAACATTTCCCACATGGTCTAAGATCTCGAACAGCTTGATATATCAAGGACTCAATTTCCCCTTTTTACCAAATCTCATGATGCCTTTCGATGGTGAGACCTTAAGGAAGATAGAATCTCCAACTGAGAACTCCAATGATCAGCATCAAGTATCTGCATAGCTTTTCTGCCGACTTTGTGCTGTCCTCAATTTGTCACAGATAACCTGTACATCCCGGGAAGCCTGCTCTACCAAATCGGGAGCTAATAATTTTCGATCACTCACTTCTTCCCATGCAACTGGTGATCTATATCATCTGCCATACAAAGCCTCATATGGTGCCATGCCAATACTGGAGTGATAACTATTATTATATGCAAACTCCACCAGTGGTAAATGATCGTCCCAAGAGCCTTTAAAATCTAGTGCACACGCTCTAAACATATCCTCGAGCATCTGGATGGTGCGCTCAAACTATCTGTCAGTATACGGATGGAAAGTGGTGCTGAAATTCAATCGAGATCCCATAGCCTCCTGAAACCTCTCCCAAAAATGTGAAGCAAAACGAGAATCTTTATCAAAAGTGTGACATCCTCGCCACTATCCATATAGCAACTAACTTTTTCTTCAAATAACAAATATATTGACTAGTTTATCAATGTCAATCTTCCTTCTTCTTCAATGCTTTAGGCATTATTATCAAAGTAAAATATCCCTTTTCACATGAATATAATTTTCATCTATAAACATGTGTCACATACATCAGGATCTCAAATATTTACATAACCTATTTTTCCCAAATATACACAAATGTGATATCGTACTATACAATAGCCGAAGTACACAGCCAACTATGTATACCTTTAAGGAATAAGTAGGAAGCGTGTCTCGAAGGTATCTCAAAAGAATCTCACAAGGTGCTCCTCTATCCGGAGCGGGATTTACTTCAAGTAATCTGTATGAAAAAGTTCGTAAAGGAGTGAGTTTACGCTCAGTAAGTAACTTATGTAAAAGAGCGTACAATATCACTATATGCTGTTTTCCTGCTTGGCTCTATAATGTCATGTAAAACCATTATACAGCATATACCATATACATTTCTTGCAAATATCAAATACAAGTAAATCCAACTCTTTCAAATATTTCCACAGATCTCAAATCATGTGAAATCATATATGCAAATACAAATAATATCAAATACTTTCAAATAGATGGGAGACAATTCATATCCAATAGATTCATGCACCAAGAAAATTTCATAATGGATACAGCAAATATATCCCGTAAGGGATAATCCAAAAGAGATCTCATAAGGAGACCACAAATATATCCCGTAAGGGATAATCCTGAGAGATATCAAATAAATGGTATACCCACGTATGGGCCAAGGATCCTCTCCCAAGTTGAACAAGTAAGAGACGTATGGCCATTGTCTATAGCCCACAGTGCTCACTAGTCAGGTCCTTATTGTGGGTTTGAGGACCGGACTAGGGCTCCTTAGCCAATATCAAGTACAAATAATGTGCATGCTTTTTCCAGAGATTCATAGTCTCCAAAACCTTATTCATATAACTTTTAACAAATACAAATATACTTTCTTAAAATAGGTTCTCAAAACCTCCTTTTCAAATGGGCAGCCGACTGGTCTTTAGGGCAGTCGGCTGCTATCACATATTCTGCTTTATTGAATTTTTTTTCATTTTTGAAATCCAAATATTTTATTTTTCGAAATATACATAGGGCAGTCGATTGGTCCCGAATAGCAGTCGACTGGTTTGAAACAGAATGTTTCCCAAGAAATGGTAGTCGACTGGCCCCCTGGGCAGTCTGCTGTTTTTGAAACAGAATGCTTTGTGAAAGCATGGCAGTCGACTGGCCCCCTGGGCAGTCGGCTGGTTTTGAAACAGAGTGCTTTTTCAATAAAAGCAGTCGACTGTCCCATATAACAGTCGACTGGTTTGAAATAGAATACATTATGGAAAAAGGGCAGTTTACTGGCTTACATAGCAGTTGACTGGTTTGTCTCGGTTTTCGAAAATCTCCACTTTGGTTGTCTCTAGGCAGTCGGCTGCTACTTAAGGCAGTCGGCTGCTACTTAAGGCAGTCGGCTGCTACTTAAGGCAGTCGATTGCTCCTAGCCTAATTGGTACTAGGAGTAGGACCCAAAATGTTACTTTTCCTGCACTAAAATCAACTTGTGTTTCCTCCCAAAGACATTTCAAATATACCAAAGTATGCGGACATAGTCACCCTACATCCGTTACATAAATTCCTTACCTCGATTGCAATTTATCCTCAAGCTTGGTTGAATCAACCCTTAGCCTTCACTTCTTCAAATCTGAAACATCATAATCATTCACGCCTTTTAAGAAACTTATACAAATATGCTACACCAACTCTATACAACTCAAAACCATGCACGAAAATGTAAGAATCAATTTCTACTCTTACCTTTGCTACTCACCAAAATTTCAGGATTTCAGATCTCCTAAATCACTTTGATTCAGCCTTTCATATTAAAGGCTTAGCTTGAGTTAGCGATAAGGATCATTTTTCATTAATGAAGCTTAACGAATCGATGACATGAGATGGTGGTTTGTCAAGGGAGTTAAAATTGGAAACTTGAAGGAAATGGAGTGGAACGAAAGGGAAAGGGGAATGGTGCTGCCAACCTTGGCTGGTAGAGATGATGATGAGTCATGTTATTTCATTAAATGCCCATTAATGGATGATCATCCCATTCATCTCAGCCATTGACCCCTTTGACCTCTTGACCATTTGACCATCAATTTCATTTATTCCATCTATATCCCATATAACATTTATATATTAATCTCTCTATATTTATTCAATTCTTTTCAGCTGAAATACTATACAAATATGAGAAAATTACAGGAAATTGGGGATTTCACATTCTCCCCACCTTAGAGAATTTGGTCCTCCAAATTCAAATAAGGTTAAGTCTCAAATAATTCCAGGTACTTTTCTTTCATCAAGCTCTCTAGCTCCCATATAGCTTCTTCTATCGTATGGTGTTGCCAAAGAACTTTAACTAATGGGATCGTCTTTGATCTCAACACCTTATCTTTTCTATCAAAAATCCGAGTCGGTTTCTCCACATAACTCATGTCTTCTCGAATCTCCAGGGGTTCATATTCAATGACATGAGACGGATCTGGATTATACTTTCGAAGCATCGACACATGAAAGACATTGTGTACTCTTGATAACTCCGAAGGTAATGCCAACCTATAGGCCACATCTCCTACACGATCTAGGATCTCAAATGGTCTGATGTAGCGAAGACTCAGCTTACCTCGTTGGCCAAATCTCATGATCCCTTTGGATGGAGAAACTTTCAAAAACACATATTCTCCAACCAAAAACTCAGGTGGTTTTCGTCGAACATCCGCATAACTCTTTTGTCTACTCTAAGCTGTCTTAAGTCTTTGACAAATCATCTTAACATCCTCAGAGGCTTGCTCGACTAAATTTGGAGCCAATAACCTACGCTCGCCCACTTCTTCCCACCCAATCGACGATCGACACCTTCTACCATATAAGGCCTCATATGATGCCATCCCGATGCTTGCATGATAGCTATCATTATAAGCAAACTCAACCAATGGTAGATGGTCGTCCCATGAGCCTTTAAAATCCAAAGCACAAGCTCTCAACATATCCTTGAGCGTCTAAATAGTGCGCTCGGACTACCCATCAGTCTGTGGATGAAAAGCTGTGCTAAAATTCAGCTGAGATCCCATGGCTTCCTGAAAATATTCCCAAAAATGAGAAGTAAACTTGGAATCTCTATCCGATGTAATGCTCACTTGAACACCGTGTAGTCTAACGACTTCTCTCACATATAAGTCTGCCAAAGTACTAAGTGTATCCGTAGACTTCATAGGTAGGAAGTGAGCTGACTTGGTTAACTGATCCACAACTACCCAGACACAATCATGATTCCTCTTGGTCCTGGGCAATCCCATAATAAAATCCATCAATTCTGGCTCAATCCTCAAACTAGCCATCATTCCAAATTGCTCATAAGGCATAACATTTAAATTGAGACTTGTAAACAGTTCTAGCAACTCATATTCTTTCATCATCATGTAAGACACCATACCTACATGCTTCCGGCTCAAAGCGTCCACCACCACATTGGCTTTTCTTGGGTGGTACAAGATCTCACAATCATAATCCTTAAGTAGCTTGAGCCATCTCCTTTGTCCTATATTCAACTTCTTCTGGGAGAACAAATATTTCAGACTTTTATGATCCGTAAAAATCTGAAATTTCTCACTATACAAGTAATGCCTCCATATCTTCAGAGCAAATACTACTGCAGCTAACTCCAAGCCATGAGTTGCGTAGTTCTTCTCATGGTCCTTTAATTGTCTAGAACCATAGGTAACTACCTTACCATGCTGCATTAGTACACATCCCAAACCTTGCCCTGAGGCATCACTATACACTAAAAATCCTCCTGAACCACTAGAAATGGTGAGGATAGGTGCAGTCTTCAACTTGTATTTCAACTCTTGGAAGCTTTGCTCACAGGCCTCATTCCATTCATACTTCACTTCCTTACGCATCAAGCGCATCAATGGAGCAACTAATCTCGAGAAACCCTCCACAAATCTTCGATAGTGGCCAGTTAGACCCAAGAAACTCCTAATCTCTGTCACTGTCTTGGGTCTCTCCCATTGAACCACCGCTTCAATCTTCGATGGATCGACCGAAACTCCATCTTTATTGATTATATAACCTAGAAAGGAGATATGATCCAGCTAGAAATCACACTTACTTAGCTTGGCATACAATCCTCGATCTCTAAGGGTTTCCAAAACTATCCTTAAGTGCTGCTCATGCTCTTCCCGAGACCTCGAGTACACCAATATGTCATCGATAAAGACAATGACAAACTGGTCCAAGTACGACTTGAACACATCATTCATCAAGTTCATAAAAGCCGCAGGTGCATTGGTCAAACTAAACGGCATCACTAGAAACTCATAGTGACCATACCGTGTCCTGAATGCTGTCTTAGGGATATCTTCACTCTGAATCTTCAATTAGTGATATCCCGACCTCAAGTCTATCTTGGAAAAGACTTGTGCACTCTTGAGCTGATCAAACAGATCATCAATCCTGGGAAGAGGATACTTATTCTTGATTGTCACCTTATTCAACCATTTGTAGTCGATGCACAACCTCATACTATCGTCTTTCTTTAGGACGAATAGCACAAGAGCACCCCAAAGGGATACGCTGGGTCGTATAAATCCCTTGTCTAATAACTCCTGTAGCTGCTTCTTGAGTTCTTCCAATTCTACTAATGCCATCCGATAGGGTGATCTCGAAATGGGCTCAGTCCCCGGTACCAAATCGATATTAAACTCTATCTCCCTATTCAGAGGAAGTCATGGAAGATCATCCGAAAACACCTCAAAAAATTCCCTAACTACCGAAATTTCATGAAGTGTGGGACGTTTCTGATCTACGTCCTCCACATATGCTATAAACCCTTCACATCACAAGTATATTCTATTACTTCAATTTTAATTAATTAAATTAGCAAACATACTTTTGTATTAAGTATTGGAAACAACATAGCTAACGGGAGAGGAGAAAATCACACTCTTAGCATGACAATCTAACATCACATGATTCTTAGCTAACCAATCCATTCCTAATATAACATCAAATCCATACATATTAAATAGGATTAGGTCAGCTATTGATTCTCTTTCTCCTACCCGTAGCTTACAATTACGATACACATTGTCCGTCATTTGGGATTCCTTTAAGGGAGTACTTATTTGCAGTAATTGTCCTAAATACTCAGGCCGAACAAGTAATCTCATAGCAATTGCAGGTGACACAAACGAGTACGTAAAGCTTGGATCAAATAAAGCAATAACATACGTATCATTAAGGTAAATCTTACCCTGAATCATCTTAGACGACGCATCAGCGGACTCCTTATCAATGGCAAACACCCGACCCTGAGTCACAGTTGCCTTTCCTTTCTCTGCCGCTGTGGCCTTATGTTGAGGTTGGGTGGTCTTAGGTTGTGGTTGAGGGGTCTTCTCTGACTCTTCAGGTACCCTCTGATTTATCTTGGGACAATTCTTAATCTATGTCCCTGTTCACCACACCAATGCATGCCCTACTCGTAAACGGACAGGGCTGCGACCCATGGAATTTCCCGCAATGCTCGCACCTTGGCATTGTACTCCTCGGTGAGCTAGCGGTACTACCAACTGGATGTCGAGATCTCTCATCACTTATCTTGATCCCGGTGGGTAGGAGTTCCTGTACCATAATCATCATAACTCCTAATTTAGCATAATTCCATATAACCATTTAATGAAGACAAAAGTCATTTTCTTATAGTTTATTTGCTTACCTATCGAGGCTCTGTCATAAGGCCTACTTCTTTTAGATGGATATCTATCACTCGAGGCTCTCTCATCTGACTTCCGTTTCATAGGTTCTTTACCTTTATTCCTGGCTCGGAAGTCGGCCTGATGAAACTCATAGTCCTGCTCACATAGTTGAGCCTTACGGACCGCCTCTCCATAGGTAGTAATATCCAAGGGATATAACTTAGACCTAATGGAAGGTCTCAATCCCTCCATGAATCGGTAGGTCTTATGCTCCTCTCTTCTTAGCACTTCCGGATCAAATCTGCTCAATGTAATAAACTTACACTCGTATTGGCTAACTGTCATATTCCCCTGAGTCAAGTTTAGAAATTCCACTTGCAATTTCCTCTGAGCAGTGCATGGGACATATTGTTCATTGAAGGCTTCCACAAATATATCCCGCGTTACCTCGGAATGCCTAGCCTCTAATACCGTCTGAGTGGCCTGCCACCATGGTTCGGCGTTATCTACTAGCAAATAGGTAGCCAATCCCACATTTTCTTTCTCAGTACATGTCATATGCCCAAATGACTTAGTGACCGCTTTCATCTAATTCTCCGCGGCCAACGGATCACTGTCCCCCTTGAACTTAGGCAGGATCCAGCTTCTTAAACTTTTTGATCAAAGTCACACTATAGTAAGCTGTGGGATCCCGCCTCTCATTAGCTGGGACTGGTGGTGGTTGTACTATAGGAGTAAGAGGAATGGTAGGTGGAGCTGTTGGTACACTCATGGCCACGTTTGGGAAGTTCGACATAAACTGCGTGAACATCGCGGCCATATTCTCTATGTGTTTCTCTATTTTCGCTAGCCTAGTATTCAGGCTATGCAGTGGAGATAGAGGAGAAGACTGTGTTAGGGGCGGTTCATCACGACCCCGTCCTCGTCTAGTATCCCTCCTTCGAGTACTCATTTTGTCAATATTTCCATCAAATAACAAGGTTTAGTATAACTTTAAACAGTTATACTACATATAATTATGTAGCCTAGTACAGTACATTGGAGAATTACTCTAATTCTAGCTTATTGACATCGACAAGCTTCAGTCACATTAGCTCTGATACCAATCTGTGACATCCTTGTCACTATCCATATAGCAACTAACTTTTTCTTCAAATAACAAATAAATTGACTAGTTTATCAATGTTAGTCTTCCTTATTCTTCAATGCTTTAGGCATTTTTATCAAAGTAAAATATCCTTTTTCACATGAATATAATTTTCATATATAAACATGTGTCACATACATCAGGATCTCAAATATTTACATAACTTGTTTTCCTCAAATATACACAAATGTGATATCGTACTGTACAATAACCGAAGTACACGGCCAACTATGTATACCTTCAAGGAATAAGTAGGAAGCGTGTCTCGAAGGTATCTCAAAAGAATCTCACAAGGTGCTCCTCTATCCGGAGCGGGATTTACTTTAAGTAATCTGTATGAAAAATGTTCGTAAAGGAGTGAGTTTACGCTCAGTAAGAAACTTATGTAAAAGAGCGTACTATATCACTATATGCAGTTTTCCTGCTTGGTTCTATAATGTCATGTAAAGGCATTATACAGCATATACCATATACATTTCTTGCAAATATCAAATACAAGTAAATCCTTCTCTTTCAAATATTTCCATGGATCTCAAATCACGTGCTTTCATATATGCAAATACAAATAATATCAAATACTTTCAAATAGATGGGAGACAATTCATATCCACTAGATTCATGCACAAAGAAAATTTCATAATAGATACAGCAAATATATCCCGTAAGGGATAATCCAAAAGAGATCTCATAAGGATACCACAAATATATCCCATAAGGGATAATCTTGAGAGATATCAAATAAATGGCGTACCCACGTATGGGACAGGGATCCTCCCCAAAGCCGAACAAGTAAGGGACGTATGGCCATTGTCTATAGCCCACAGTGCTCACTAGTCAGGTGCCTTATTGTAGGTCTAAGGTGTCACAGCCCGTGACCCTAATTTTCACCTTATTTTATACATCTTATTTGGTTGGGCTGTCTGCTATACTTTACTTTTCCTTTACATATAAACAATTTGATATAAAATTTAATATGAGTTACATCCCCTATCTTAATTCATAAAGAAGTAGTACTGTAGATAAGTCTAAATACAGAAAATAAATGATCATACCTTATTAAATAAATCAAGCTGTCGCATCGTCCCCAAATGCACAGCTGAAATCCTTTAGGTGTCAGACTCTCAGTCTTCGAAAACCTGAAATGTTAAAATTAAGGGGTGAGCAAACCACGGCTCAGTAAGGAAATTATATGCCTCACTTGATATTCAGCTATCTATATGCTGAAAAACTTTTTCATTTTTCCTATAGGGGCTCTAGGCTCACATGTAGGAAGGATACTACAGTCCGCTAGGGATCCGGATGGAGTAAGGCAGGTATTTTGAAATACCAGTTTTGTTCCAGAACCTAGAAGCAACTGTAGAGAGTAATAAATTTCTTTTCGTTTGAAATTTAAATCCTTTTCCCTTTTATTCCATATCATTTTCATATTCTTTTCAAAATAATACTTTTATGAAATAAAGCATTTAATAAAGTAACTAATATTCATATATTTTTTAAAAAGAATATTAGTTAAATCGTCATCATTCTCATTTAAAACTCGTTTCATGTTTTACTGTACAATTGTAATTAGTGCAGTACTTTAAATAGCAAAATAAGTTATTTAAATCTTTTTCGTATAACATATAAATCGTTTAAATCTAATATTCAATTTAAAAATTTAAATAAGAATATTAGATTTATTTTCCTCCTCTTTCCTTTTTAAAAAACATATCACATATTCATATTACATGTCATATGAAAATCATCTTGTAGTACTAAAAACAATACCGAAATGAGCATTTTAGAAAAATACTATAAATCATTTCATTTTCTTCTCATATTATATGAAACATATTCATTTTACATGTCATATATCGTAAAAACATTTTCATTTCACATATCATAAATCATATATGGAGACAGTGGCAACCACCGAGTCTTATCATGCAATAATACCCGAAGGTATAAAATAATCATGTCAGATCTATGGCCATAGTCTATAATTATCCTCGGCGGATCACTGATCAGGTGTCGGCCGGGACTACATATCACATATCACATATCACGCATCACATGTCGGCATGATGAGGGGCCAACTAGTCTCAAAACCATGTTTTTATCATAAAATAACCTTTATGGAATATATAAAATATATAATTTCATAATTTAAAACCATAAAGGTTAAAAATCATTTAGTGAATATTTCAAAAATATTTATAAAAATACTCATAAAAATATTCACTGTATTTCTTTTCATTTTTCGTCTCGTATTTCGTGTAATTTACCTTTCACGAGAATTTTCGGTGATTTCATTATCACCATTCTCGAAAACATGAATATTTTAAAATTAAATCTCATTATATTCATGTTTTATGAAAAATAATGATTTTCATCGAATATCGATTTTCGTGAAAGAAAATCATTTAATATGATTTTGTGAAATTTTCTAAAAATTTTTGGCAGCATAACGATTGCCGATTGACTAGCCTCCTGCACGGAAAATACAGTTTATAAATCCAGCCAGTACGTCATCACAAATTTTTAGTCGATAAATCAGCACAACATTTCCATAAAATAATTTATAATTTAAAAACATGCAGACTGAATATCTTTACAGTGCTGCACATGCATCCCTTACCTTTTTTTGGGTTGGCGACTACGTCATTGATGTTGCGCCTAAAGCCTATTTCCGATTCCATCATCTCGTTTGTTGAGAATGATTACTCGAATTAAAATTCTAACATTTTAGAATTTTCACAAATAATTTATTAAAAATCACAGGAAATTAATTTCCTGAATTTCTTACCAAATTTTCGTAAATTTCTGAATTTTCAAATTCTCGAAAATTTTCGAATTCTCAAAAATTTCCTTTTCTCTCTTTCTTTCTTCCTTTTTTCTTCTTCTTTTTCTTCTCTTTTCTTTTCTTTTCCTTTTTCTTTTCTTTTTCTTTTTCTTTTTCTTTTTCTTTTTCCTTTTCCTTTTCCTTTTCCCTTTTCTGGTCTGAACCAGTTCAGACCGTTTCAGACCGGTTCAGACCTGTTCGACCTTCCTCCACTGGTTCAACCATCGTCGGTCCTCCTTCCCGTCCATTCATGCCTCCCATAGCTGGCCGGAGTTGCGGGGAAGTCGGATCTGGTCTTCGTTTCACCCCATCACCGGCGACGGCGCCGGATCTAGAAGCAACGGTGGCAGCTATTCTCCTCCTCTTTTTTCCCTCTTTCCTCTTTCTCATTCGTAGCCGGTGGCTTCTTTACCTTCCTCTCGCCTCCGTCGAGGTCGACGTTGGGGTGGCGGTGCCTGGACTGGCCGGCACCGCCGTTTCCTTCCTCCTTCCTCTTTGCTTTTTTCGTAGGTTTCTCCTTTGCTTCCTGTTTTCCGTTTCTTCTCTTTCTGCCTTGGGCTGCCGTCGTTTGCTTCTCCTCTCGCCGGCGACGCCACTCTCTCCTCTTCTTTTCCCTCGCTCGGCCGGCGGTGGCAACTGTTGCTATCGTCGGTCTTTGCTTTTGGCTTAGACAGAAACGAGATCCCATTTCCCGTTTTTGTTTCAATTTTATTTTATTTTTTTCTTTTGTTTTTAGTATAAATAAATATAAATATATAATTATATTTAT